>JAPKLW010000830.1:211277-327443 GCA_026898455.1 Plectranthus barbatus
ATAAAATTTCATTTATTGAAAAGTAAATTTTCTACATCAACTTTATCCACCCAAAAAGTGAGTTTCAATAACATCTACTCCCTCCGTCCCATTGAAGTAGTCCCACTTTCCTTTTTTGTTTGTCCCATAGAATAGTCCCATTTTCCTAAAATGACAACCTTTTTCACACTCACCAATAAAATATTAATTCCACTACACTCACAACTCTTAATTCCCGTGCCGAAAAGAAAAGGGACTACTTCACCGGGACGGAGGGAGTAATATATGCAATTTTCCGACACGCCCTTGACATTGTTCCACCTCTGGCTACTACAAACCACAAACAAAATTGGAAAAATGAGGAAAATAAAATAAATAATCTGGCAAAATTACTAGGAAAGGATGATATTCTAAGCAAAAGCTTAGTAGGGCTTGCTTTGCATGACGGTAGTGCCTATTGGTTTTTATATTTCCATTGTTTCAATTTGTAGAGGAATAGACACATTGGAGACTCACTATTGTAGCTACTGCACTGCTGTCATTTTTTATTGGGAAAGGTCATCAATGATTATTTAATACTTGTGCTAAATGTTTAGGTCCCTACCCGAGCTTTGACCACTATCTCTCATTCTCTTCCGGTCAGCCACCGAGCACACGAAACTCTTTACTATCCAGCCTTCATTGCAGAACAACTGCTGCGACTTCTGATGATATTTAGCCTAAAGCATTCCACTTGCATCAATCACAGTCCATCGTTATGTACTTATGTCTTGCAACAACAGTTATCATTTATATCTATTCAGACTAAGCCCAATTGTTCCCTCATATTTGATGTTCTTACCATTTTTTTAAAGTGTAGTATGATGGTTGCAAAGTGAAATGAATATTGAGATGATGCTTTTATAATAGAAAATAGTGTGTGTTTAGTATACTTTAATTAATTCGTATAATTAAGAAATGAATTTTTGTTTAGAAAATGTAATAATTATTTTTGGAAATTGTAAACGATTTTAATGTGTTCCAATTTATTAAAAATTAATCTTTTCATAAATTATTGATGCGAGTTGTAAATAATTATGGTTGTATTCTAAAGAAAAAGTTTGTTCAAAATTATTATTATTTTTATTATTGAAAATAGAGAAGCTTATGTATTGAAATTTGTAATAAATAATTAGACTTTGTAATTTAATTAATTCGTAATTTCTAATAAAAGCAATCGCTTCGGTTGTAAATGATTTTATTGTGCTTCAATTTTTAAAATTTATTCTCCATAAATTATTGAGTGAGTTGCATAAAGTAAATGTTGTTATTATTATTATTATTATTATTATTATTATTATTATTATTATTATTGAAAATGGAGAAGGGCATGCATTGAAATTTATAATAAATAATTAGAATTTGTAAATGAATTAATTCATAATTTTTGAATAAAAGCAATCGGTTGTGGCAAGGTAATTAAAATGAAAATTATACGTATCAATCATATTTTATTATATTTTTTATACTAAAAAAGAAATTAATTTGAATGAGGGATCTTTGTGCAAAGTCTTAAATTTTAATTGTTGTTGCTTACATTGGAAATTGGAATAAACTAATTGAATGACAAATATTCAATTTCATGAAAATTAAATTGTGTTGAAGAAATTAAAAGGTCACGTTCGTTGGAATTCTTAAATAGTTTGTCTAATTACAAAATTATTAAACAAAATTAAATAAATAAAATAAAAATTGAATAGAAACTTTGGAGTGCTAAAATTAGATATGCATTAAATATCTATTTTGCACAATTATTGATGATTTTGGCGGAATTTTGTATGGCTTACGGAACTAGTTTATTATAATATATAGATAAATGTGAAGTAGTTTAATTTACTACGATGTTAGTAAAACTGGATTGAAGACAAACTCTCATTGTCTTTTTCTCACTCATGTTTTTTTTTAAACTGGCTAAACTCACATATTCCGGTGTGATCAGCAATCTTGCTTTCGCTCTATTTTTATTAATCGATTAATATCTCTCTAATTTAAGGGGAAGATCAAATAGAGTAGGCCGGTTAAAGGATTGACATTTTGAGTAGTGTCATTTATAAACTCAACTAGATTTACACCCGCGCGTTGCGCGAATACGATTTAATTATTTCTAATATTTTGGGATATTAATTTAGCTCTAAACCCATGAATTGATCCGAATAATTGGAGCTAAACATTGAGTACTGATAAAAAATGTAACTTTAGAAAATTCTTAGCTTTGATTAAGGAAGTGTTCGGTTTGATTGAAATTGATTAAATTTGATTGGTTTAACTGATTTGACAAAAGTTATTTGGCTAATCAATTTGAAAATTTCTAAAATTTTTGTGAATTATTCAATGAAAGTGTAATTTTTTTTACAATAAAATGTTTGATAATTAATTTAGCTTTAAACTCATGAGTTGATCTAAATAATTCGAGCTAAACATTAAGTCCAGACAAAAAAATAACTTAAGAAATTTCTTCGCTTTGCTTAAGGAAGTGTGCGGTTTGGTTGACATTGACCAAGTCAAATTAATTTGATTGATTTAACTGATTTAATATAAGTAATTTGGCCAATCGAATTGAAAATTTTTAATTTTTTTTATATTTACTTGACTCATACTTTACCCAAAAAAACTCAGATATTGTGATATTTATTGTATAACATTATTTATCAAAATAATAATCGATGGTAAAAACTTGCGTTAGGCACGCCTAAACGATTTAAGCGAGTTTTATCCATACCCAAATGGGTCCACTCATTCCAAATAGGGTTTATTAATTCTCAATTATGATATATTAGATGGGTTTAGCTTGAGTTAATGGATAAAACTCGCCTAAACCGTTTAAGGCATACCTA
This sequence comes from Plectranthus barbatus, assembly GCA_026898455.1. Taxonomy (NCBI): domain Eukaryota; kingdom Viridiplantae; phylum Streptophyta; class Magnoliopsida; order Lamiales; family Lamiaceae; genus Plectranthus; species Plectranthus barbatus. The sequence goes on from JAPKLW010000830.1 coordinate 214,130, forward strand.
ACATGAGACCTTTCCATAATCGATAGGTATCGAAAAATTCAATGAACAACATCATTGTGAATAATTCAATGAAAGTGTAACCCGATCATAATAGACATGTTCCCTACCATTTCTGGGTTCCCGACCATGTTAGACTCGTTTAAAATATAAAAAAAAAATTGGGTACCAAATTTTTAATTATTTTTAGAAATTTATATTACAAATCACGATAAAAAATATTTAAATATTTGTTTTAAGTAATACTCTCTCTTTTCCACTATATTTGTCTCACTTTCTTTTTTCCTTTGTTCCCCTAAAATGACTGATTTTCACACTCACTAATAAAATATTAATTTGATTGTTAAACAAATAAATATGTTAGAAATGATACTTTTGAGGTATTTTCTCAAATGAATTTATAAAAATGGACATTTGTACGATGTCAATTTTCAAAAAGAATATTTTTAATAATTAAGACTAATCTAATTATACGTTACAAATTAGCAATCCAATAATTAGAAAGAGTTGTGTATTAAAATTTGAAAAATTAACATATGTACTTAATGTGATTATTTCTTAATAATTTTGTTTTACATTTGAATTGGACTTGTCAAGAATTAGAGAAAAAATTGAATTAGGTATGGGCGGACGATTTGGGCAGTCAAATCGGCGTGTGTCAGAAGAAAATATGAAAGCATGTGTCATTCGAAACTTGATTTGCATGTAAGTTGTTTGAATTGATTGATTTAATTGAGATAATAATATTATATAATTTCAATGGGGGTTTCTTTTTGCATTGCATGATTTTTTATGGTTGAGAGGGAATGGCGGAATTGCTACAGTTATTTACGAAATTTGTTTTAATATATTAAGTTAATAATATATACTATTTTATTAGACTATTTTATGTTAGTATATTAGATTGATCCTATATACTACATTAATTTATATATTTTATTATATTAACTATAAAAAACATCATTAATAAAGATTTTATATACTATATTAAGATTTATTTGTGTTAATACATATCGTTTTTGTTAATAATATAAGATTAATTTATTTATATGTATGTATGTTAATTTTAATTTTAATCCAATTTTATTATAGTTTTGTAATTATAACTTACTTTGAAATCTTTGCTTTTATAACAAAATATTGAAAATTTAACAATTATAATACAAAATTTTGTATTTCCAAAAAGTTACAAAAACATTCATTTAAAAAAAATACTGTAATTGTTTGTTTGTTTGCATTTGTATTAAATTTGAATAATCTTGAATAGATGAGTTTTTGTGCTAAATTGTTTCGTTGTAGTACTAATTATTTTTTTTGTAACTCAATATATATAGAATTTCAATTTCAAGACTAACTAAATAAACCCTTAAAAAAAGTTTTCTCCGAAACTTGGGAACTGACTCACTGAGTACTATTTTAAATATTTCCTAGTAAATAATATTAGAGACTAAAGATTAATGCACCACCGGATCCGGATTTCATTGTGTAGCTTTAAAGATTTTAAGGTTCTAAGTTCTAACTATAAAACTAATAAGAATTCAATTGTATTTTAAAGTTGTAAAACTAAAATGCACAATTAATCCATAATTTATAGAGCGAATGATTTGTAATTTTGAATTCAAATATTGGCTCCAAATTTGAAATAATTGTTCTTTAATAATGAAGATATGATCTATTATGTCTTTTAAAGAATTAATAAATCTGTTTTAAAATATACTAAGTGCATAAATAGTACAACTTTTAAATCGATAAGCTTAATGATACTAAAATTACTAAATGTTAAATTTTACAATTTGTTCTTTGCGTAAAATGAAATAACAGGATTTTGCAATAATCTTTAAAATAAATATAAATCATATCTAAATAATAATTTATTACATTACAAACCGAGCGTCAATCTTCATCATCCCCATACTTGTGCGTCATGCTACTGGTACTGGATCTTTACGCCCCTTTAGTTGGTGATGTGATGAGTAGATGAAGTGTTCATGGGGTACTTACTTGTTAAGATTAATGAGCCGAGGAGGGTTCAACATTCTTGCCGTCCAACCGTCCTCGTTGGTGCCCTTCTCCCAGCAATGCATCACGCCCGTTGTTGCGAACTTGTGGTCATCTCCAGATACAGCGCCTTCCCGTCGCTCTTTTTGGATCTGCAAACTGTGTGTTTCTATCTTCCAAACTCTCCGCAGCAAGCCATCCACTTTTCATAGCCACAACAGAATCGTTTCGGTAAGTAACTACCCTTGTCTCTATATTTTGTACAGGCGTTCGAGTCTTGAAGCCCGACAGAAACAAAGCAAGACGGAAACTGCATTTCAGACAAATTATAGATGCATAGATTATTTGGAGTTTGCCGGGAATTTTTTTTTTTGAAAGGAAAGATTGTTGCAAGAGTGGGTAAAGGATAATGTAATGTGTATCAATTGAATTGTAGAATAGGCAGGAGAAGAGAAAGAGATGTCAGATGTATTTCTTATTTAGCAGTCAAATTCAAATATAGAAGGAAAATGTAAATTAAATGGTTGTTGGCACAACTTTTGATTATTTGAAAGGATTATTGATGTGACTTTTGAAAAGGTGTAATAGAGTGGAGAATTCTCAAAATTCAAATTTGTGTTTTAATTGAATATATCAGCTAGGCTATTTTGTTTTGTAGTTTAAGAGAGTTGACTGAACTAACTTTTCATGCATGGCTTGTGAATTCCTATGGCGGTAAAATTCCCGCTTTCATAACAGTGTTTGGCGTTTGTGTTTTAGTATATTAGTATAGATTTATCAAATCTCCTTTTTCCTGCCTTTAGATAAGTAGGATTGACTGAACTCAGATGTTCCAGTGTTTGCATTTGCAGTTGCTACTGAAGATGTTTTTCACTGCATTTTACCATATAACACCATTTTCCAGCACTTTAACATTGAAAAGATGCAAATTTACAATTCACGGAAAATTGAGGCATTAATTGATACAAAATATAGGATATATTTTTTTAAAAATTCCATACAAAGATTTATTTCATTATCAAACTATATTTATAAAATACTAAAATTCTACTCCGTATTTTATTTTTTTTGAAGGAGGTAAACTCTATTTATTTTGTTTCGGAGTAGAGTTTTAAACTAGTTAGGACAGAGAAAGGGACAGAGGGTATTCTAAAACGTAAACCGAAAGCGTGTAAACGCGACCGAAAGCGTGAAAAGGGCTTAACTCCTCCCCAAAACCCTTCTTCTCCGAAACTTTTGCAGTCCTACGCTGAGATTTCTCATTTCTCTGTACTCGCCTCTGTTTTTTTGGAAATTTCCCGCGACTAAACCGCAGCGAGAGATGGTTAGTCAAAGACAAAAACTAGCGAGAAAACGGTTTAAAGAAGCTAACCCTGAGCTTTTCCCGCCGCCGCCGCCGGCGGACCCGAACAAGAAGAAGAAGAAGACAGGCAACTTCAAACGCAAGAAATCAGACCCTAATAATTCAAACAATGTCAGGAAATCATCGTTCAAAAAACATCCGCTCAGAGTTGCCGGGATGAAGCCCGGTGAGAGCTGCTACATATGCAAAGCCCCTGACCACATTGCTAAGAATTGTCCCAAGAAATCTGAGTGGGAAAGGAATAAGGTTCGTTCTCTATTGTTTGTAAAGATAAAAGAGTTCAATATGTTGTGTGTAAGTTTTTTTTGTTTTGATTTATTTTTTGCTGTTTGGTATGTTGTTGAGGTCTATTAATAGGTTCCCTTGAAAATCTGGATACGGAATTGAATTTAGGGAGATTCTTGCTTGTGTTATTGGTTTTCGCAGTTTGATTGTGTTTTCCTATTCGTCATTCTTTATTATTTCGTTTTTGGAAACGAAAAATCTGTACAACCAATCCAGGAGAAGTTTATATTTATTTTTCTCCGTGTCTGCATAAATATTTGGAACATGAAATGTACCTATTTGATTTGAAGATTGCATTTTAAGTGATGGGAGTTTGATTTTCTTTTTGTTCCTTAAAGCATGCAATATCTTTGATAATGCTTATCTTGTTGGTATCATGTTTATAGATCTGTTTGTCTTGCCGGCAACGTGGCCACAGTCTCAAGAATTGCCCTAACAAGACTGAGGAGTCCACAGACATGAAATTATGTTACAACTGTGGAGAAATGGGGCATTCCCTGTCTAGATGCCCTCAACCTCTTCAAGATGGTATTTTTTTTAGATCTTTGGATTCTATAAGATATGTATTTCGTTATGCATAATCATTTTGTATTAAGAATTTTCTTGCTATAACTAAAAATAGTGTTCTGTGATATGAAAATTTGTGACCATGGGCTCTGCCACTATGGGATAATTGGCTTGTTTGATGATCATAGAACCTGCTTCCACTGAGCTAATAATAACCTCAGTCCCTGCTACCCTCAGTTGCCCTTCATATTATTTGATGAAGCATTTATCTGCAGAAGTGTCAACATATCAACCTAGTTCCATTAAAAAATGGACTGTCGAAAGGTTTTTTTCGTTGCGATGAGTTCAAGCTGAAAAACAATCCTCTGATATCTGCTACCAGTACCAGCAAAAAGTTTTAGGATAATGAGAGCTAGGTTTTAGGATATCAGTTTGATGACTGTTATGTATGCACATCTCTTGTCCATGATGGCTATTCAAACTAATATGTATGTACAAGTACAACTCTTATCCATGATGGCTATTGAAACAGCCCTATTTTAAAGTGTAGGGAAACAGGTTTGAATGAATTATGAAGTACATGTAGCCGTAAACTTCCCTTAGGAACTTTGTTGATCTAGATGAATTCTTACTGCTACACGATTTTGTAATTGCAAATCATGTTGCTTAACATCAATTGCCCACACACAGAAACTTGTTCACTAATTGGCCCTAGGTTTTCTTAAGGATTTTGTTACAATGTGTTCTGTTTTGGTGGTGCAGGAGGAACGAGATATGCCAATTGTTTTATTTGTAATGAAACCGGGCACTTGAGTAAAGATTGTCCCAAGAATGCCCATGGAATCTATCCAAAGGTACACTATTATGAAAAAACAAAATATACTATGTTTACTGAATCTCTTATGCTGATGCATTATGGTGGAACTGAAATTCGTTATTGGTTTTCTTATTAGAGACGAGTTCATTCATGTCAACATTGCATTACAGCATCCTTTTGTTGGTGTTTTTAATTATTAAGTATATATTGATTCTTTGAAATTTCATCAGACGACCTGGTTAAATTACTCAGCTAAACCATCTGGATAATGCATCATTGACATAAAATTTATGTACCAAAGTCCCCATAGATAAGGCAGGCATTAGGTTTTGTAGCAAACTGGAAGAAGTTGAACTCATCCACATTATATTTGCAGTTTTTTCCCCATTTTATGCATTTGTTCCCATTTTCGTTTTGGTTTGTTGCGAAGATCATCTTCTACGTGCTTGTGTAGCACATGTATGAGTGTGAATCATGGGCCAAAGAGTGCATTAATGCTGTAAATATCATCATAAACACCTCTCTGTCAACTTCGTTAAGTTTGTGCTCCTGTTTGTGCCAATGTCACGCATGCACAGTCCAATGCTACCAGAGAGAGCCATAGAATGATATGTCATGTGAAATTTGCAGGGTGGGTGCTGCAAAATTTGCGGAGGTGTAACACATCTGGCAAGAGATTGTCCCAATAAAAGAAGCGGCAAGATCTTTGACGCAGCTGGTATGGGTGGTCAATCATGTAAGTGATGTGGTATTCTTTATAGTTGAGCTCAGTTTAGATAATTAGTGAAAAATGCAAGTCAATTTGAGAAGGTGTTTGCTGATGTTGCCTTACTGACTGAATAAGTGGTGTTCCATTATCTGAAGCTCATGAAAGGCCGAACCGGATTACCAAGTTTACGAGCGGCGACGACCTGGAGGATGACTTTGCTCCTGTGGTTGCAGTGTCTGGGAATGAGGAAGATGACAAGACGAAGAAAAGACGGGGACCCAAAGTTGTTAATTTTGTTGCTTGATCTCATACGTGGACTTGTGTTGGGATTGTTTGTAACATTTTTCAATTCTGTATCATTTGTATGCTGCCTTGGTTATTTACTTGGGGATTTTCTCTCATATTAGAATATATATAATTATTTATTTACTTTTGGTAAACAATTTTGGATATTTTATAAATAAATTCCGAAAGTAATTTATACATATAATCAATCTTATCTAATGATTGTGATATTAGAGAGTGTGAAATATGAAAGTGCATACATAATATAAGACATGAATTTGCATGGATGCGAAGAAAGACGCACGCCCACACATGTCAATATTTAGCGGACAATTAATTCTTGGCCCTTAATTTCCCACCTATTCTCTCTCTTATATAATATCAAAAAACACCACAATTTCCCATTGTGAATTCTCATTTTCCTTTGTTTTCTTACATATTTCTTCTCATCAATCTCGTATCGTATCGTAGCGTACCTCTTGTTTTCACGCAATTCCAAGACAAAATGGTATTCTTCAATTTCCTTGTCAATGGTTGATTTTTATCTTGTTTTGTGATTATTAGAGTTGATTTTCTTTTCTTTTTTTTAAAATGTTAATTGGAAAAGTAAATAATATAGATATATATATATATATGTTGGAAATGGATATGATTATGAATGATTGAAAATGCAGGCGAATTCGGCGTCAGGAATGGCAATCGAGGACGATTGCAAGCTGAAATTCAGGGAGCTAAAAGCGAAGAGGAACTACCGTTACATAACGTACAAAATCGAAGAGAATAAAGTGGTGGTGGACAAGCTGGGCGGCCCTGACGAATCCTACGATGACTTCAAAGCCTCCCTCCCCTCCGGCGAGTGCCGCTACGCCGTCTTCGATTTCGACTTCACCACCAACGAGAATTGCCAGAAGAGCAAGATGTTCTTCATTGCATGGTAATGCTATTAATTCCCTATCTATTGCTATTCTATTTATATATATACAGTATGATCCATGAAATATCTGCATCTAATTAAATTTTACTCCATTATGGAAACTAAATAGGTCGCCGGAGTCAGCAGTGGTGAGAATGAAGATGGTGTATGCAAGCTCCAAGGACAGATTCAAGAGAGAATTGGACGGCATTCAATATGAACTCCAGGCTACCGACGCCAGCGAGATGAGCATCGACATTATCAAATCTCGCGCTAACTGAAATATTCAATTCTCCTTCATCTTTCACTTTATTGCTTTGCTATATATCAACTTATTATCATATCATACATAAAATACGTAGGTACTTTTGATTGTAATAGTGTGCATAGTTACTGCTTTGTATTCAGCTATATATAATGATCTAAATTAAAGCAATTATACATGATCAAGTTAATTTTGTCAACGTAGTGGGCGATGAGACGCGCTTGTAGTGTTGTGGATTGATATTATTGATGGTATGGCAATGGTATGCTTGATAAGTAAGGCAAGGTGTAAGTGTAAGTGTAAATGTACATGGTAATGATAAGATGAGGACAGGAAGCCTAACTGAATGAATAGAAAGAAAGAGTAAATAAATGCCAAATGGAAATGGTTGGAACCTACCCACTTCTCTCTCTTTATATTTTTCTTTCTTAGAGTGCAAACCAAGTAATGCGTTATATTACATCTCTCTTTCAAATAATCGTTCAATGAAATGATGGCAGCTCCGTAACTCATTTATTCATATGATTATTTTACTACCAACGATACATAACTTAACTCAATCACTACTTCTCTAGTTCATTTACTTTACTTAAGTAAAGTAAATCCCATTATTAACATTTGCTAATGCATTTTAATTATTGAAAAGATTTCATTCCCCGGAAAAGTAAATATAGATAATTAGATATCTATCATCTATGTTATGCATCACACCACACGCCGCAGTCACGTGCCCCAAGCTGGCCGGCGCGTGGAGCTAACTCTCCACTAAAGGGTGTGAACACCGACTCCCACCTCCTCCTCTTTCCAGATATTTCAAATCCCACCCTCCCTCCTTTAAATACAACAACAATCTCAGTAGCTTCACTCTCACAAACAACCGTCACCACACCACTTCTGAGCCTTCACTTTTTATTTTCTCTCCATCTCTTCACGTAAAGCACGCCACAATGCGTGAGATTCTCCACATTCAGGGCGGCCAATGCGGCAACCAGATTGGAGCCAAGTTCTGGGAGGTGGTGTGCGCGGAGCACGGCATAGACTCCACCGGAAGGTACAGTGGCGATAACGATCTGCAGCTGGAGCGCGTCAATGTCTACTACAATGAAGCGAGCTGCGGCAGGTTCGTCCCACGCGCCGTGCTCATGGATTTGGAGCCCGGCACCATGGACAGCGTCAGATCTGGGCCGTACGGACAGATCTTCCGCCCGGATAACTTCGTTTTCGGGCAGTCCGGGGCAGGTAACAACTGGGCGAAAGGGCATTACACCGAGGGGGCGGAGCTCATTGATTCCGTGCTCGATGTTGTGAGGAAAGAGGCGGAAAACTGCGACTGTTTGCAAGGTATTCTTATTATGAATTTTAGTGTCTTCTTTTCTATCTTATTTTTATTTTGGGAGTTCTTCTTCTATTGTTTCAGTCATCCTTTTAGAATGATATTTATATTTTCCAAGAGTTTATAAGATCTGGAAAATTGAGTTCGATTTTTGATGTGTTTGCAGTTTCAATATGAAATACTGTAGTTGAATGTGTTGAAATTGATCGATATGTGTTGTTTTTAGCTTGGTACTAGTAGATCTGAAGACCTGAGTGCTTCTGATGTTCTTCTCCTTTATGGCTATGTAAATATAGTTTATTCCTGGTGTCTTGGTGTACGTTCCACTCTAAATGCTTAACTTTTATTTTGTGCAGGCAAAGCTATTTAACCATTTCTAAGTTAAATTTTGTGAGCGCAGGGATTTTTTTCGACTTACTGCTTTTGTTATGGGATAGTAATTATTGGAATCTGTGGGTTGGATTGTAAGGAAATAATCCTATATCAATGTAAATGATTTTCTACTTGGAAAGGATTATGCTATGTTTGTTTTCTCCTCGTGGATATTATTTTCATTTTGATGTTTGTGAGAATATTATTTTCTGGTTTATTAAACAGCTGTTTCATATTGTTTCAGGTTTCCAGGTTTGCCACTCACTGGGAGGTGGAACTGGATCCGGAATGGGAACCCTTCTAATTTCCAAAATCAGGGAAGAGTATCCGGACAGGATGATGCTTACATTCTCTGTCTTCCCATCCCCTAAGGTTTCAGACACTGTGGTGGAGCCCTATAATGCTACACTTTCTGTTCACCAGCTCGTTGAGAATGCTGATGAGTGTATGGTGTTGGACAATGAAGCACTCTATGACATTTGCTTCAGAACTCTAAAGCTCACCACCCCAAGCTGTAAGCATATCTGTTTTATGTTTTTATTTAACATTGCTGTTGCTTGAGCATGGTTAATTGGTTATATTATAGGCATATAAAACCTTTAAACAGACATCTTCTAGCTAGATTATCCATATTTCCGATTGCAGTAGCTGTGTGCTATGTGTAATCCAGATTTTAGAATTGGAAAAGCAATAAGCTTTTTGTTTTGAACCTTGGTGTGGCTTCGCAGGGAGTTTTCTTTCTGGGTGCAGCAGCATTAGTTCATATTTTATGATCGTTGAGCTTTTAATAAGTTATAAATTTGTCACCATATCTTTTCAGCAAAATTTTGATTGCACCTACTGAACTTTTGGTTTTCTAATCAGTTGGAGACCTGAACCACCTGATTTCTGCAACGATGAGTGGTGTGACTTGCTGCCTCCGGTTCCCTGGCCAGCTGAATTCAGATCTACGCAAGCTTGCTGTCAATCTTATTCCGTTCCCTCGATTACATTTCTTCATGGTTGGTTTTGCTCCGCTCACATCTCGTGGGTCACAGCAATACAGAGCACTCACTGTTCCAGAGCTCACCCAGCAAATGTGGGATGCAAAGAATATGATGTGTGCTGCCGATCCCCGCCATGGCCGCTATCTGACTGCTTCAGCCATGTTCCGTGGCAAGATGAGCACCAAGGAGGTGGACGAGCAAATGATCAATGTTCAAAACAAGAACTCATCTTACTTTGTGGAGTGGATCCCGAACAATGTGAAATCTACGGTGTGTGACATTCCACCAACGGGTCTGAAGATGGCTTCAACGTTTATCGGAAACTCGACTTCAATCCAGGAGATGTTCCGGCGGGTGAGTGAGCAGTTCACAGCCATGTTTAGGAGAAAGGCTTTCTTGCATTGGTACACGGGAGAGGGGATGGATGAGATGGAGTTTACTGAGGCGGAAAGCAACATGAATGACCTAGTTTCTGAGTACCAACAGTATCAAGATGCGACGGCCGATGAAGAAGGTTACGACTATGAAGAGGAAGAGGAGGATCATGCGGAGGAATCCTAAGCTTCGCATCGTTTTCTCTCCACTCCATTGTTTAGCTATGTTTACTGCTGAATGCTTTTCGAGATGGTGTTTGTGTTTTTATCTCCAGCGTTGGCATGTTTGTTGTGTTTATTATGTATCTTATTGTTTTTTGGTTTTTTTTTTTTATAAATTTGACTTATGTTATGGCTATGAGTCAACTGCTAATTAGACTGTGTTGAAATGCCTTGATTTTATAGAAATCCTCATTGATATAACAAACTAAAGAATACATAAATTACAGCCCTAGAGAGAGGCTTTGATAGAAATCTGCCAATCTTGTCTTGAAACTTACAGAATAAGCATTCATTTTCTTACTTAAAACGGAGGAATTTAAAATTTATAAATTATGAATGTGGTTGTATTCTTTTTGAAGCTTAGGCTCCAAACTTGGGGACCTTGGCAGTAGATATCTGTGCAAGGAAGTGCTCCGAAACAATCCGCCTCTGGATTTTTCCCGATGCTGTTTTAGGGAGATTATCGGTTAAGAAAACCCTCTTTGGGACCTTGAACGCCGCTAGGTTTTTCTTGCAAAATCTGCTCACCTCTTCCTCGTCAAGGTTTGATCCCTCCCTTGGAATAACCGCACAATTAATCTGAATACATAGAGATCCACGATGAGCACCAATCATTTGATACAATAATTCTAAAACAAGCATAAGCAACTGCTCCATGAACAAGAGCGCATTCTCACCCAGTCAGGTTCAACAAACAAAAATAGTATTATGGCATTTGAAAATCTGAACGGTGAGGAACATCACACAACAGCTAAAAAGCGACTAATGGCTATGAAATTGGTTGAAAGTGATAGGTTAAACTTACATAATAAAATAATTGAGGAAGTCCTATTTTAAGGCCAAGGACGAAACCATGTCCACAGTTTCTTTTAAGAGAATAATAAAGTGATTGTGCACCATGGTTAAAAATAAGTAATTCGGCAATAATATTTAAAAATAGCGATAAGGTTAAGTTTAACCGACGTCTGACTCACAAGTGGTTGATTAATAGCCACAAGACAGCTTTAGCGCATAAATGACAATCATAGAACAATCATTGAGTTGGGCAACCACAAAATTGATTTCCAATAAGCACGAGACAGATAAATGGAGGGACATGCCTGATGTTGAAGCCTAATTAGAAACAACCAAAGATATGAGAGGAAGAATGCCTTACCTCTTCGCCATATTTATCATCTGGGACACCGAATGCAACAGCTTGAGCAATATCGGGGTGGGACAATAGGACGGCGTCAACTTCAATTGGTGATATCTTTTCGCCTGCATAAACAAAAATCTTGATCATAAACAACTGACATGAAGAAATCAAAATAAATTTGCTAAACATTTTCAAATAAATAAAATGTCAACAGAGCTTTTTCATTCTTTGGAAAATGCACTGTTACAGGACTAACCAAAACCTAGTAATTTCCAGGATGGTACAAATAAAACGTGTTGCAATTCCCCAAAGGTCCAGACCTTTCTTGGTTCAACTTCCCGGAAATTACAGATTACGAAAACAACTTTGTTTGACAATATTTTACCAAGGCTTTTCACACGGAGCACCATGATGGCGTGCTTAGTTCACCTCACATAGAGTAAGAAACGAACTCAGTTAAACTAAGTATGTTCAACACACAACACCACGATGAAGCCTAGAAGTGAAAACTTCACCTAGAGATGAACGGCTACATGCGTGAATAGCGAACACCTAGTCTATGCGCGTTAATCTCAGAGAACTAAACTAAAACTAGAAAGAGAAAACTGAAGCATGTTGTCATTTCCTTCGACCGTTCACACACTTATGACCGATGGATCAATAACATCATGCCACACCAAAAGTTGGTGCACAGAGGACTAAGTTGTTTTCTTAACCTTGAATAAACTAACAAGTACATGTTAAATAGGCATATCGTTAGCAAGTGGATTTCAAGGTGTTGAGATATCAAATGACGCAACAATCGCAAAGCAACGGCAAAGGCTTACGAATAATCACAAAAGATTACCTCCGCGGTTTATCAATTCTTTGATTCTGCCAACAAGATGCAAATATCCATCTGAATCGAAGTACCCCAGATCACCAGTATGGAACCATCCAAATAGAAAAGCTGATTTATTCGCCTCTGGATTATTCTTGTAGCCTTTCGTCACATTAGGACCCCTTATGCAAACCTCTCCATTGCTATTAGGCCCTTGCACAACTCCATTCACATCCAAAATAGCCATCTCCTGGCCTACGGGCTTCCCCACCGAACCAGCCTTGCGTGGTCCTTCCTCAGCCAACGGATTGGACGCCATCAAATGCGTAGCTTCGGTCATAGCATAAGCCTCCAGCACAGGAGCGCCGAACGCCTCCTCTAATCGAGCCATTATAGCAGGCGCCAACGACGCGCTGCAGCTTCGGATGAACCGGAGCTTTGGATAAACGGGTTCGGGCTTACTGAGGTGGCGATCAAGTACGATTTGATGAATTGTTGGCACGGAAGTGTACCAAGTCGCATCATACTTGTTCATATCAGCCCAAAACGTCGACGCCGAGAACCTCCCGGCGGCGGGGAGAGCTACGGCCGCGCCGGCTCCAAGCGAGCTTAATAAGCCGGCGAACAAACCGTGGACGTGGAAAAGCGGCAGGACAATCACAGTCGAATCTGATTCGGTTAATTTATAAACAGATTTGATGTTCTGAACAGAGGAATACATATTTTGCTGAGTAAGGGGCACGCCTTTGGGTCGACTCGTGGTGCCGGACGTGTGCAGGAAAAGTGCTATGTCGGATGGATCATTTGTGAGTTTAGAGACCGAGTCAGTGTCCACGTCCGACGGACTTGGAGACAGTACAATTTCTGAGTCGCCATCTGGTAGAGCGACTGAAAGATGTGTAATATTGAGCTTCACAGCTGCCGCCTGAGCCTGTTCGTTGCCTTCTTTTGAAGTAAGCAGGAATTTCGACTCCGAGTCCGACAAGTAGAACTCGAACTCATCAAACGTGTAGGCAGCGTTAAGCGGCGCCGCCGTTGCTCGGGCTCGTATTACAGCCAAAAACATTATAACAAACTGCAACCGAATTAAAGCGAATTTTCAGTGAGTCGTCATCATGACTTTTTTACCAAAACATTAACAGTATTGAATGAACACGGCACTGAAAGCGATACACGCTCGCAAAAACACAAACCGACCCGCACAATAGGCGCTAAAGAGGAAGAATAACCGCATCGATTCTCTCGAAGAGAGTATTCATAATCAGAAACATCTAAAGAGCATAATTCGAGTTTGAACAAAGATAAATCCAACATAAAATACAGATCAACAATCGATCGTTCATGCTGAACGCAGAGATCTTACCTCAACGGTGTTAGGGAAGGTGAGCGCGACGACATCGCCAGGCTTGACGCCGGCGGCGACGAGTTGAGCGGCGGCGCGGTCGACGAGTTGATTGAGGCGTGCATGTGTGAGATCGAGCTTTCCAGAGACGCTGAGGGCGCGGCGGGAAGGGAATGTTGCAGCGATGTGGTTCAACAAGGCGGTGAGAGTGGATATAGCCATAGGAGAATCCAGAGAAGAAATATACGAATGAATCGGGAATCAAGGGATAAGGAAAAGATGATTTCAATCAATTGTCGATATTTAGGCAATGAGTTCTGGTTGGGAAGGGAATTCGTGCTGGGATTATATATATATGGAATGAGAGAAGAGAGAGATGGGGACGGAGGTGGAAGCGAGTTTCTATTTTTGTTCATATTTGGCGTAGAGAAGAAATTAGGGAAGGTATATGCCACCTGGAATTATGGACATTTTCATGCTACTATTTGGTTTTAAAAAATTAGGTATTGACAATTTAATCCCATTTTTTTCTAAATTAGGATACAATATTATATTTTAAAGAGGAGGGTACGTTCGAACATGACTTAAAACACATAACTAATATATATATATATATATATATATTGTTGAGTCAGTCTCGACGGGTCCTTATTCGACGAGGTAACTCATAGTTCGACGAATCATTTCATCAGTTCGACGGCTATTCAAACCAAGACCTTCAGCATTCTGTAACCGCTGGAACGTGGCTTTAAGTGCTTTAAATTCAATCATTGTAACTGCTCGTTTTCTGAGCTCATTATTTACATTTATTGTGGCAATCATGTGATGTATGTATAAATAGTGATTAGAAGAAAGAAATAAAACACAGTTTCTTCTCTACGGACTCCACATATTTATCAGAATTCGTTCAAGTTACTTTTGTGCATCAACAATTGGCGCCGTCTGTGGGAAGTTTCTTTACTTCACAGAGAAAGGGAACACATCAGGCAAAGTAAAAATGAGTGAAGCAAGCCAACACGAGAGTCGGATGTCGGGGACAGCAAGGCGTGAGGAGTTTGAACGGGATATGCAGAGGATGCAGGAGGAGGTGAACCTCCTACGGGAAGAGAACCGCAGAACCACCATTGAAGCCGCTCGACTCCGCGGTGAGCAGGCCCGCTTCCGAAAGCGAGACAGTGAGGAAGAAAGCCGGGCTAGCAGTGACAGGACTGGTCGCAGTCGCTCCCGCCGAAGTTCTGTGAGCAGATCTCGAAAGACCCGTGGATCTTCTCGAACTATAAGTCGGCATTCGGACGAGGAAGAGGGGAACAGGAAAATGGCCGCCCTGGAAAAGAGGTTGGAGAACATGGCGAAGATGTTTGTCACCATTCCCGGGGCACCTGTCCAGCCGTTCAACGCAGCACCGAGGGGCTACAATGACACTCCATTCAACCGCCAGATATCCAATGTACATCTTCCTCCCCGATTCACAGCCCCTGCGATCAAACCATACGACGGGACCACGGATCCGGAGGAATTCATGACGCAGTATCGCTTTAAGATGCATACTGTATCCGTGTCGGAGGCAACAAGAGAAGCATGTATGTGCAAAAGTTTCGCTGCATGCTTGGAGGGTCCGGCCATGCAGTGGTTTATGCGGATCCCTAATGGTAGCATTTCCTCATTTGCCGAGCTTCACCAAAAGTTCGTCGAACAATTCTCGTCTTGTCGACGAGTCCCTGCCCGGTCCGACGACCTGAATCGAGTGGTACAACAAGATGGTGAGCCGCTCTGGGAATACATTCGACGATTCAATGAACTCAAGGTCACAATCGCCAATTGCTCTGAGGAGACTGCGATCTCTGCGTTCAAAAATGGTCTTCGGCTTGGGTCGCGACTCTTTTGGAAACTCGTCGAATATCCATGTTCGACCTTCGGGGAGGTCTTGGCACGGGCAGAAGTCCAGCTTCGACGCGAGTTGGAGCAGGCCAATCTAAATCAAAGAGACCGGGGGAAGGCGCCTAGCCGGAGTGATAAAGGGGGCGGATCCCGGCCTACGACCCAGTTCCAGCCATATCACCGGAACCCCGAAAAGAGAAGCACGCCTAATCCAAACGCCATGAAGCAAAACCCTACTTATACCTTGAAGGTCAACCCGGTTGTGGTAGTGCGTGAAATGGAAAAACTGGGGGAGGTGGTAAAGTGGCCGAAAAAGATTTTGAATGTCGGTCAAGACCGAGATGGATTTTGTGTATACCATCATTGCTACGGACATGCCACTATACAATGTAGGGACTTCCTTCGGGAGATTCAGAGACTTCTGGATTTGGGGCATCTGAAGGAGTTCCAAGGAGGGAGAGGGAAACCCAACACTTGGCGGAAGGGGGCCAGTGGAGAGACCCCGACGACAAACGCCAACAGGGTATCGGTTCCCAAACCGCCCGAGGTGCAGAGAACAATAAACGTCATTCATGGGGGCTGCGACTTAGCCGGGCATTCTAGGAACGCGCGTAAGAGGCACTGTCGGGAAGCCAGAGCCATGGAATGGATGGCCACGAAGCCTGTCTCACAGGCAGTGATACAATTTGGCCCGGAAGACTCAGTCGGGGTTCGACGGCCACACAACGATGCGTTGGTAATCGAGCTTTTGATAGCAAACTGTCGAGTACGACGAATCCTCGTCGACTCGGGGGCTTCGTCGAATCTACTGTTCGCTGGCGCTCTGGAGGGAATGGGAATCTCTCTCGAGAATGTAAGACCAAGCCAGACTCAGCTGGTGGGTTTTAGTGGCGAGGTACTCGACCCGGTTGGGGAAGTCATGTTACAGGTATATGCGAAGGGAAGGATGTTCCGAACGCTTGGAACGTAAAGTACCTCAAAAAGTTTTATTTTTAAAGGACGGGTCTGCTCGGGGTTGTTTTCTTAAATCTGGGTAGTGGCTTTGACTAATCTATCTTTCTCTATTTTGTTAACGTATGTGGAGTTTGTTTGGTCTTTCTTTTTACCTTGAAATATCAAAATGTACTTCGATTGACTAATAACGAGTGTTCGTACAATGGTCAAATACGGGAAGTTCGATATATGTTTAAAACATGAAACTTTTTAAATAGAAGGGACGTAAAGTACGAAGAGCAGATGCTGAAATATAGTTAGGAAAATTACAGCAAGAAACCAACAAAACATGCTTAAGTCTTCTTCGCTGCGAAGTCGTCTCTACCTTCTTCCTCCTCGTTCTCCTTGCCCTCCTCCTCCTCCTCGGGGGTCAAGAAGCCCAGGTCTATGTCCGGGTATTTCTGCAGGATGATCTCCTTGACTTGGCCGCATACGTGACTGTGCATAGCATCCATCGCGTCCTGTGCGATGGGCTTGTCGAGGAGACTGAGGAAGTCGAGGCCCTCGCCCTCTTGGAGTGTTTGTCGATGCGCTTCTTCAGCTCTCTTCCGTGCAGCGGCCTCTTCGTCGCGAGCAACCTCCAGGGCTCGAACAGCCTGTTCGAGCTCGGCGGTTCGACTCTCGATGGCTTCCTTCTCGACCAGGAGACGGCGGAGCTGCTCAAAAATTCCGGCTTTCTCCTGTAGGAAGCTGTTGTTTAGCAGTTGGAATTTCGACGATTCTGCCACAGCTTGGGCGTGAAGGGCGGCCAGTTCGGTCATTTCGCCTTTGACCTGGATGAGGGCATTCTTTGCATCGTAGGAGCGCTGCATCCAGGCATGCTCTGAGTTCAATACTTCAAAATAATCAGCCCGGAGGCCGTTGAAGCTCTGGAGTTAGGAGTCATGTCAGTTTTATCGAGAATGAGATTAGTAAGGAAAGATTGGGAAGAATTCCTTACAAGTAGCATTTGGCGGAAGTGGGAGAACGTTCGGCCTACTGCCGGGTTAGGTGTGCTCCAAGGTGGTCTGACGAGCAGCATGCGCATGAACTCGATAAGTTCTTCGTCGGACGCGGGGTCCCTCGGGTTCAACGTCTCTGTCTCTCGGGCTACGGTGACTTGAGTGGCTCCTGTGTCTTGGAGGTTCGTATCCTCAGCGCCGTCGTGCGGACCCGGGTTTGTGATTGTCCTTTCCCCGGTTTTGGTGGGGGGATCCTCGATCTGCTTTCGGAGCCATTTATGTCTGTGATCCAGCGCGCCTGCTTCGGGGTTGGCGCAGGATATGGAATCTTCCAGGGATTCATCGGCAGCACCACTTGGTTTTGTGGTGGTTGGCTTGTCCTGGGCGCCAGAGGGGCCTTCGCCCTGGATGGGCTGGGTAGACGGCTTCAGGGGCTGTCAGTCTTCCTTCCTCTTCCCAGATGTCTCTTTCTTCTTCTTCTTCTTCTTGTCCAGGATCGCGCGCAAAGCGCTTGAAGAAGGCCTTTCCATTGCTTCGTGAACTCCGTTGGCGTCAATGTAGCGTCCGCGGCGGAGAGATTCGAATTTTCTGTTCCTGACTGCGTAGGCTCGGTCGAGTCGACTCTGCTCCTCCTCGGTAAGGTCGAACGGCTTGTACGCTGTGAGGACAACAAAGTGAGATGAGTGTAAGGAAATCATGTTCGACGAGTACAAATGCATAGAAGTACTTACGAGGGGGATCGTGTAGATGACCCCTGAGCCGAGGGAACTCGTCAGGAATTTCAAGATAAATGAAATGCTCGGCCCATTTTTTCATGTTAGTGGGGGTTTTCTTCACCAGAGGTTCTGGTTGGTGGTGTCTTTTAGAAAAATACCAATAACTCTCCCTAGACCTATGCACCAGGGCATACAAGTCGACGAACTCCCTTACTGAGGGTTCGTCGAGTCCGGCTTCCCTAAATATTAGGAGGGTTCCGAACATGTTAAACCAGGCAACGGGGGCTAGTTGCATAGGGGCAAAGTCTCAGATGAGACGGTCTCATCATTTTTATTGTGAGACGAATTTAATGAAATGATGTATTTCTTTATTGCAAATGATGTTTCACCATTTTTATTGTGATATGAGTTTAATGAAATGATGTATTTTTTTTATTGCAAATTATGTATTTCTTTGTTGCAAATAATATAATTCTTAAAAATAAAATGATGTATTTAATTTATTGAAATGATATATTAAGATCCGTCTCACAATAAAAAAATAGTGAGACCGTCTCTCAGGAGACCAACTCTCAGGGCCGGCCCTGTGATTTTGGAGGTCCTGTGCGAACAGGAAAAATGGTGCCCCTAATTTTTTTTTATAATTATAAATAAAAATATTAATAAAATATTAATATTCAATATTATGTCAAAGCAAGTTCACTCAATCTTTGACATAGTCGATCGCAAATAATATTTCAATAACTTACATTTCAAAAAAAATATCATAGCTTGTGCAACAGTAACGGGTATTGTTACATGTATTAAACTATTAAATCTTTTTAACTAAGTCAATATATCTAAAGCGGTGTAAAAGATATATATCGTATGGTGTTTAGCTTATGAAATAATAGTTGGAAATTAACCAAATTAAATTAAAATAACTAAATTCTAAACAAAATCAAACAAAATAACGTGTCAGAATTTAAAACTATGCAAGAAAACTAGTCAACTATACAAAAAAAAAAAAAAAAACTAAAACCATGCAGTTGTGAAATTTGACAAAACTCATCAAAGATAAAACACCATATATGTATTTAGAAAAAAAATGAAGAATTACTTAACGACCGTAACTTTTAGATCATGAGACTTTCATTTTTGAGAAGAATGAAATTTTTTGTGACCAATTATATGACGATGACTGTATATATTTATTTTTAATAAGGAATATATATAATTATACTCATATAATTGAATAAATAAATCTTTATATCTTGTCTAATTTTTTAATTTTATTGAACAAAATATATGTATTAGGATAAATATAAATTATAATTTTTATTAATTTATTTAGTTAAGCTAAAAACTAAGTGTTTTATTAATTTTTTTTAAACATGTACTAACATAAATTAGCATAATATTACTACTATATATTTTTAAAAATGGTGCCCCTCTCATCCGGAGGCCCCGGTGCGGCGCACCTCTCGCACGGCAACTCTATATATATATATATATATACACTATTATGTATTTATTAAAAGTTGGCTCAAAAAATATAGTAAACAAATCTGTTCTAACTCTATGTTTTGCATGGAGAGGATGAAATTTTTCGAATACAAATTGTTGAGGTAATAACCTGCGCAAACAAGCCTAGTTATTTAATACATTGAAAACAAAACATAAGCTCCTTTTTTATAGGCAAGGGCATAGGCCTTTTTTTTTACACAACAATGTGGAACAAAGCTAAAAAGCTTTAAGTCTCCATAACTACGGGTGGCAAATGGGACGGTTTCGAGTTGACGGGTCGGGTTGTAACCTGATAATAACAAGGGACACATCAACCCGAACCCGACCCGTATATTTTTGCGGGTCAGAAATCTCAACCCGAATCCGACCTGTTTATTTTCGTGTCGACCCGAAACTGACCCGAAATGACCTGTTTAATTATTTTAAAAATTTAAAAAAAATATGTTAATTAATTTAAAAATTAATAAATTGTGTTGATTATTTTAAGATTTTAAAAATTATGTTAACTATTTAAAAATTTTGGTTTTTGGCTATATTTTATTTATTAAATTTTTATTTAATTATATTTCATAAATAATAATAATAATAATTAATATTATTGGTGGGTCAAATGGGATCGCAGGTCAACCCGAGATTGACCCGAACCCGACCCAAAAATTAAATAGGTTGACCCAACCTGTTTTTTCATGTTAGGTTTGTGTTGGGTTGGAGATTGCCGCCCGAAAAGAAATCTCAATATCCTCATCTCACACTCCAAAATATATATATATATATATATATATGGTTGCATTATATGGTTACCTAGCTTTCCTATGTTATATGAGACTAAAATCCAACCTTCCAATTTGAAATTGGATGGATAAGATTAAGTTTAAATTTTAATGATTAAATATATAATAAGGGTAATGAGGTAATTAATTTATATTATTATTTATCATTAACCAACCCAATGTTACGTTATTCATTGTTTCTCTCTCCCATCAATATTCTCTCTCCTTTATTATTCTTATAAAACTTTAAATAATCATAACTCATTCAATTTAAGTTATTTTTTTTACATACTATATATCAATAATTTAATTATCTTTCAAACGAAATCCCTATTACATATGTTCAGAATAAGATAATCGAAGTAAACTAAATAATGTAATAGGTAAAGCTAAATAATGTAATAGGTAAAGCTAAATAATGTAATATAAAGAATAATGTAATGATATAGTATACTTACCTAATTTCGATGTTGTTCTTATAAAAATTGGGAAAAATCTTAATTTCACAATTGCGGTTGCATTTAATACATAAAAAGGTGTTTGAGTGCTACATTATGTGTCGTCTTTGTATTATATTATCCATGTTTGTTTTTTCGGTTGCATGATATAGATCAAATTGTTGCATGAATGGTACATTGTGCATCGACTGAGTGATACATTATGTGTCACATGAGTATTACATTATTCATATTTGTTTTTTTGCGTTGCAGTATATAGATCAAAGTGTTGCCTGAATGGTACAATATGTGTTGTGGTACATTATGTATCGGCTTTATAGTACATTATTCAACCGTATGTACATTACTTATGTATGTATTTTTTATGGTTGCATGATATAGATCAAAGAATTGTCTGAATGATACATTATATATTGAGTGAGTGGTACATTATGTATTGATTGTATATTACATTATTTGACTGTATATTATGTTATTCATGTTTATTTTTTTGCGGTTGCATGACATTGATAAAAGTATTGTCTGAATGGTGCATTGTATATCGACTGATTGGTACATTATGTGTTCATTGTATATTACATTATTAATGTCTGATTTCTTGCCGAAAAAAGAAACAAATAGTTCTCTTTATTCATAAATCTGTAATTTTCTTTATTAGTATTACAGTATTACATTATTCTTATTATTATGTTACATTATTTAGTTTTAGCTATTACATTATTTGATTTTGCTACAATTACCTTATTCCTAACATATGCAATAGGGATTTCGTTTGAAAGGTAATTAAATTATCTTTAATTTGATATATAATAAGTGAAAAAATAATTCAAATTGAAGAAGTTATGATTATTTAAAGTTTTATAGGAATTATAGAGGAGAGAGAAAAATGATGAGAGAAGGAAAAATAAGAAACAACGTGTGATTGGTTAATGAAAGAGAATAATATAAATTAATTACCTAATCTACCTAATATACCCTTAATTTATATTTACACATTAAAAATAAAAATTAATTCATAATTTAATAACCGTTAGATTGATAAAATAAATGGTTGAGATTTGGTCTCATATAACATCTAGAGAATAGGTAATATATGATCACAACTCTATATATATGTATATATATATACATATATATAGAGTTGTGATCATATGTTAACCACTTCCTAGATGTTACCTATTACCTCGCTGGCGGTGCATTATCTAGACAAGCTTACTACATTATCTAGGCAAAATCAGGTACATTGCGAAGATAATGTACTACATTACATTATCTTATAAACTTAAGTTTGGAGAAAACTTCAGCAACGAAAAGGACAAAACTTAAAATGAGCAAGGCAAGGACCCCAATATTGACCAGGAAAAAAATGTTGAAACGTGAGGGCGCCGCGGTAACCAATTTGAATTTGACTTATTATCTTGTGTAGCATGTTGGTTTTGGAGCTTGGAGGTAGGTATAGACCTCCCTTATTTTGCTTTCATTTGATTTTATATTTTTCCTATTTTAATAGTCTAACACGTTCTGGAGGACTTCATTAAATATTCTACCCTACAATTAATCTATTTATTTGCACATTTTTTTACAATTTATTACTTTCTCCATTCCGTTGAATTATCCTCTGACTTTTGATATAATACCTAATGTAGAAATTAAAAAAATAATATTTTATTACTCATTCCGTTCCATTTATTTGGTCATGTTCTAACTTGAACGAATATCAAAACTTATTTATGAATATATTAAATATTTGAACAAATTTTCTGAATTACCTTTATTTAGCAATAACTATTAATACTAACTCTATTAATTATGTTCAATTTATAAGGATAAATTTGTAAACACATGCAAAAAACAATACTAAATTTAAATAATGAACTATATAAATAAGACACCCCAAAAAGAAAACATGGACCAAATAATTGAAAATGAGGGAATAATAAGTATAGAGCAACTTTCTATTTTAGGTAATAAACTAAAAAATGGAACAGACGAAAAAAAAATAAAGAAACAATTAAAGTGGGACGGTGAGAGTCTAAAATTGAATAATATTGAGCCTAGCTAGTATGATTTCTCGCGTGGATTCTATGCACTAATTTTATATATGAATATTTGTCATAATCTGAGCTTTATTAAGATGCTTAATTATAATATGTTGCAATAGCTTTTTTTGGATTCGTGAATATGTTCTCTACCAGCACTTTTTTTATAAAATTCTTTTCATATTTGCTTTAGTGCTTTTTAGCATGCATAATTTGTAAAGGGTTCTTTTGATTGGGCTTTTAGTAACTGGCTTTATTTTTAATTTGCATAAATCCTGCGTGGGACATCAAAATTAGGGATATGGATCCAGCTTTCTCCTAAACAAATTGGTTAAATTTCAATATATATACTTTTCTGTTAGTGATTCTTGATCGAGAGTGAATTTTCAATTTAAGAGGAAGTTCAGTTAAGTACGGGTTGGGCCGTGTTATCGATTTACCTCAGTTTATTTATAATGATTTAGGCCCAACTTTAAAGACCCAATAGTATATGTTTGTCAAAATGATGCAGAGGACCGCATTCTGGGAATTCATTATTATTATTGGAGGTATTATATTTTATTTTGAGAGGCAGAATTTTCAATTATAATACTAACTAGTCTTTCACCCGTGCGTTGCACGGAGTATTTGCGTATGTGATTACTCATGTTTTTTTTTCATTTTAGTAAAAACCATAAATAAATTAAAATTATTAAAAAAAAATCACCCTATATGCTCAAAATTATGAGCATATACAAAATAGTAACATTAATTCTATACAACTTTAAAGTAAATATGAATTTTATGTGGAATATTGTTGGTCTAATATATTCATATTATTATTAATTGGTTTATATCTCCATTCATGAGCTATTTTAAAGAAAAAAAAATACTCCATCCGTCCCACACGAATTGTCCATCTTTCCTTTTTTGTCCGTCCCACACGAATTGTCCCCTTACCTAAAATGGAAAGTTTTTACACTCTAACTAATAAAATAATAATTTTATCTATCTCTACCACATTCCACTACATTGATTATTGTGTCATGTCCCAAGGGGACAATTCCCTTGGGACAGAGGGAGTAACATAAAAGATAAATTAACTATTATATATTATTAGACCATCATATACACAATCTATTTCAAAATCATAAAATTTGACAAATTATTATATATTATTTTAGATATGACATATAAATTCACCTTGTAAAAGGCAAACAAAGAGAGAAATTTTAATAATTATAGTTTTTTTATGGTATTAATATCTTTGGTAATTGAAGGAAATGTGTGGTAATGTGATATTGAGGAATGAAGAATGCTGGCCCAGAGAATTTAGAGTAGCAAAATGGTGTTGCACTGCTGCAGCAGTAGAAATAAATAGTAATAGCTGCACATATACCTAATAATTATTTTTCTCTAACACTCTTACTATTCCTTGTTTTTTATTCGTAATGATTAATTTTCTCTGACACTTTCTCTTTCTACTTGTATTTATGTTGCCATGATCTCCACTTTCTATAGTTTAATTTTATATTTTATTGCTAAAAATTTAATTAAGTTTTAATATACTCCCTCCCTCCCACTTTCCTTTTTCGTCCGTCCCACCTCTATTGTCTCATTACTTATAAAGGTAACTTTTTCACACTCAACAATAAAATATTAATTCCACTCAACTTACTTTACACTCACATTCCTTAGTTATTGTGCCCGGTCAACCCGGAACAATTCAGCCGTGACGGAGGGAGTAGTTTGTATTTGAAATAAATACTTAGGTTGCTAAAAAAAAGAAATACTCCCTCCGTCCCACGAAATTAGTCCCATTTGCCTTTTTTGTCCGTCCCATCTAATTGTCCCATTTCCTAAAATGACAAACTTTTTTACACTCATCAATAAAATATTAATTCCACTACACTCACTAACATTGGTTATCGTGCCAAAACCAAATGGGACTAATTACATGGGACGGAGGGAGTAGATACGTAGGACTTCATCTTATTTGTTTACCGACCAAATTCTTAATTTCATTGAATCAATTGATAACTCCATTAATATACAATCACATATATATGATTAAAATTATACTTTTGAATTTCTCTAATTGAAATCTGAAAAACAAAAAATTATCTAATTGTATTTAATGTTTATATTTTTACTCGATAAATAAAGTAAATAAGGTTTTTACTAATATATTTATGGACTTTGAAACTTAGTTTTGTATAATTTGGATATGCCCAACAAATTTCAAGTCCCCATACCACTATCTATGCTTTTCTCCTTTTCAAGGTACCATCTTTTAATTAGTCTCTCAAATTACAATATTCAAAAATAAATATTAATTTACCAATGTAAATGGAGTATATTTTTTCTCCATCTCCCCAAAACAATTTCCATATATTGTCGCCTACATTTCCAAATCCAAGCTTTTAATTTAGAGTATGGTGGCCTCAAAGTAAAACTTTTGATGTTTTTTCATTCTTTCCGCCTGAACTTGAGTTTTACAATGGATCGCACCGATGATGCCTTCAGTGATTCAAATGTACATTTCAAACTCAAAACTGTAGCTTGCCTTATTTCTCCTCATTTTTATCTTTCTTGAGAGCTTTCAGAAATCAGAACTACTGGAGATGGTTTCTGAAGCTCGGATAACTACAGCCTCTACGATGAATGACTATAGCTACAGTGTGAATTAAATTGTGAGATGGCTTAAATAATCATTAGTTGGAGATTTTATATGTTGCAAGCTCCAGTTGAAGCTACCTTTGTCAGCCGCATCTTGACTTGAAGGGGTGCAGTGATCTGCGATCCCGTAAAGTAACGGGACACGTCGAGCAAAATGATATATATATGCTTTGAAGCATCGACCTAGAGCGCCGTTGTGGTGGGGTGGAATGTGGATGTTCCAGAAAGGCAGAACAGCGGTGTGGTGCGGTGGCTGAGCCGAGGATAGACTGAGTTGAGGATAGGCAGACCTTTTACGAAGAACAATCTCACTATCTCAGATTCACGCCAAGAATTTTTTATTTCTATTAGAAATGAATATACGATTTAGATATATTTATAGATAGAAAAATGGCTCCATTTTGTACTTTTGAATTTCAAAATGACTTTTTGGGAATGCAGCTTTTAAATTTTGCAGAAGATAAGGTAAAAGGTCAGTAATAGGTATGCAGGTATAGGTAAATGGAAAGAGTTTTTAGGGAAATAGGTTTATCATGCTTTTGGGATGAATTTGAGCGGGAAACTCACGGTTCCGCTTTAGTATATTTATAGATTATGAGTTATTTTAAATGCTATAGCCAAACGATTATGTATAACTGTTGATGCACGAAATTAGCGGTATAGATAATATTTGCTTTTTTCTGGAAAAAAACGTTATATGAGCTTTTACATGGATCTTTCAAGAAGGTACTATCTCCTCTGTCCCTTGTTTTTTTCTCTCTTTTATCACACCAGCTTCGGAGATACACGAAGAGGCACAAACAGTTACAAAGCTTTAAATTACATTAACTTCCTAACGCCCACAAACTCTCTGCATTCGAACATTCCAACGGCCGCAGGAGCCCAATCGTTCATCTCGTTAATTCGTCGAGCTTCGAGTCGTTGCACATAAGTCATCGAACATCAGGTGTCGGATCCTAGGGTCCTCCGAGACCTTATGTTCGAGGCTCAACAACAGCCTCCAAACTTCTCGGGAGTCCCAAGTAGGGGTGTGCACGGTTTGGCCGAAACTGGCCGAACCGGCCAAACCAAATTAATTTGGCTGATTTGGTTGGTTTAAAAAAAATGATTGGCCGGGTTGGTTTGAAAAATCTCAAACCGGATGATTTGGTTTGGCCGACGGTTTGAAGGATGAAACCGGCCGTTTCGGCCGGACCAGCCGTATAAATAGTATAATTTTAAATATAATAATGATAATAAAATATTATTTGATAGAAAGCTAAAATATCAATTATATTGATATATATGTCCGATGCTTATATTCTTTCGAATTGTAACCCAATAAATTAACTTATATATAATTGTTTCTTGCAACCATAATATTATTTATTTATTACTTATCTCATATTTATAATTAATGACAAGCGATTAATATTTATACTAGTTTTATTTTGTGTATCATTCTTTCATTAATTTCTAATAATAAAATTGATATACAAGTTTCATTTTTTGTAATATTTTTAGTTGAATAATCTTCAAACCGTTTAAACCAGCCGAACCAAACCGTTTTAATATGGTTTGGCCGATTTGGTTTGAAATAATTATTTGGCTGGTTTGGTTTGTGAAAATTTCAAACCATACCTATTGGTTTGGTCCGTATTTTGCCCCTTAAACCGGCCAAACCGGACCGTGCACACCCCTAGTCCCAAGTGTAACGCCCCCAACTGACCTTCCCAATTTGGGGCCACGTTACATTGATGCTTCAGGTTTTATCAACACATTTCAAGAATAAATCAAGCGGAAGATTTAAGTATTTAAATAAAAGATTAATAAGGCAAAAGAAATTAGTAATTCGAGTCGGTTTCACAAGTCAAATGTTTAACACTTCAAAAGGGAAGGAATTTATCAGAGAGTGGTGCAGCAGTGTGTGTAGCGTGATGGTGACATATATATGGAGATATATGTCACAGGATCTCTTAATCCTTCAAAACCGTTTTATTTCGCCTGCTTACACCCTGCTACTCCCATCCATGCTGCTTAACCTGCACGTTTTAGAAATAACGCGAGGGGCTGAGTACTTTCGTACCCAATGGAAAACATGCCCGAAAACATACATTTTATAGGAGACATGCTATGCAACTCACACAGATAGACACGGGGTTTTATTGAAAGGAACCGTGCTATCTAAAACAGTTTATTTTTGTGCACATCTAACTATGTTATTATATCTGTTATCAAGGTTGTAACTGGAAGCTGGCCCACTTCCAAGTTACGATGATTAGTTAGGAATGAGTCAACACTCAACTTACTATCATCTAAGTGCACAATCTCGGTACATACTTCGAGATCCGATCGTATTCTGTCATTCACTTCCTCAAAATACTCACAATCTCATCACATCAATCAATCTTTCATTTCAAGGCATCAACCTTCACGATTAATAAGAGTAGCGCATGTACTATCATTACATGGTTCTTGTCTTATTAATAACTCTCTGTTATTAGCTTTCAACAGAGGACATATATAATAGCACAAAATCATGCATAGCAGTTCTCAATTTAAAACAAAGCAATTTTACACGTTTTGGAAAAAAAAGCACACATTTGTTTTTATACTGAAATAGTTTCCCACCTGATATTTGGCTTAGTGTATAGATGCTTTCCCACTAGTACGAGCTTAACTATCCTCCGACCTCAAACTCCTACAATAATCAAGGTCAACTTAATTAGGATAAACGATCTAGGACAATAGCGAATTCAATCAGAATCGGATAGTCAACTCTTAATCACTCAAATTCTAACATGATTCTTATAATTCCCTTCAATCGCATTCAACATCGTTCATACTCGTAATCCAAAACCAAACACTTATCAAATCATATTATTATGCTTAACATGCTTCCCATTTCATATATTAAACTTAGGGATTGAAAGAATTCGAAAAGGGATGAGAAATAGCTCAAAAACCAAGTTTTATATTTTAAGGTCGCAGCCCATCCCGACTGGAATGAGTCTGTCCCGAACGGGATCTCATCCCGAACGGAATGAGTCCGTCCCGAACGAGATGGACAATTTTCAAACAATTCCTCTGGCCGTGCTTAATCCCGAGCGGGATCTATCCCATCTCGAACGGGATGGTCCTGCTCCTGCACGCCATTTCACCGCGACCCGTCCCGAGCGGGATGCTTCAGTCCCGTTCGGGACGCGTCGTCTTCTCCGACGAACTCGCCATTTTCAACCCTGTAACTCGCATTTTCTCACGATTTATCCATCCGATCTTACATGCAATAACATTAATCAACTCCCTAGACATCCTAGAACACGAAAATAGTATCTAAACACCGGAATTCACGAAGAAATCGAGGAAGAAGAAAGCTCACCGGAGCTCCTCCACACACGGCGGCGCTGGCGATTTCCGGCGGCAAAATCCTATTTTCTTGACATCCGAACGTTCACTACAACACAAGGAATGCAAATCTAACGTTAGAACGCCGATTACTGGCCGGAAAAAAATGAGATTCAAACCTTAATCTCCAAAAATCGCAACACAAATCCACCTCTGCTTCTCACCTCGATATC
Organism: Plectranthus barbatus; assembly: GCA_026898455.1. Taxonomy (NCBI): domain Eukaryota; kingdom Viridiplantae; phylum Streptophyta; class Magnoliopsida; order Lamiales; family Lamiaceae; genus Plectranthus; species Plectranthus barbatus. The sequence continues at coordinate 243,372 of JAPKLW010000830.1, forward strand.
TCTCTCGTTTCTTGTCCTCTCGGAGCCCACGAGTACTCAAATCGAAGCTTGAGACGAGAGCTTCACGATGGTGGTGGTGGTTCGCCGGATGGTTGCCGGAGTTGACCGGAAAATGCGTCGGAAGTATGCTGACGGGTTTTGGGTTTGAGGGTGGGAGTTTGGGAGTATCTCTTCAATAATTCCTCTCTCTAGGTTATAAAATAAGCTGAAAAAGTTTACAATATAATTTCCACTCTATATATACACCCTCTCATTATACCATATGATATGTATATAAACAAATACATATAATTAAATCCCCTATAGTTTCCAATATAACTTCATGATAAATCTTATTTCCTCAAAATTTCAATATCATTAATTCATGAAATTCTTGTCCCACCTTATTACATTCCAAAAATCTTGATAATTCCTCAAGAATAATCATAATATTTTCAACTCCATAATTTAATAATTTCTCCAATCACAAACAATTAAATATGAACGCCTTCAAATTTCGGAAATTCTCATAAATAATTCGATTAAATGATCCAACAACTTAATTACATAAGGGGTAATACACCAAGGCAATCCCGGGAAGTTTCCCTTCGAACTCAGCGTCACATAAAAGGGGTTTTGATAAGATCGGCCCAATTCAGGCCCCAAGAGTTTTCAACATCCACCTTCTCGTGATTTTAAACGATATTGACAAAAGAGGTCGACGAACGATGGCTCGTCGAGCACCACATTCACCTCCCTCAGGAGAGCCCCAAGGAAAGTTTACGTTTTTCCATGGCTCATCCCATGGCGCAGACGGAGTTCGACGATTCGTCGACTCGTAGCTGGCCCCGTTTAACGTTCTTTGACGACAACGGACCTTCCCCACGACCGTGTCGGTGCGAGAAGGTTTTTATGAACTCTCTCCCTTAGTGTTTTTATTTCAGCATTACTTTGCCGCATAGAATTGATGAATTTAAGTCAAGTGGCCCTGAAAATCTTTTTCCGGAGGATTCGACGGTCGGAGGACCCTAGGATCCGACACCTGATGTTCGACGACTCTAAGCTCGACGAATTAACTAGATGAACGAATGAGCTCCCGCGGCCGTTGGAATGTTCGAATGCAGAGAGTTTGTGGGCGTTAGGAAGTTAATGTAATTTAAAGCTTTGTAACCGTTTGTGCCTCTTCGTGTATCTCCGAGGCTGGTGTGATAAAAAAGAGAAAAAACAAGGGACAGGGGAGATAGTACCTTCTTGAAAGACCCACGTAAAAGCTCACATAACGTTTCTTTTCCAGAAAAAAGCAAATATTATCTATACTGCTAAATTTCGTGCATCAACAATAACTATTAAAAAAATGGAATGATTTTTTTTTCTTGCAATAAAAGTAGATTATGCTCGCTAGAAATCCATGTCATCTTTAGCATTTTAGCATGAAAGATGTAAATAAGTGACATGGTTATCCGTGTTTATTGAAAGAAGCGAACAGTGAATATTATTTGGGTCAACTAGAGTTGATAATTTATAATTTTTTTAAGTATATGTAAAAACAAAAAATTTAGGAATCTCTTAACCCTCATATCTATCATCTTGATGTACTTGAGTTAAATTAGAAAGAAACGAGTGCAAGGAATGGATCCGGTCCTAAGCGACTCAAAATGATCAGCCTGTAAGGACTGACCGCTCTGATACCACTTGTTGGTCCCGAGATCAGAGAGTTTGTATATGCAGCGGAAGTATTTTGATAGATTGCACTTTGAAAACTGAAACTTGGTTTCTCAATTTTCAGTTTCGGAAAACTTGATTTAGCTAACTTTGTCTCTGATAGATTTAAGTTATCAGTTTTCAGTTATACACTTCAACACTTAGAAAGTATTGAAGGTTTCAAATCAATTGTGAAAACTAGATTATAGAAACTTAAATAAAGCGATAAATGAGATAAGATATTTATAGTGGTTCAGATCCTTTAAGTCCTACGTCCACTCTTCGGAACTTATTCTGTAATTCACTAAGTTGCAGATTACATGATCTCACTATCTATAAATAGCCCTTCGAATTCCAATGTCCTTCGGTCTGCTAACGTACTCACCCAGAAACTTGCTCCGCTCCTTCTTTAGTCTTGAAGTGAGGACACACCTCGCAGCCTTCAAATTGGAATGGGATGTTTGCTCTTCTTCCCAGAACTTTGTGTGGTCGGCAGTTGCCCGTGAAAATAAGAATTCCGATAAGGAAAATTGACTGTTGTGTTGTGTATATTACTTGAAAAGTAATAACACCAAATGAATAGCTTAAGTTTGAAAGCTAAGCCTCGAGTTCTTTACACACACGTGGAATTTTCAGAGTGCTCGAGCTTTTAGTTTGACAGAGTTTCGGCTTGTTCAATCGAATAATTTCAGGTGCTCTCCTTTGAAGATGTGGTCTGCTTTTTATAGGCGAATTTGATGACCGTTAGAGGCAAACAAGATGTTGTCCAATCATCGCCATTTTTTTCTGCTGTAGCAGTCACTCAATGATAGATGTTGTGTTAACTCACTCAATGGTTATTGGTTAACTTGTGATAGAGTGAGGAGGGAAATTCATCCACTTATGAGGTTTAGTGAAACAGATTTTGTGTTCCTAAGTTTGAATATTGCAGAAAAACTGCAGGGAGATGAGCCCACGTCATAAGAAGAGACCTGCAAAGCACTGAAAGAGATAAGTGGCTAAGTGTTATGCAAGATTAAATGTCAAATTTAAAACACAACAAGACATTGTGCCCGGTGGACAAACCAAAATTTTAGAGATGTATAGGGTGCAAGTGGATTTTCAATAGAAAGCTAAAGATTCCTCACCACCTAGATTGAGATACAATCTTCTGTGAGCATACTTTGTGACAGCCAAAGTGTTCTATAGCTCATAAAATACTATGTGTTTCATGATAAATTGTAACACGTAGATGTGAAGTATCATTTTGTAAGAGAGATTCTCGAGAAGGGTGAGATCAAGATGGAAAAGGTTTCAACACTTGACAATGCTGTTGCCGGTTGGCAAAAGTTATTCCTTCAGCAAAGTTCTCTTATTGCTTAAGGTTGGTTGGCTTGTGCTCATTCAAGGTCAGCACTCAGTTCTGTAATGGAACTCCTTGAAAGGAAGGATGTAGATGATGATATTCATGCATTTAAGAGGGAGGATTGTGATGGTTAAATGCATGTCGATGGTGTATGATCGAAGGTTGCAACAGGAGTTGTGAGCTGAGGTGTTTTTTGATTTTGTTTTGTGAAGACTAGTGGAAGAAGCATGTTTATATTAGAAGAGTCGCAGCTTAATTTTGTTTTTTGGTTGAGAAGCTGTGGGAGACTGAAACGTGTTATATTCTCATTGGGTGTTTTATTTTGAGCAGTTTTTCTGTTAATTGTGAGAGTTATCTAAGACTTTCAGAGAGAGAGCTAGATAGAGCGCTGAAATAGCTTGAGTTTTCTGTGTATCTTCTGTGAAGTGTGATCAATAAAATCTCGTTCGACCTTTCCGTGGATGTAGGCAACCACGTAGTTGTTGTGTTTCTTGTTTTTCCTACATTCGTACATACCAATATGTATGCATAGTTTATAATAATTTTGCAATTAAATTGAGAAAATGAAAGTTTTTACTAAATCTGAAGCTTTGGCCAATTTTAAAATATGCTAAAGATAAACAATTTATTTAGCTTGGAATTAATTACAACATTGAACTAAGGTTGTAGAGAATTTGATCCTTTTATGTCTCATCCACTTAAGGTGTAAGAGAGAGACTTTTCTTTCTTAGCAGATACTATAGATTATATTTCTTCCGCTCTGATTATATGATCAAGTTTGATATTGTATATTTGTCAAAAATTATTTATAAAAATAATATATATAAACAAACTTCCAACATTACCCTTATTTAAAAGTACTAATTAACCTCTTTTTTAATAATATTACTTTTAATAATTTCATTTTACAAAGTTATTCAAAAGTGCAATTGTAAATTGCTAGAGAAAATTAATACTCTCTCCGTCCCGATTATTTGGTCCATGTTTCCTTTTTGGGGTGTCCCATTTATATGGTTCATTATCTAAATTTAGTAGTATTATTTTTTGCATGTGTTTACAAATTTACCCGTATAAATTGAACATAATTAATAGAGTTATTATTAATAGTTATTGCTAAATCAGGGTAATTCAGAAAATTTGTTCAAATATTTAATGAAATCATAAATGAGTTTTGACATTCGTGCAAGTTAAAACAGGACCAAATAAATGAGACGGAGGGAGTATATATCAAATATAGAAAAGATCATATAATGAAATCACCCTAAATTAATAATCGAAACCAAATAATCGGAACGAAGTAAATAACAACTTTGATTAATATCATCATAAAGCCGTTGACAGCTTGACGTTTGCATTCCTCCCTCTTTGTTTTCTCACTTAGATTTGTCAAAGTTGTTGTAATAATTAAACCTTCATCCTTTCAACAGTTGTGTTTATGTTATGGTATATTGATCGAAAGAGATGGTTGGGCAAAATACAAAGAGCCATTTTATAATTTTGGCACAAATGGTTTTTTTCGTATTTTATTTGGTAGCGAATTTAATATTTTAGTTATTGATGTGATGTTAATTCTGACTGATAATATGCTTAAAAATCACATCAAACTAGTGTACTTAATTTGCCTAATAATGAAGGGTATTTTCATTGGAGAAGTTTGCATCTCTATTATGTTTCTTAACATTGAAAAAATTATGAAAAGATATGTGGAGGTAATTTGAAATAAAAAGCATTGACTAAAATTAAATTCATCAAGTTGTCACTTCACCGATTATAATCAAAACTACTAAAGTAAATCCAATTTTTTTTTTTTTTGCATTTTAGATGCAACCTTCTTAACTTAATATTTGTTTTAAGGAAATGTTGATATTCATTGGCCCAAATTGGGATTAGTTTCTCAAAAATCTAATGAAATGAAGTATTCTTATTATAAGTTGAGAATTTATTTGTGTATTACAAAATACAAAAAGACAGATAAAACACAAGTAAACACACTCTACTATGATAATAATAGCATATATCAAAGTGTATGTATTCCTCTATATGTATATAGTTTTGTGTATAAAAGGGATTTGAAATCCTTATTAATTAGAAAGGTGATAATGCTGGGGCGCCCAAGAAGCTGACGTCGGAGTTGGCATTAAGTGGAGACTCTGCCGCTGCTCCTGAGCTTTTAATTTCTGTCATTTCTCTCCTCGCGTTTGCTCCTTGCGCTTTACAAAATTTCGGAAGGTACACTCCTGCCATCATCCACATAATAATTCATTCATTAATTAATATAACTCTCTATTTAATTCATGTGGACCATGATCAAAGAAAAAAAAAAGAACTCGAAGGATCTTATTCGTGCAATTGAAAAATTAAATGGTGTGATTAATTGATGATTTATTAGGGCAATTACCTTCTCCGGCGGCAAGATTGAAGTAGAGATCGACGATGTTGGGGCAGTTGCCGTAGCAATCGTTGGAGCAGAGCTGGCTTGCGAAGCGCGGCTCAAGGAGAGAATCGGATGAGATTCCGAGAGCCTTTCTGTCGAGGCCGCAAGCTTTGATGCATTCGTCGCTCTCGATCAGATTCTCCAGCTTGTCGGCTTCGATCTCCGACGTGGTGCAGGCGTACTCCTCCGCCCCGCTCCGCCGCACGTGCTTCTCCAACACGCACCGCTTCCCCCCAGACGACACCGCATATGCGCACGAGTCCTCCTTCAAATTCTCACACTCGATGTTTCCTATACGTAAATGGTGTATTGATATTCATTATAAATTTTAAAAAACTAGTTTCTACTTTATATAAGAAAAATATTAAAATTAAGAAGAGTATTTTTGTGTGAACCTTGGACGAGAAGAGGTAGCACAAGGAGAAGAGCGAGAGCGGAAATAGTGGCTGCGTTATGTGATGCCATGGCGCCGAATAGGGGAAGCTTCACGTCTCGAATCTTTTTCTTATTTTGATACAAATGTTTGAGTGAATATTTGGTAGTAAGAATTGGTATATTTATAGGCAGTGAGAGATGATGGTATTGGTATCTAGAGAAGTAGATACATTTATAGAAGAGGTTGTAAGCGTTTATTGTGTGTGTGCGCGCGCGCGCGCATGAGAGAGAGAGAGGAGAGAGCAACGAAAAGAAAAACCGACTTTGGAAAAGTTTGGTAGAAGTTGGAAGGGCATGACCGGGGGGAATTCACTCTTAACGGTCGTTGGTTGATTTGGGTTTTGGAGTCAATACACTATTCTCCACAACCATTAATTATGGCGCGTTTTTTGGGTTTATAATAAATGAAAAATATCGACTTTTTTTCTCTTTTCAGATGTATTATCATTCTCTTTCTTTAACATTTATTCAAACCTCTTCCTTTGACATGTTCCACAATTAACACGCGTTTCGTTCCAATTTTATCTACCTTCTTTTTTTCTTCCCAAAAAAATTATTTATAGCGACTGTTCATATAAATGTTTCATAGGTACAAGACTAAAAAATATATCATTAATTATTGTGATTTTTTTTGAAAATATATCACTATTCGAATTACTGAAATTTGCCAGACAATATTCAATATTTACAAAACTACAAACTAACATGCAAATATATTATTAAACGTCATAGTTTAATCAATTGTATGTTGCCGAATTTCTACTACCGTCGTAAATAAATTGAAACTAGGAGTGATAAGTTTGACTGACATATGTTTAAAACTTTTAACACAACTTTTTAATTATATATATGACATGAGAATCATGAGATTGCTATATCACTCCTAAAAGGTAAATTAAAGAATAATCTAATTTATTGTGGCTTCTTTTGATTTTTCTTCCTATGTTTTTTCTTACGTCTGGAAGTTGAATTTGAATCCGTCAACTTGTTGTAACATATTCCTGAGTCGTTGAGAATTGATTTCTGATGCAATTGCGACAAAGTTTACGTGTATATACTATTTCTCTATTTTATGGGCGTAAACTTTTGAAATTGATCTTTTAAAAAAAATGAAGAACCAATTTATAAGTTAATATCACTAGGGAGACTTGTTTTAATTAACAAAAAAATTTATATGCAAATAATCCGAGAGTTTGATGCAACTAACACATCACAAAGAAAATATAATGATAGAAGCTTCTAAAATAACTTCATTTTATTGTTATTTTGTATTTTTTATAATAATTTAAACACACATATATCACATATTCCATGAAAGCTCGAACTCATGATCTTTTGATCGTAGGTGGAGTGCTTTCACTATTATACTCAAAACAAGGAACTTATTTTTAATGATGGGTGAAAATGAAGAGACTCAAGTAATATTGTAGTTTTTAAAACTTATATTCATTTAATTTCTATCAATATCCTATATAATTAAGGGTGAATGTGCACCACATTGATATCTTATTTGAATAACAATCCAATAAACACAATAAAAATTGAAATAAAGATAAATAATAAAATTTCATCTATTAATTAATTAAAACTAATAAAATAATATTTTTGTGTTAATGAATATAGTATCTGATCCAAATTTGATACAAATTTTTTATGTGCTTAGCTTATAAATTTAGTAAAAATTCGTATTCAATAAGCCTCAATTTATGATTATTATTAAATTTGTGAATTTATAAAGTTCTCATTTCTCCCTACAAAATCGACTTGTAAGGAGAGGAGAGTTGGATCCCATCATCGAGATAAGTCGGTCTATCATCGGGATAAATCGGTCCCATCATCGAGATAAATCGAATCCTGTCATCTGAACAAATATTGGGTCCCACATCGAATCGAACCGGACTCTGATACCATGTAACAATTTTTCCCTACAAAACCGACTTGTAAGGAAAAGAGAATTTCACCATTATATAATGGTATATTCCCAGATCCATAGTCGATACGTGATAATTCATATCGAATCACCCCTATATATAGTGGTAATTAGGGCGTAGAACAGGAGCGTAATTTAACAAGAAACGGACTTTGACGGGTCCGCCAACCTATCATCACAAAGCCTTTGGAAATTAAGACAAACACTAATTAATAATTAATTTAACTGTCAAAAATACTTGTTCGTAACGTAATTAAAGCATGAACCCAATAATTAATGTATATATATAATATATGCTTTTATATTTATGGTCCGTTTGATTGGTGAGTTTTAGAATGAGGGAATTGAATGATTCTAAAATCCATTGTTTGTTTGAAAATGAGTATTTGATAATCACTAAAATCCTCCAAAATTATGAGTTTCTTCCTCATTACGAGATCTCATTACCAAAATTAAATTTTTCTTAATCATATATTTCATTTTATTTTAAATTATTTTCTTATTTATTTTTATAATATTATTCTAAATATTATAATAATTATATTATGATATAAATTAATTATAATATATAATATTATAATTAAATTAATATATTGTTTTGTATCTTATATTTTATAAAATAAATAAATAGATAAATAAATTATTTATTTTTAAAATGATTTTATTTTCTTGTTTTTCATTATTAAATTCATTATTATTCATATAATATTTATTAATTATTTTCTAAACCTATAAACTTTAAAAATAATCATTAGAATTGAAAAAATGAAAATGATTTCCAAATCCACCTGATAAATAAAACATAAAAATTGAGAATGATTTTCAAACTCACGCCCATATATTTCATACTCATAATCATTTTCGACAGTTAAATCAAACGTCCCTTATTAATTACGTAAGTTGCTAAGATGGATTTGAGATTTGTTTTTCCCACCTTAATGTTTTACGTAAAATATTAAGAATATATAATCTTCTAATATAAAATTATTTATGTCATGCACCATCAAAAAGCCTTTTAGAGAGGATTTGTTACGAGATGCCATTTTTGTTGAATTATTCCAGCCCACCACCACCATTGTCAAACATTGCTGCAATTCGGTGCCTAATTCTTGTACATATTAGGCAAGCACTGCCTATAAAAGGAGTGCTCTGCATTCTCTCAAAGACACCACAAAACACGAGAGAGAGAGAGAGAGAAATAGAAAGATAGACAGAGAGTAGTGAGAAGAATAGAAAGTGAGAAGAGGGTTAGTTTTTTGTTAGTAGTCGAGTGTGAGAATTGCTCCTCCTACTTGTAATTCTAGTTCATGTTGATGAATAGAAGAATTTTCTAACCCAACACATGGTTGTTTATTGGTTATGGAGATGAAGAGTTCGGATACAGGTTGTGGGATCCAGAAATGAAGAAAATCATACGAAGCAGAGACGTGGTTTTCTATGAAAATCAATTTTATGATTTCAAACAATCAGTCAAAGAGATACAAAGTGCCAAAGTGTCAGATATAGTTTCTGACGAGAATGATGTTCCTGTCGAACAAACGGGCGATGAAGCAAACAATGATGAAGAAGGTGCTGAGCAGGGGGAACCAGAGAACCCGAGTCCATCAGAAGAAGTTGAACCTCAAGGGAGAAGGTCAACCAGACAACACCAACCATCTACGAGGTACCCTAGTTCTGATTACATTTTAATTACTGATGAGGGGGAGCCTGAGAGCTTCCAAGATGTGCAATCTTGCAAAGACAAAGTTTGCTGGATGAAAGCCATGCAAGACGAGATGAGTTCACTAAAGAAGAATAAGACGTACGAGCTGGTGAAACTTCCAAAGGGGAAGAAAGCACTCAAGAACAAATGGGTGTACAAGCTGAAGAAAGATGAAAACAATCTAGTCAGATACAAAGCTCGACTAGTCGTCAAAGGTTTCACTCAAAAGAAAGGTATTGACTTTGATGAAATTTTTTCACCAGTTGTGAAAATGAGTTCTATTCGAGTGGTGTTAAGCTTGGTAGCCAGCTTGAACCTTGAGTTAGAGCAGCTCGATGTAAAGACCGCATTCTTACATGGGGATCTAGAAGAAGAAATCTATATGGAGCAACCAGAAGGTTTCCAGGTCAAGGGAAATGAGGACATGGTTTGTCGTTTGAAGAAGAGCTTGTACGGGCTGAAACAAGCACCACGACAATGGTACAAAATGTTTGATTCTTTTATGGTGAATCAAGGATATAAGAGGACGGATGCAGATCCTTGTGTATATGTCCAAAGATACTCTGACGGTAAATTTGTGATACTTCTCTTATATGTTGATGATATGCTAATTGCTGGATCAGATGCAGCCATGATTAGCAGGTTAAAAAAAGATTTGTCAAAAGCATTTGATATGAAGGATTTGGGATCGGCAAGGCAAATTCTCGGAATGGAGATTATCCGAGACCGGAAGTCCTGTAAGTTATGGTTATCACAGGAGAAATATGTTGAACGAATTCTGGAGAGGTTCAATATGAAGAATGCTAAGCCTGTTAGCACTCCGCTTGCCGCTCATTTCAAGTTGAGCAATAAAGCTTTCCCATCAACAGAGAAAGAAAGAGATGATATGTCCAATGTTCCATATTCTTCAGCAGTCGGAAGTTTGATGTACGCTATGGTGTGTACAAGACCAGATATTGCTCATGCAGTTGGCGTTGTGAGCAGATTTCTATCAAAACCTCAGAAGATTCATTGGGAAGCAGTGAAGTGGATCTTTAGATATCTGAGAGGAACCTCCAAGTTATGCTTAATGTTTGGAGGGGAAAAGTCTGCACTTGTTGGCTACACAGATGCAGATATGGCTGGTGATCTTGATGAACGAAAGTCTACATCGGGATATGTATTTACATTTGCAGGGGGTGCTATCTCATGGCAATCAAGATTACAAAAGTGTGTTTCCTTATCAACTACTGAAGCAGAGTACGTTGCCGCAACGGAAGCAGGGAAAGAAATGCTCTGGTTGAAGAGATTCTTTCTAGAACTGGGTGTGCAACAAGAAGAATACATAGTCTATTGCGATAGTCAAAGTGCCTTAGACTTGAGCAAGAACACTATGTATCATGCACGGACGAAACACATCGATGTAAGATATCATTGGCTTAGACTCATCATTGAGGAGAAGGCGTTTCATTTGAAAAAGATCCACACTGATGAAAATGCTGCAGACATATTGACAAAGGTTGTTCCCAAGGAAAAGCTCGAGTTGTGTGTCAAACTCGTCGGGATGGACTCTTGCTGAAAGCCGGGTGAAGACCTCCTCCAGTTAGTGATGGCTGGGACTGGAGGGGGAGATTTGTTGAATTATTCCAGCCCACCACCACCATTGTCAAACATTGCTGCAATTCGGTGCCTAATTCTTGTACATATTAGGCAAGCACTGCCTATAAAAGGAGTGCTCTGCATTCTCTCAAAGACACCACAAAACACGAGAGAGAGAGAGAGAAATAGAAAGATAGACAGAGAGTAGTGAGAAGAATAGAAAGTGAGAAGAGGGTTAGTTTTTTGTTAGTAGTCGAGTGTGAGAATTGCTCCTCCTACTTGTAATTCTAGTTCATGTTGATGAATAGAAGAATTTTCTAACCCAACAATTTTAATATAGTTTCTCTGGTAATAGATTTAGGTGTTTTTTTTTTTATAAATAATCAGCCAAAACTCATTTAATACTCATTTTATCAACATTGCTACAATTCTATCAAATAGTGTGAAAAAGTATGTCTCCAACTTTGGATCACATAAATCAAATTGATTTATAAATAATTAACTAGTCACGAATTTAAAAATAAAAATACTCAAAATATACTCCCTCTATACCCCGTATGAATAATCTCATTTCTCATTTTTATTTGTCCTATAAAATATTTTCATTTTTTTTAAGTGATAAATTTTTTCATACTCATCAATAAAATATTAATTTCACTACATTCACAACCTCTAATTCAGAGAAAAAAAAAAATGGAACTACACACTGTTAGAGGAAACTCGCAGCCGCGAGTACGAAAACCACAAAATAAATTATGCAACGAACAAGTGGACGGTTCCAATTTCATACTCGCGGCTGTGGACCCCGCAGTGTGTTTTTACATCGAAGATTTGAGCCCAAAAATTTACAAGTAGCTCTAATTTTTAATCAACCTATTATATGAGTCTATATTCATATTGTGATCATAAAAAATGTAAACGGCTTCAGCGTTTCCCCCTATTGATTCCGGTACTAACATTTGCTGCAAAATTCCTTCGTTATAAATTAGTACTCCTAATTTATGGTTTATTTGTTCAATTTTATTTTTCTTCATCCGAGATATATCTATCATACGGCTTATAATTCACAACAAATTCCACATTAATGATTAATCACCTAGGTAAGTAGTAATTTGGCGTCCTCCCATATCTTCACTTTCTTTTAATTAGGCAGTAATTAATATTGGCGTAAAATTAATAAATATAAATCAATTGAATGAGTTATATTATAATCAATGATAATGAATTACGTTGAATAACAGTACGCGGGATATAAATAATCTATCATAAATAGTATATAAATATTAATGTCATGAGACATTACACGTGTGCTGTTTATATAAGAAACAAACTAAAAAAAATTACTAATAGAATAAATATTAGATGATGATGTACACATTTTATTTTTACAAAAATCAATGAAATATTCTGGCCAGGCTTATACCCTGAAATATACTTATTTTTAAATAGAATGCATTAAAGTAAATTTCATCTCACCCAGATATTTTTGTAATTGTAATTTGAATTAATGATGAAAAACTAGCTAGTTTGTTCTGAATATTGTTTTTTCGAAACATGGAAGTTCATTTAACAAAAGAGATTTTTAAAAAAATGGAGGAAATAGAAACAGTCGAAGAAGTATATCTAAAACTTTCCATTATTCATCAATTGGCACATGAGACGAAAAACAGACGTAAATTGGTAGGAACACGAAACATGAATTAACTTTCAAATCAGCATTTTAAAGGTGTTCAAGAAATTCTCAAAACTATTGTACATTTATTTCTATGTGCAAACAAATTTTAAACTTCTCACTCAAATACTTTTTAATTTGATACAAATCATACACCAAGTTTCAAAATGATACACAGTTCCATACTCTCCGTCAGTCACGGGCCAAATTAAAGTCCCTTTTTCTTCTTGAAAAATTAAAAACAAAAATAAAAACAAAAATAAAAACAAAAAATTGTTGGATGCAATTACTGAACACTACATGTTAGGAGAAGAAATGAAGAGAATGTAGCTAACTTTTAATAATCAAATGAATTAGGCGCAGACACGCAGTGTAGGAAAAATAGAAGGACCTGAATTATGCTACATGCATGGTTGGAAATGGTGGAAATTCAATCTCTTCATCCATCTGGTTTATATTAGGACATGGGGCGTTAACGACATTTCACAACTCAGGTAGTCATTTAAAAAAAAAAAAAAAAAAAAAAACAGGGTTAACGATGGAAATTTTCGTCGTTAATTGTATCTGAGAGATAGATTAGTGATATTAGAAAAGTTTAGTCGTAATATTCATCGCAAAGGAGTTAATGATGGAATTTCTAATGTCCAATCACTACAAGAAAAATAGTCTGTAGTGACGATAATGTTATTGACAATTAAAATTTTGTCACTAAAAATACCTCTACAGTAACAATTATTCATTTCGTCACTATAAATATAATTTGTGACAATTTTAAATGTTGTCGATATTTTTTATCACTAAAGTTAGCGACAATAATATTTTTGTGACTAAAGATGCATCTACAGCTAACAATTATTTTTCTCGTCACAAAAAATATGATTTGTGACTTTATATGTTGTCGCTATTTTTTATTACTAAAATTAGTGACAATAATATTTTTGCGACTAAAAATGCATTTATTTCAACAATAATTTTTGTCATCACAAAAATATGTAATTTGTGACAATCTCATAAATTGTTAGTATTTATTGTCACTGTAATTAGTGACAATAATATCTTGTGACTAAAAAAATACCTTTATTTGTGATAATTTCTTAAATTGTTAGTATTTATTGTCACTATAGTTAGTGACAATAATATTTTTTGTGATAAAAAATACTTTTTACAACAACAATTACTTATTTCACAACAAAAAATATAAATTATGATAACTTTAAATGATGTCACTAATATATAAGAACAAATAATATATTATGATTAAAGAAAATCTAAGTTATATTTTATATTAATTCGACTATTGACCTCTACTTTTAAAATTATTAATCATATTTGAAATTTTAATCATACCTAATTAAAAATTATAAATATTTTTGAAATTGAATTTTTAATTATTCATTATTTTGATTAATAAAATAAAATGTATCTTTTTTTTAGGCATTTAATTTTTTCAATATTTAATTATACTATGTATTATAACTAAAAACATATCATAAATATATTGTTCTTAATTCATGAATAATAATAATTAAATTAAATTTAATAAATCGTATTATACTTTTTATACAATATTGAATGTGTAATAAAATATAATATTTATATTTGAATGGAATTAATAATATTATTAAGTTACCTTAGAATTAATTAAATTAATTATTGTTTATTAATCTACAACCAAAAAAGAGAATGTTTAGTATTTTGAACTCTTTATAATCTAACTATTTTTTCGTTGTTTCAAAATGAAACGCTTCTAATGGTGTGGGATAACAACATTGCGATCACCATTTTATTATTATTATTATTATTATTATTATTATTATTATTATTATATTTAATTATAGTATAAATATGTGAAAAGTGAATTGATATTTAATTTTTAATCAACAAATATTTATATAAATTCAAAATTATAACATAACAAACACTCAAAATATAAATTAATAAAAAATAGAGAAACTTGATATTGCCTAATTTCAAATTAAGAAGTTTGATTAAGTTAATATATATTTTTTAAAATAATAGAATGACCAAATTAATATTTATGTATATGAATTGTTATTTATTAATAATAAATAGATTTGTGGTGTAGACTGTGTAGTGGTTTGAGGTAATGGATAATTATTGTGAGGTACTGTGTTTAAATCCAATTAGTGGCTTATTTGTTTAGTGGCTTATTTGTTTATTTATTTTTGATTGATCTTGCAGGAAACAATTTGTTGATGGTTCGGGTGGAGGGCGGATTCAGGACAGGGTGGTCGGGGTGTGTTAGGCTTGTGGTGGTCCGGGTGCGTGGTGGCAAGTTCAGACATGGGCAGGGTGGGTTCGGCTTATGGTGGTCCGTCCGGGTGTGAGGTGCGGTGCGACCTGGCCAGATGGTGTTGTTTATTTATTTTTGATTGATCTTGCAGGAAACAGTTTGTTGATGGTCCAGGTGGAGGGCGGATTTAGGACAGGGTGGTCGGGGTGTGTTAGGCTTGTGGTGGTCCGGGTGCGTTGCGGCAATTTCAGACACGGGCAGGGTGGGTTCGGCTTATGGTGGTCCGTCCGGGTGTGAGGTGCGGTGCGACCTGGCCAGATGGTGGGGTTTCGGGTGAGTGCAGTGCGACCATGCCACCAGGTCCAAACTGAATTCCAGTGGGTTACTAATAAAAAAATAATTATTTTTAAAAATAAAATTTTGTGAAAAAATAATTTGTCACTATATGTATAAATAATAGTGACAATAATAATTTAGTTACTGAAAATTAAAAAATACTGATAATATTTTTTTTTTTGTTAAAACAATGTGTTAGTCACAAAAACAAGTGTCACTATAACATAAATTATAGTGATAATTATTTATTATTGTTACTAAAAATTTTAACCACTATCAAGTAGTCACGACATAGTAACAAATACAAAAGTTATCATTACCTTAATTTAGTAATAATTTTTTTATATATAGCAACAACTATTGTCTTGGCTATACATCAATTTTTTTTTTTAGTGAATCTTGTGTTAGATATCTTGCTAGTGTCATATGCAAGTGTAATAATGTGTGGATGAAACAACATTCTCTAAATTAAACCATTCATATAGACCTAGATTAATACAAGTGGTGGTGGCTGCTAGATAGCATTAATTCTAAGTTGGGTAGAATCTTTATTTCCATTGCTCCATTCAATTACATCCACTCTTTGATTTTTCATTCCTATTTTCTTTTTGTCAGTCAATTCTCATTTCAATTATTTGATTTATTATCAGCATTAATTAACTTGATTAAAGGTCAAATTGTAATTTCTTATTTATTTTTCGTGGAATGCATCCAAATACCATGTATGAAGGATTAGGGGTAGTAATTGGGTTGAGTTTGGGTTGATAGGACGGGTTGAGACATAATATTAACACGTTATATGTCAACTCTAAGAAAAATTAACTCGAACCCGACATGTTTATTTTCAGGTCGATCAAAAAATGACCCAACTAACCCGTTTAATTATGTTAAAAATAAAATTATTTTATTTATTTATTATGCCCCCGTCCCGGTCAAATTGTCCACATTTGACCGGACACAATAATCAAGGTATGTGAGTAGTAGTGGGTGGTAGTGGAATGAATATTTTATTAACGAGTATGAAAAATTTGATATTTTAGGAAAGTGAACTAATATTTTAGAACAAACGAAAAAGGAAATGTGAACAATTTACTTGAGACAGATGGAGTATATTATAAAATATATATACAATACAAAATAATAAAAATATAAAAATTACATTTGTCACTTTTTCTTTAAAATATTATATCTCATTTATTTATTATTATTTTTAAATAATACAAATATAATATTATTATAGGAAAATCAAATTTTATAGACTTAGTGTTTTATATACTTTATTTTGTTTTTTATTAAATATTTATATAGTTTGACGTATAATATAGAAAATAATTTATATTATAATATATGTTATATAAATGAATAAAAATAAAATATATTTCATAAGAATCATTAAAATGTTAAGATATATAACTTTTTAATTTTATTGTAATATATCATAAAATAAGACATCATTTATTTAATTCGAGTTATAAATCATTGCATCCCATCAATTTTATTTATTTTTGTTTTTGTTTTGTTTTTATGTTATAGCATATGCATATATTTCAATAAACAATCACAATTTCATCAAAATCATATTTGTCATTTATCAATAAAACATTATGTTTTCACTTTATTTTTTTAAACAATACATGTATAATACTAAAAATGATACAAATATAATTTTTTGATAAACTCTAATTTTTATAAGTTTTGTATTTTATCTACTTGCTTTGGTTTTATCAAATATATATAAAGAGTTAGATGTATTATATAAAATATATATTATAAATATACTAATATATATATATATATATATATATATATATATATATATATATATAATGTTTATAGCCTAGTAATTATAGTTTAATATAATTAAATAATCTATCTTTAAAAATTATTATATCAGTTTTTGTTTTTGTTCATTTATTATTTTCTATTATAACATAAATATATACTTTATAATAAAAATATATAAAAAATTATATTTATTACTTTTTTAAAATATTACATCTCACTAATTTATTATATTTACTATTTTTTTAAATAACATAATTATACTATCTTTAATGGGAAAATAATTTAATCAAACCTCATAGAATTTGTGTTAGGTATATTTATTTTTATTTTTATTATATATATATAATTTGACGTATAATACAGAAAATAATTTATATTATAACATATTAAATATAATATTGATGAATATAAATCAAACATATTTAAAAAGAATTGTTAAAAATGCTAAGATATATAACATTATTGATTATATTTTAATATTTTAAATTAAAACAAAATATATTTAATTCGCGCATCGGGCGAGTATAAAGATAGTATGCATTAAAATTTAAAACTGATTAATTTTGCGAGTTATGCGGGTCAACCCGAACCCGAACCCGACCCAAAATTTAATTGGGTTCGCGGGTTCGACCCAAAACTGACCCAACATTTAAATTGGTTGACCCAACCCATTAATTTCGTGTTAAGTTCAAGTCGGGATGATGGATCGAATCAGAGATTGCCGCCCTTATGAAGTATGATGTGATTAGGGTAGGGATATCAATCGGACTGATCCATCGAATATCGTCTTAATTCTATCGGGTTACAAGCTATTCTAATTGGGTTGGATTATTGTCAGGCAAAAAGTTTTTTAACATAACTCTAACCCACCAATTTTCAAGCTATTCCGTCATAATGCAAGATTTATGAATTCAATTTAATACATACTTCTTTTAAAATACTTTTAAACCCCCCCCCCCCTCCCAAAAAAAAAAAAAAGAAAAAGCAAACAAACATAAATAATAGAAAATTGGTGATAAGTGGATCATAAATTATCCAATCATAATTTGGAAAAATACATTAATTCTTATGCATTCACTAATTTAAGCAATAGAAATAAAATTATTCGACAGATAAAATTTTAAAATGAGGATGATAAAATTAAACGTAGTTTTTCACTTACGTGGAAACTTCAACGAGGAGCTAAAGGTATTTGAAGAGGAAGAAAGAGAAGTAATTATGGGAAGAAAGGAGGAATTTTTCGGATTTGGGGGTGACAGACTACAACACTAAAAGAGAAAGAGGAGATTTGGGGTGACGAATAATTAGGTTTGGGGAGTGTGCAACTTAACTCGCACCCGAAAAACTAACCAAACGCATGAGTGTCGGGTTGGGTAAGATACTCAACAGGTTGGGTGTCGGGTTCGGTCGTCCAATTTCGGGTGCCACTCGATCGACCCACCACCCATTGGTGACCACCGACTTGCCCGACGCCCCAGAGCCCGTTACCTTGAATGAGTTGACATGTTGCAATGCCCGTTGCACTGCACCCAGGCCTCAGCCATCCACCGGCCAGTGCCACCCTCTGAAGGGATTTTTACTTGCAAACTTAATTGCATAATTTGATTGCCAAAGGTCGATTATATGTCCATGATAAATTCTAGCATGCTCTTATTAAAATTGAATGCAAAAAATAAGGGACTAGAAGTACATAGATAATAATATCTCAGAACTTGTGCAGATGGATTAGACCTTTGAATCCTTCTTGCGCAACAAATTTCATCATACATGAGAGAATTAAATCTTTGATTTTATTAAATAATAAAATCTACTATTGAGAGAGAAAAGAAGAGAAAAAATCCTCCAGGTTTGATATTCTGATCTGTATCCCTCGTTCTTATTCAGATATCTGATGTATATTCCCTCGGAATATTGCACCACTAGAGAATAAGAATCCTTCTGCTTCTCTTGATAAAGTCGCCCCTTCAGCTCTCAAATAATATGGTTTGTTGCATTGCAACCTATGATAATCATTGAGGAACTAAAGGGCTAGTTATGAGAGAAATCTGAATCCTATTAGGCTTGAGATTCTAAATGCAGTCACGTTTTTGCTAAATGTAGCCTATTTTAAATATTTATATTTAAATTATAATATAAATTTACAATTTTAACCCTATAGCCCCAATTTAGAATTTTAATTAAAATAATAAAAATCAAACTTAAATTGTAGCCCGATATCTCCATATATCTGAATAAAAATCAAAACCTCTAAGAACTTCTACAGGATGTTTCTAATGTATAACGAAAACCTAAATCCAATATACGAGAATTAAAACTTCTACAAGATGTTTCTATTTTATCTTCTGCGAGAATTCAATATAACAGTATATCAAAATTATCCAATTTTTTTCTACCAAGATATCAACATGTTCTTTTTAGAAGGAAAGAAAAAGCTTAAATTCAAAACTCATTTATCCGATTAATCAGAGGCAACAAAACTACGACCAAATGATGAGAAACCAGCATTGAGTCCGCTGATATAGAATATCATGTGGCTTCATGGTAAGGTTGGCTGTTTGGTTCTTGGGAATATAGCTTGGTAAGTATTGGAGGTAATTACCGCAAACGTGATAATTTTATATTTGTAAAAATCTATGGCAGTGAAGGACTTGAAACGCAAATGAGTTAGAAAATCAGAGTGTATAGGTTTGATAATTTTGTTTGTCCAATAGTTTAGTAGTTTCTTCGATTTCAATGAGTGACTTGAGTTTTTTTATATCAAGAACGCTATAGTTCACCTTTGTTCTTATTTTAGTTTTGAGGATGACAATTGTACAGTTTTCGATATTGAATTCTAGCAGAATATAGAAAGAGCGAAAACACAAAATAGTCATTTTGGCTATAACACATATTCATTTTAGCCAATATTATGTACATCTCACGAATATAGCCAAAAGTACGTTTTTCAGATTGGTGTCATAACTTTTCAGGTTATTTGAATGATGAGATTTGACAAAAAAACATAAAAATATCGGGGGACCGAGTGCGATCGCATTAAAAATTCGGAAAATCTAATAAAACAATTTTGTTGAAAATTAAATGAAATAAAAATATAAAAAAAAAATTGCCGAGTGCGACCCCGAGTGCGACTCGAGTGCGACTCGCTGTCGACACGTGAATCCGAGAAAGGGGCCCACCCGGTAGCGACTCCGACTGCGACCGAGTGCGACTCGGTCAAAAAAAATAATATTTTAAATCAGTCAAATAAACCCTAAATTGGTCCCCCCCCCCCCAACATTTCGCAATCGTCGTTTTTTTTCATTTCAGAGTGAATCGCACTCGTCTCTCTAGACGAACCACCGGCCGTCGAGCTCCTCCGCCCCTCCAGCACCGTCGCCGTCGCCATGGCAGATGGTTTTCAAGTTATGATCTAAATTTGAATTTTTGCTCTATATATGTAGTTAAATTTGTAGAAATATGTGTGTTGTTAATTTGTTTAATTGTGTTTATTTTTTGATTTATATTGTTGATAAATGTTGAATTATTTAAGGTATTTTTGATGGAAATTGTTTGTGGTTTATTAGGTATATTTTGATTTATATTTGTGGTTTATTCGTGTAAATGTTGGATTTATATTTGTTGTTTTATTCGTGAATTATTCGTGAAAATGTTGGATTTATTCGTGGATTTATTTATTGAATTATTCGTGAATTATTTGTGGTTTAGTAGGTAGATGTAATTGTTTATTTGAAGAAATTGTTTTGTATTTTGATTTTGTGGTTAGTTGGAATTTTTGTAGTTTTTATGGTTAATTTATCATATTTTAATTGTGATGGTATTATATGTGCAGATTGAATGGATTAGACGTGACTTACATGGTGCATCTAGTAAAATAAACTTATGCACTAAAGTTTCGGTATTAGATCACATAGATGTAACATTACGGTCTGTAGGAGGGGGGCAGTTAGTAGAACAGTTTAAGAATGGACCTTTTGGGAAATTATTAAATTGGAAAAAGCAGGGTTCAAGTGCATCTCAAGCACTTTTAGAATTATTCAGTTACCAAATTAGATCTCCCAACCCACATGAGTTATGGTTTTTAATTGGTGGTCAGCCTATTAGATTCTCGGTGACGGAGTTTGCTCTAGTGACTGGTTTTATGTTTGGATCTAGTAGTTTTGATGTTGCTGGACATTATGACCCATCTAGTACTACAGTGTATGTACAGTTTTGTGGTTCTAGGTCTATCACTGCGAGGGATTTGTTAGGCATATTCAAGGGTATGAACGTAGATAAAACTAGACATGACTTGTACTTAAAGGTGGCTAATCTTCTAGCATTATGGTACTTCGTACTTGGGTATTCGGAGAAGCGCAAGATAGAGCCCTGGATGTATGAATTACTTGATAGGTGGGATATTTGGTGTGGATTTCCATGGGGTGCATACGCGTATCAGTCTTTACTTCATTATATCGCGTATGTTCCCACCACAGTTGCTGAACTTGGTAAAAGCTTTCATCTTGGCGGACCGATCTGGGCTTTGCAGGTAAATTATTATAACTTTTATTGCTTCATTCTTGCGAGATAATTTTAATTAACTAGGACATTTAATTGTGTAGGTGTGGTCTTACGAGGCCATTCCGAAGCTGGCAACTGAATGTTGTACAGTCAATACGCCGATTGTCTTTCCAAGATTTTTGAATTGGAAGTTTAGCAGGCCAGAGGTTAAGAATTGGAGTACTTTTTTTGCTGATCCGAATGTAAGTAATTTCGATAAATATTTTTAGATTTTTAAATATATTTACTTACAATTGCGTTTCTTATTGCAGATGGCATCCTTGCCTTTTTTATATCCTACTGCTGACGAGGAGCGCACTGCATATTATTTGTCTAGTCAGCAAGAGAATCCCATTGGCGTTGCATTTCACATGCCTGAGAATCCAGTACGCCCAACCAGAAGACGAGATGACGGTCTCCCTGTTCTGTTTCGTCGAGCAACCCATGCAGGAGGAAGTGGAGATGGTGATGAGGGGCGACATGATGATGAGGGGTCTCATGCTGATTTTGGGTCTACTGCTGGTCATGAGGATGTAGGGCATGACGATGATGATGATCAGGGTCAAAATGTGGGTGGAGGGCCTCGTGACGGAGGACATGAGGAGCAACATGACTCCAGAGGATCTCGTAGGCGCAGTCGTTCGACCCGACATGGTTCTTCATCCAGTGGGTCCTCTGGTGATTATAGGAGATTTCGTGGATCACGGAGATTGTTTGCGATGATCCGAGATGCTGTTACTGCTGCGGTGAATGCTGCAGTTCCCGCAGCGGTTGATCGTGCATTCCGTACCTATGGTTGTAGACGAGATGATGTTGGCGAGTCTAGCCAGAGTAGGAGCCGGAGACGTGAGATGGAGAGGGTGCCGGATCAGGTTCCGGAGCAGGACCAGGATCAGGATCAGCCGCCAGTGCGTGAGCACCGCAGGCATAGTTCAGTTGAGACTGGTCGGCGTAGCAGGTCCAGTTCGGCTGGTCATGAGCATCGCAGACATAGTTCGGCGCAGCCACTTGATATACCCTCTCCGAGCGCTTTTGGGATACCCGGGACTACAGCCACTCCGAGTCAGTTAGCTATACCCGGGACTTCAGCCACCCCGAGCCATGTTGATATACCCGGCAGTTCAACCACTCCGGGACTTTTTGATGTCTCAGAGTTTGTATCCAGCCCCGCCAGCACTTATAATAGAGAGCTGACATTGCTCGTCAGGGACGATGATGTTCTTGAGGTATGTTCTTATAAGTTATTTATTTATTAGTAATTGATGACATTAACTTTATAAAGTGTTGTGTAGGTTGGAGATGGTCGTCCGTGGAGAATCACCACAGCTGATTATTGCAGATATCATGATTGGTTACAATCTGGACAGGAATCTCGGAAGTTTAACCCCGATGGTCACGGATACGGGTTGCCAAAAGTGTGGTTCACCCATATTGAAGACATCAATGGACGACTTGATGATACCGTGATTGAGTGGTATACACAGATAAGGCAGAAGACTGCACCACCAAGAATACGTATTGTGAGGCCTCAATTCTATGTAAGTCAATTTGATTCTTTTTTTTATTTGTCTTCTTTTAGGGTATTTTGGGTACTAATTGTACTTTGTTGTGTTTGTTTTTTAAGGACTTAATGAAAACTGTCAAGAGAGACGAATTTCCTGCAAGCGTCCAGAAATTTATAAAAGGGATCGACGCATCGACATCGAAGGATTGGTTTGGAGCAGATACGGTAAGTATTATCTTCATTTATATTTTATTTATGATTAATGAAAATGTAGTAATTATTGTGATAATATTTATGATTATTTTAATTTTGCAGATTATTGTACCGTGCAAGGTTGACACGAAATGGTACACTGTTGTCTTTCGTATTCCCAGTTGGAATGTTGAAGTGTACGATGCATACGCGCATCAGGCAGAACCGCATCAATCGCAGAAGCTGCTGAGTGAGATAAGAAAAATGACTGATTGTTTTCACTGGTATCTTAAGAGACTTGGCTATTGGGATCAGAACACATTGAGATTACGTGAGCCCACTGCAGGGAAGATGGCCGTGACACATGTTTATAAATTCGAGAGCAATGTTCGTCGCCTGCATGATCTGTTTGCTTGTGTGCACATCGATGAGGTAGCATTTGGGGTACCAAGCATTGCTTGGATGCATGATGTTAGCAATTACCCTAGATATAGGAAATTTCTAGCTATTCAGTTTTTCCTAAACACTGTTTGATTTTGATTGTTTTTGAACATGTTTCTATTTGTATTTGTACTTCTTTATATTATATTTAGGACTTCGGTTTATTCGTCGACAAACACTTAATTTTATTCAATACAACAAACGAGATGATGTTATTCATTACAAACAAAGTCGAAATACACTAATTGTTCGTAGTTCGATCTGGACATGTGCGCTTAGTGTGTGTTTCAGATCTGCATATACTGCATTTTTTCTTTGCGCGTTGCCTACTACTTGAAGATTGACCAATATCGGCACCCGATGGGCGTCTACGAGATCTAGGTCGTCCAGCTTGACGAGATATAATTGGAGGCAGGACACACAACGAACTTGCTTCGGCAGAAACATCCCATTCGTCTTGCGGTGGCAGTGACTGCACGACTCCACCGTATATTTCTCGCCAAGTTGATGTCTTATAGTAATGACTTACATAGTCGTACGGGTTCAACCCAATATGACTGTCACAATTATGATTAAGTTAATAACATATTATAAAATGAAAATTAACTTAAATATGTTTACCTAATTGCAGCAACGGCATGCGAGCACGGGATGAGGTCCAGTATCAACTCACGACAATCGCATGTGGATAACTCCAGATCAACCCTCCAAGTTCTTTCTCCTTCATTCACCTTCATTTTCATTGCTGATATGGGTACAACTGAATATGAATGCGAGAGTTCTACTAACGGTGTTAATTTTGCAACAGCCTCCTCCGTCAAGATATCCTCACGCGCAGATGCCTTAGCTCTTTTTTCATCAAACCATTTTTCAAGAATACCTCTGTAGGTGTCAATAATAGAGCAGATAGGCAACCGTCGGGCATCCAGTAAGCGAGCATTGAAAACCTCAGCTGCATTTGATGTCAAGAAACTATATCGACGTACAGGACATTGCGACCTAGCCCATCGATCTGGTCCTACATCCAATAGTTTCTGAAAGGCTGCTGGTTTCTTCTGATTGATTCTATCCATCGCTTGTTCATATGTTGCCGATCGGTAAGCGTAAGCAGCACGTTGGTACAGCGCAGCAATGTCCTTACCGTACCCTGTCATTTTATTTAGAAGATGGTAAAAACATAAGCCGTGTGGCACACCAGGATACACTTCACTGATCGCATTGGAGATGCTAATGTGTTGGTCGGATACAATCAGCATTTGATCTGTGCATCCAAAAGAAATCCGTAATCGAGACATGAACCACTTCCAACACTCATCATTCTCGATGCTGCCGACACCAATAGCAAGTGAAAAGACATTTTCGTTACCATCTTTTGTGACAGCAACAAATAAGACGCCTTTGTTTCGACCCTTCAAATGAGTGGCGTCAACAACGATAACCGGTCTTAATAACCCGTTCTGAAACGCCGTCCGTGAAACACCTAGAGCAACAAAACAATGACGAAATCTTCCATCGGAATCAATCTCCAAATCTGTTAAAGTACCTGGATTGTATTGTCTTAACACCTCCAGATATTTGGGCAGGATAGAAAAAGAATCTTCTATACCACCATAGATCATCGAAATTGCTGCATTTCGAGCTTTTAGTGCAACGCCATAGCTAGTACGGATCCCAAATGATGCCTGCAACTTCGTCATAATTTCACGGGGTTTTATAATTGATCCTTGCCGACGCATCTTTCGTGCAAAATACGCGGCAACAGCTTTGGTACGGATATTCCGGGATCTTCATTCTTGCAAGATTGTTAACGCAATCATGATTACGATGGAACTTGCGTATGATCCAGCAACTACCTCTGCATGATGCCC
The DNA here is from genome assembly GCA_026898455.1 of Plectranthus barbatus. NCBI lineage: Eukaryota > Viridiplantae > Streptophyta > Magnoliopsida > Lamiales > Lamiaceae > Plectranthus > Plectranthus barbatus. The sequence goes on from JAPKLW010000830.1 coordinate 269,064, forward strand.
GTATGAAGAACGAACAAGAGGCACTTCGTTTGCAAGTGTACTCAACGCGAGTACTAGATGAGCGCACCACTTTAAATTCAACACGTTGCTCCATATGCAAAAGAGATACGGCAATTAGAAGATCGTCCTTCGTATAGAAGATAGAGCCCAATGAAAGTTCCCGATCTAGTATGGCTGCAACATCTCGTACCACTGGTGACTGTGATGAATCCAACGATATAATTGGAACTAGCCAATTGTTTAGATCGCCTTCAACGTGACATGAATCCGGGAGAGGATGGGTTGGCATAAGATTGGATATAAACGCACTCATTCCACCAACTGATCGGATCCATGCAGAAAACTCAGCCACTGTAAAATTCTTTAATGCATCAGAATTGATAAAATCTTCATCATCACTAGACTCCTCCTCGGATTCCTCGTCCTCCTCTTCATCATTAGAGTCAACGATATGACCCTCACTTGTTGAGTGGTGACCTGTATTTTCATTCTCCTCCTCCTCCTCGTATGGATGCTCATATTCTTCATGGGGAGGCTCATCGTTTAAATTGGGTATTTGGGAGCTCCGACTACCACCTTCTGAAGACGTACCAAAAATCAATGAGTCCCCAAATCTTTGTAGATCTTCCAGACCTGGACTAAAATGCTGGTAAATTGGTGGACTGCTTGATGATAAGAACGGCCTGTATGGGGATGGCTCCCGATGTGAAGTCCCAACACCGGTACTCGCCGTATAATTCATAACAATATAAACATGCGGCTCCGAATAAAGAGCAATCAATCGTTGAAGCTCTAGATCCGTCACCAACAACGATTTCATAAATCTGCCACTTCGGGATTGGGCAGTGTAATAAATATTATACTCACCGAGTATGGCTTCCGCATCAAAAATAAGTTGAATGTTGCTTCTTAATGCGGCTATGGAAATGTTGGCGACTGGTATATAAACCAGTCGTTCTTGTCCGCCAATGTAGTTGCACGAGTCATCCCATTGCCCATTGTAGTGAAGAATTACGCTGCACCAATTCTCCATTTTGAGAAACAAAAAAAATTATTTTGATGAAGATAGACGGAGACTGAAAGTGAAAGTGTAACAAAAGATGTAGTGCGAAGAAATGTTTATGCCACCACAAACTTCACTTCAATTATATAAGTTATACAGAGTGTCGGCAAATAGTTGAAGGAAATAAAATTGATCAAATAAAAAAAATTGATCTCTGCAAAATTTTCAAAAATATCATGTACGATTCATTACTCTTCACATAATATTTCCAACAACCTATATAATAGGTATGCAGTGTGCATGGACTCATCATATCAATATGTTTGAACACTTTATTGCACTACTATGCAATAGCAAAATAAGTAAAATATTCTCGTGCAAAATCAACTCAAAAGTATACAAAATAAATTTTTATAAATTAAATAGGAAGAATTAGATTTTTAAAATTTAAATATATATTTAAAAAATGAAAAAATAAAAAAACATGAGTTAGACCGGGTCGCCACCGATCCCACTCGGTGGCACTCGGGTCTCACTCGGCGGGACCGACAAAATATATAAATATAAATAATAAAAAAATTGAGTGCGACCGAGTCGCAACCGTTCCAACTCGGTCGCACTCGGTTCGCACTCGTGTGGGACCCACACTTTTTCGAATTAAAATATTAATTGAGTGCGACCGAGTCGCCACCGTTCCCACTCGGTCGCACTCGGTTCGCAATCGTGTGGGACCCACCATTTTTCGAATTAAAATATTAATTGAGTGCGACCGAGTCGCAACCGTTCCCACTCGGTCGCACTCGGTTCGCACTCATGTGGACCCCAAAGTCAACATTTTAATCGAATTTTGCTCTTAAAAAAAACACGAGTGAGACTTGGCTATTCCTTTTTAATTTTTTTAAAACCCGATAGCTACCCTAATTATTTCTTTTTGTGAGTAAATAAATAGATTTTGGTTCAAACATCTATAAAATTAGTTAACAACAAATTTTAACTAAAAGATTAGACATATAAGTCACAATAATTGCAATCAAATGATTTGTAAACTAATTCCAACGCTAAAAATTGTACTTTTGGCTAAAATTGCAATGAGTTAATAAAAGTGGCTAAAATTGAAATGTGTTATAAGAAAATGACTATTTCATATAATTTAGACATATTAGAAATACCCCGTTGCAGATTAATCTTCGTTGATTGATAATTTAATTTTATTAGAATATAATCTTGAATCTATTTATTCATATCTTTTTTTGGGATTTAGATTTTAATCTTTTGATTAAAATTTTAAATATGAGCTACAAGGATGAAATTGTAATACCTTTAAATTTTTATTTTTTTTTGAAGGGGTTAGATTTAGCAAAAATGTGGCTGCATTTAGAATCACCCTAAGTTTTTCGTGGATCAGACGATAGATCAATATGCAAATAACAAATAAGACGTCTAAATTAATTAATTCTTATATTCAACCTGGAATATAATTAATTAATTAATTAATATTGATTCATACCACTAAAGAATCAATAACTTATCCATCTATTACCACGTTATAAGAAAGGAGTTGCATGGGCTCGGTATTTCCTAGATTTAGTTGATGTTTGAGATTTATAACTTTATTAATTCATTTGGTTTTTCATAAAATTAATTCTGTTACTAACTGATTGTTTTTGTAGATAACTCCGCGTGCATTCTTAGAAACCAATAGCTTAATGATCGTGTATATGTAAAATTTAAAATAAAATATATCAATTAAAACACGTAATCCAAATGTCAAGATATCTCCCATCCTTATTACAAAGAAAGCACTCTTTCACTTCATATTTAAATGACATTAATTTAAATATTAGAATTCGATTAAAAAAAATAAAAAAAATATGTTATTTGATTGTTAGATGTACCACACCATAACAATCCATTCTTAAATAACCTTAAGTTAAATATTATCATTCAATTTGAAAAAATCGACCATACCAGCTAGAGAGATGTATCAGGACAGTATCGTAATCCCTAAATAGATGATGGACTAAGGACCTAACTTAACGATATAAATATTCTCACCAACGAATAGTGTAACTCACAAAAGTATAGTGATTTCTAAGCGAGCCAATCCTCCCAACTCTACTGTAAGTAATTTCAAAAAACAAAAGAGGATGATTAAAAGAGGTGAATAGGTATCAGATAACATAACGGTAAAAAAAGAAAAAGAATCAGAAAAGTTGAAATAGGAGGACAGCATCGTCAAGATTCAACAAGGAGCGTTCCAAGGTACTCCTGGCTACTTTGTACACCATCACCTTCTTTCTGACTTCGTCAGAGAGCTGCTTAACATTAGTTAATTGAAGAAGCTGGCATACATCAACATGCACAATTTACAAATCATGTTTAGATGAATTTTGACCAAATTTTGAATCTACTGGCATAAGCAAACCTACCTCTTTATTTCTGTCTTGCTCGAATATGATTCTCAGCCTCAAATTCAGAAGGGCGTGGTACATTTCATCAAGAAATGTTCGCCGCAGGCGCTGCTGTTCCACTTTCCACAGTTGAAATGACTGCTGCCTAGCCCCACTCGTCGTAACTTTCTGCAACAAGTATAACACCTCTCTAAGGCTTTCTTTCAGTGTAACTAGAAAACAGCATCAATGGACTTCACACATCTCAATTTAAAAGAACATGTCATATTTTGCAATTTGCGAATCATAATTGAAAACAATACAGAAATATCAGATCAAATCAATATAGCCCAGCCCAGATAAAACACACTTCTAGGAACTACGATAAATTGGTAGCAAATACCTCCATGTGAATATATTCGTCTTTCCAGAGCTTGTAGAGTATTTTCAATGCCTCTGTCTGCAACACAAATGTAGTGTCTGCAATCTGCAGGGGCAAGCCTACACTTTTAAGTAATAATTCAGGTAAAGCAATTGAATATTGTTTTTCTTTAGATTTTTTATATTTATTTATAACATCATTTCTTCTCCACCAACAACATAACAGCAGATGTTACTAAACTGCTTTATATGGCAGAAAGCTTTGAATCTGAACAGTAGGTGACAAAAGATTATAGTATAATCAAGCATAATCAAGAATGAGACACAATAGGCACAAAAGCTTAATGTTTCATCATGTAAGAGGCTGACAATTAAAAAAAAAAATTCCATGCATTTCACACTACAAAAAAAACTATAAAAGATTCAAATACCCAAGCATAACACATAAAAAATTTACTATTGCTCAGGAACACTACAGCCAAAAACAGTATCAGCCTCATAAAGCATTAGAGGAAACTTTTAAGCTACAAATTTAGAAATGAATTGTTGTCTGTAAATCCATAAAGTAAATGAACTGAAGTGGGGTTTCAGTAGCTCCCAAGACCAAATCAAGATTTTAGTTTCAGGTCATAGAACAACTCAAATAAAAAACAATTGCAGTATAATAAAAACTTTGTTCCTGCAAGTCATTCTAACTTAACCAACTTGAATTGATAGAAGTACGATTGCAATGATTCACAATATATTTAACTTCTTAAGCATATATTTCACACCGACGATCAGGTGTTGAAAGAAAAAGAAAATAAGAATTAAAATAGAAACTATCAGTGGAAATTGTCAAATGACAGGATGAATATTGGTTTTCCAAATTCAGATCTAAGGTACTCCAGATTGTCTTTGAAATTCGTCTTGCAGAATATGCCTATGTTGCACAAGTGAATATATTCATGTGAGGACACCAATGGAAGTATCATCATCGGAAATTAGAATTACTAGCAACTTAGCCAGAAACTCACTGTTAAATTTCAACAAATTATCAAGTTTCAGATGACGGTTGCCTATATAACACTAGCACTATCAATATAGGCAACAATATTTTGACTTGTCAAACTGCTGCGAGTTACCTTGTCAGTCACAACAAGACTATCAGCCATTACCAGTAGCCTGAATATCCTGTGAGCTTCCCTCCCATATCTTTTCAAAACAACAGACTCCACCTAAATACAATGCCTTTGTCATAAAATACTCCATAAATAAATGTAAACAGTATACAACTAAAATTTTTAAGAAAAGGTACTAACTTCTTCATTTTGAGCCATTTCAACAATGCTCTTTATATCTGGAGAGAGAGAGAGAGAGAGCATGAGCACATTAGAACTCGAAAATGGATTATATCTTGGTTGAAAAACTGGTGAGCTAAGAGGCATGAGATAAGTACCAACACTATAACTTTCATCAAGGATTTGACAATCAAGCTGGTTGAGTGAATCACTCACACGATCAAGATCCATGCCGATACCGCCATCTTTTTTTATCACTTCAGCATATATATCATTTAAGGACATATAAGCTGGGAAATAATATTTTACGTCAGGTAAATGTTGATAAGCCGTAGTATAATTAAAGTTCGAGAGAGTAGGTCTAAGAGGACACAGCATAATCATTCAACAATATGGTTATGAGAGGTAACCAAATCACATCCAGTTAAGATTTTTATAGTTCCTTAAATAATTCAGGTGTCTCCACCAAAGAGTAAGAGCACCTGTCAGAAAAACTAATCAACTAATGCAGGATGGAAATCTAAGTAGTTAGATCAATCTAAATTACGTAAATGAAATTGTTTGGAATTAGTACTTGAGATCTGACTTATAAGAAGACTTCTATTGAGAAGCATCCTGTAAGGATCCATTGCTATGACATTGTTATGAACACGGTTGTTTAATGTTTGATAACTTTCCACTGATATTACTTGAAGAAATGAGAGAAGAATACAGAAGAAATAGTAGAAGATTTAGAAGATAGAAATGAGGGAAATATATAGGTACATGACAGAAATAACCATCATAATACAGTAAATATATGAAATCATATAGAAATGCAAAAGTAGGCAATGGATGGTGTGTAAATTATTTATTTGTGCAATAGCAAATAAAATATTAACATTACAAATTCTTTAAACCTTTCGTATAACAACTCCAGGACCAAATTAAAAAATACACAAATAAGGTATAGTTGAGGCAACCCGAACCTAACCATGTGGCTATTATTATCATGTTGTACATACTCATTTTTATTTTTCCTCAACTATTTTTCATTAGTAACCATGCATGCCCCTTCTCTTTAGAGGGGGAAAAAAAAAACCAGAGAGAGAGAAGTAACCACACATGCCTTTACATCCTTGACAAATCATTAAGAAACCCTCCATTAACTTAAGAATTAGGCAATCAAACTCTATGAAGTTTGAGAATTTATACCTACCAAGTACCAACAATATATATCAATAGTAATCATATTTCTCTTTTGGACAATAAATAAACTGAAATAGCACATCAGATTTATCAGCTCCATCTAAAGCTTCTTCGATATTGAAATTACAGATTGGATTTCCCAAGAGATTTATATACAAAAAGGCACTGGAGAATGACAATATTCAACAATACAATCTAAAAATTCCATCCAAGTAAAAGAAGGGGACCCTTACGAGATTTCTGAGACTTCACTGGAGTCTCTGATTGTCGACTTAAATCCAAAATTGCACCCAGCACAATGCTTGCTTCATTGCTAAACCTTGATTTCACAAAAGTAATACAAGCCTGCTTTGAAGAAAATACATCATGAACCTTGTAGATAAGGATTTTCAAGGATATTAAATACAGGGTACAACCAGAGGAGTTAGAAATAATTATCATAGTGAACCTTATGTAGCAGGCGCCATGCAAACTCTTCAAAATTGACACGCCAAAGAACCTCTTTCTTTTTATAGGCATCTTCATCACATTTCAAAACGTCTTGCTTGCGCTATTAGTCACAAAGAGATGTCCATAAAGTCAAAATTGCAGTGAAGGAAACTTCAAAAGATGTGCCACACCAACCTTGTCGCCAACTTTTGCAGTGTTAGTTTCCGCATCCTTTTCCTTAGTGATATCATCAATTTCCATTAAGAATCTCATGGACTCCGATGGAGCAGCAGCTGCAACAGCACGCTGCTCTATGGTCTGTTCTGCGATCTGTTAACTGAATTATAAGCTTAAATGCAGTAAATTATCTGCTAATAAATATGAGCAGAAGCTGTAGAACCAGGGAAATATGTTAACTAGATACAAACTAGGAACTTAAGTAAAAAAAAACATACACCTAGAAATGAGTCAGATTTTCCCTTCTTTACAGTCATCAATCTCACAAATCAAGAACCTCGACCCCCCTCTTCAAAGAAAAAGGATACAGTTTCTATATATATGTATATTATTAACACAAAAATTTATTGCACAAACACCAAGAAACTACACCACTCATCATTCTTATTGCTTCCTAAGATTCAAAAGTGTGAAGTAGTCATCAGCATACAACAATCATAATAAATAATGCATGTCATTTATGAAAGTTAATATAGAAGGGAAAATACAATACATGACAGGTAAACTTTGGGATGAATGGAAGCAATGAGCAACACAATTTACTCTGTAGAAAAAATAACTGGTACAGAAGTGTACTGAAAAGGAAAAAAGTCTCCTATAACATAAAATATGCTTGTTAAGTTCAAAGGTGAATTACCTTTCCATACTTGGCACCTCTCTTCTTTGAAGAAGTCTCTTCTTCAGTAGGTGGTGCAAGGAAGGGTTCAGGTGCAGGGCAGCGCTCAATAAAACGGGCACTCAAAAGCCTCCTGAAGCTATCACGCACAATTTGAACGTCAAAACTACCTGCAGGGAGAGATGAACTACCGGAGTTGAGGGTTCCAAATGCAAAGAAAGGTGAATCACCGAGTAAACAGAACAGGTTTGATGACAAATTATTGTATGCTAATGGATTCCCACATGGAGCTAATTAAAATGGTTATTTCATGAGTTTTAGGAAAATGCATTCAAAATTTTATTCCTGATTGTTAGCCTTTCCGAAACCCTAACAGCTTCCTACCCGATGTTTGTGCCTAATTTCAGAATATCATATGTTGAAAAAGCATGCATGATATGATTATCAAAAACTCCTTTTTAAGGAGTGAATACTGCATTCCAATAATAAGATCGAACAAATGCATTGCATTTGCTTAAGCTACACTTGATTATCAGAAATACCTGTTTTATGCTCTAGTCTATCAATAATTTGATCAAATGAAAGCCTCCCATGTTGAATCAACCCTTGAAATATTCCTAGACACTGTACAGAAAAGAAAAGAAAAGAATAGAGAAATAATAACTCATCAATACCAAAAGTGAGTGAATAAAGCCAGTACACTGAGTTTTAAGACAAAAATACTAAAAAGATTTCTCACATCTTCACCGAGCTCCTCTGATACAATTTGCATAGCTTTTGTGGCCCTTAATTTGTGGAGAATGTTGTCGAATAATGCCATATACTGGGTAATGATCCTTGGCGCCTCACCAAAACCACCTACAATCCAACAATTCACCAGAGAGGAAAAATAAGTTTTTCAAATCAAACAATTTTTTGGAAATAAAATTTGATAGAGCTCTATTTATAACGCCAAGCAACCTTAAGGAAAAACTTTGTTATATTGCTCATTTTGTCCGTGACAGATTTTATAATCAGCAAGCAATTTATCCAGTCAATCACCCATCTCCAAGAAGCTACCCTCTCAAATCCAACCAAACCATAAACCCAATCAAATTTATTTACCTTCTTGCTGAATGGCGAAGGCTTGGACGCAGTTTTGGTGTATCAAAACCCGTAAACAATTGGCGACATTATCTTTGGAAAGTTCCGTGGTTCTGATAATGTGAGCTACGGTTAGGGCTCCTCCGCGGAGTAAACACTCGCATACTTTCTGCAGCAGGTATATTTGTAAATAATTGCTGGATATTGAAAGCAAGAACAAAGTGCAATGGATTATAGGAAAATTATGAATTACAGAGCACAGATCGCCGTAGAACGTGGAGACCACATGGACGGCAAGTTGAATACCGTGCGGCGACACCATGACGCTGCGTGTTCTGTGCGTGAGACTATTGACGGTTGCGGGCGAAGAGGCGGGAATATCAGGATGGCTGCTTTTAGGAGTGAGCAATGGGGCGTTTCGATTAAAAATTGAACAAAATCCCAAAAACCGCTAACCCAAAAATATATAGAATTTTTACCCGAACCGCCGGATTAGATAACTATAAATCGCTCCAAACCAAACCCTAAACTTCGGTTTCCATTTTAACTGAACTTCTTCAACCTTTTTAAAAAAATACCTAAATTAAAAGTTGCAGATTGATAATTTGCAAACTAATAGCAATCGAAAGTAGCCGACGTGAAATGTCAAACGAACAGTGACATTGGTGACAGTGAAATGGCAAGCGAACGCGGCCGACGGCGGCGAGTGAGACGACGCGAGTGACTAACAGCGAAAGAGTGACAAACTGGGCGTCACTGGCGATCGGGGAGGGAGGAAGTGCGACGCAGCCGCGGAAGGGTTGTGATTGGTGAACTGAATAATAATATATTAAAAAATTTATTCATAAAGTAATTTTTTATTTATAATTATTGTAATATTTTATAACAGTAATATATAATTTTAAAATGTTGAGGGTCGAAATTAAATAAATTGAACCCTTAGAATCGGGTTAGAAAAATAACAGATATCGTCAAAAACATGAAATAAATGTAAGATATAATGCGAAGAACACACAAACCAACGCGAAATATAGTGTAAATTGAACGTAACGACGGTGTATTTCGACAGAAATTTAGCTAGCATAAGGCGTGTGAATAATTCACTCCTAAAAAACAACCTAGAACCTCCCTTTTATAGACAAAAGGGAGGCCCATTGCATCAATTTGGGCTTAATAAAACCCTAGCTCACGTCGGAAACGACCCTGAATTTTTCGGAACAGACCCCGAAAATTTCAATATCGATTAGGACTGACGTGAAACCTCTCCAACGACTTTCTTTTTATCCATTTGCTCAGGGTCGGTGATGGAACCGACCTCGGGGTCGGTTTTCGACCCGACCCCGGGGTCGTCATTGAACCCAACCCTGGGGTCGGTTTGTTACCTAAACTTGGGGTCGGTATGTATGCTGGAGTTGGTCTTAACCTGATTTTTGGGTTGCGGCTGGCTGAGCTTAGAGTTGATGGGCCGTATTCCTTTTGATCCATTTCGTGAGGACGAGTTGGTCTCGATTGTTAGGGCTACTTGGGCCTAACCTCAAAATAAAATACTTAATATTATAATAATATAATTATTATAATATTTTAAAATAATAATATTATTATTATTATTATATTTGTTGTTAATATGATCATTATAAAAAAATAATGGATGAGTTAAAAAAAATAACAATAAAATAAATAAAAATAATTATTAAAAAACATGATATTAAAATAATAAGTAATAAATAATTTTTGTAATAAGATTTGAGAATAAAACCTCTCATTTTGCAAAGTTTTAGTGATTCTTATATATTTGCATATGAGTTGGTCTCCTGAGAGACGGTCTCATTATTTTTTTATTGTGAGACGGACCTTAATACATCATTTCAATAAATTAAATACATCATTTCATTTTTAAGAATTACATTATTTGCAAAATACATCATTTGCAATAAAGAAATACATCATTTCATTAAACTCATATTACAATAAAAATGGTGAAACATCATTTGCAATAAAGAAATACATCATTTTATTAAATTCGTCTTACAATAAAAATGATGAGACCGTCTCATCTGAGACTTTGCCTTTGGATATTATTCTCATTTTTTCATTCTCATACTCTTTAACCAAACAATATGTTTGGAAATTATTTCATTCTCTAATTTTGAAATCTACCAAACGGACTGTAATTCGTTGTTAATAATTATTGTATTAATATAAAATATTTATATAAATTAAACATAATTTATTTGTTTGATCTGTTCCAGTAAAACCAAACTTAAATCCTAACCATTAAAAACTTCGATTTCAACCTTTTTATCAAATCTGAACCAATTTTTAACTCGACCCAAAACCGACAACCACCCAAAATCAATAATTATTTTTTTTTGATAGTGGTTTGACAGTTATTAATTTAATAAGTTTAATTTTGGTTTATTATTCATAATAAGTCTTTATATCAATGTTTTTTACTTTTTAACGCTGTAAATCTATTTAAAATGTATTTGAACCTATTTAATATATTAATAATATTTTATTTTATTTTATTTTATTTTAACGTATATTTTTTAATTAAATTCATAATTTTAACATTTAATTCTAAATAAAAAAAATACAAATAATTAAAATATTATAATATTATTATTTTATAAATTGGATAGACCTAATAAATTTATTTTAAAGTCTAAGCTTAACTTCTTTACCAAGTAGGCTGAACTATATTTAATTTATGAGATAGCTGTTAGAGCAGGCCTTAGAGGCTCAAGTCTGATTGACAAGTCGAAGGCCTAATCAGCTCAAAGTTCATAGTTCGTAGACCCAGCCAGCAATCAGACGAAACAAATCGCTTAAGTCATGTGATCGCAACTAACCCCAGTTCGTAGTCTATATTGACCACAAAACGAGCTCAAAATCGAGGAGAGATCACGATCTTCCAGATAATTCGGCAGCGCAGTTTAAGAATTGGGATCATCATCGACCCCATTTCCGGGTCAATGACGACCCCACGACGAGCTCACTATCGAGGAGAGACCACAATCTTCTTGAGGATTCGGCGGCACAGTCTAAGGATGGGGTCACCACCGATCCCATCTCTGGGTCAATGACGACCCCACAACGAGCTCACCACCAAAGAGAAGAAGCAACCCCTGTGGGGAGCTGGCGGCGGAGAGTCATTGCTAACCCTAACTAACCCCGAAAATTACGGGCAGTTGCGGGATTTTCGGCGACCACATGCTCCCCGATGACCAATGCATAAGTTAAGGTATTTCTCTTCACCTTTTCATCCATAAATAGGAGAAATTCACCCAATTTTTGTATCAATTTTACTGCTATCAAGCTGTACAGAAACTTTGTCGAAATATGTACTGAAACAACTTCCACGCTCATTCCATCAGGTTTATCATACTATTTTTTACTCACCTTTTATTTATCATTATCTTGAATTCCTTATTTCTTGATTAATTGTTATCGATCATCGAGTTCTTGTTATTGTTTGTCGTTCAGTTTAACGGTTCCAAGAGCTCCGTTTAATCAGAAAAATTGAACCTCAACATTTGGCGCCCACTATGGGGCTCTTTGAATCAATTTCTATTTGAATGGCAGGTAACAACGAGAATGCTAGTGACCTCCCCAGAGAGCGTGACGGAATGATGGAGCTCATCCCCATGGAGGAGCTAATTCGGCGAATTCAGCAGGTACCCGAGTTGCAGACACCCTCGTCTACTGCGATCGACGCGGCACTAGCCCAACTCACCTAGAAAATTGAGGAAAGTCAGCATCATATGAAGGAATGGACACCGACATGCAGTTCCACCCGACCAACCATGATTTGCGCAAGGAAAACTACTAGCTTCGCAGGGAAATGAAGACCCTTAGGAACCGACCGTATGTCGAGGAGCCAGGGTCGACAAATCACATGCAGACCAAACCGAGGAGAAATTTGGCTGATGAACTTGATGATGTGGTCTACACCGACTGACATGATGTGGTCAATACCAACCCGAACAGGGAGGTCAACATCGACCAATATGATGATGTGGAATAAATGGATACGACCAACCCTATGACGTTGGGGCTGCGTAGAAACCTGGTCAACACTGACTGACGTGACGTGGTCTATTCCGACCGACATGATGTGGTCAATACCGACCTGAATAGGGAGGCCAACACCGACAGACGTGACGGTGTGGAGGAAATGGATATGTCCAACCCTGGGATGCTAGGACTGCGTAGAAACCTGGTCAATACCAACCGACATGACTATACCGATCAACGTGACATGGTCGATCTACGCAGCAAGTACGAACAATGGATAGAGGCACGAATGGCCCTCTTTGAGTCCATCATCACCCGAATCCCGGGAGCACTACCGCCAGCCCCGATGATTCCCCAAGATAGTTATGCAAACTTGCCATTCATGCCTGACATCATCAACGCGGATATCCCGACCCATTTTACATCTCCTACGTTCACCCTCTACGACGATACCACTGACCCATAGGATCATATTGCCCTCTACAAGCAAAAGATGCTCACTGCCTCTGTGCCAGCTACACTCAAGGAAGCATCCATGTGCAAGAACTTCAGTTCGAGCCTTGAAGGGCCCGCTCTCCAATGGGCTCGTCAACATGCCAAAGAAATCCATCTCATTCTTCGCAGAGCTCCACTACGCATTCTGAAAGCAATAATCTAATTGTCGTCGCGTCACCAAGCACCCCAATGCTATGAACATGCGATTAAAGAAAGGCGAATCATTGAGGCCGTGCGTGGGGAGGTTCAATTGTGAGCTTGCAGCCATCCTGCATTGCCCTCCTCAAATGGCGATGTACACATTCAAGAATGGGCTCGACGTGACGTCAAAACTGTACCTCGACTTAACCAGCCACCCCTGTTATGATATGGACTCAGTCTTGAGCCAAACCTGGTCAGAGATCAATTGGGAGGAGGGCGAACTGAACCAAATCTCCCGACTTAATGAGGACAAGGCCACCATACTGGCTGAGGCACATCAATATGCACAACCACGACCTGACCATAATGACTACGGGGGTGATCGTTACACCAACCTTCACAATAGGTGACCTCCTGCTCAGGAGAATGTTCTTAAATACTAAAAAAACCCAACACAAAAAAATTAGCTCTCAATCAGAAGGGATCATACAAAATAACTCGAGTCACAGGACGCAGAGCCTATAGTCTCAAAACGATGGACGGAAGAGAAGTCAACAATAGATGAAATGCTGAACATTTGAATACATACTACCTTTAGTACAAAGATACGCCTTCTCTTTATCTTTTATATTTGTCCCTTAGTTTAATATTATTTGAATCATTACTAACTTGAGCATCTTGGCATCGCCCACTCTGACTCAATGTCTTTTTATTCCATCTTACGGATGTCTAAGCCCGCGCACACAAGTTTATGGGGTCAGTCCTAACGCTTGACTCACCACTGACCACGCCCGACTCCCCATTGATCATGCTCGGCTCACCATTGAACATGTTGGGCTCACCACTGACCACGACTGGCTCCCACCGATCACACTTGAGGCTCTCCAGTCGCCACTGACCTCTCTTTGGGGCTCATTGTTGACCCCAAACTCTGCTCATCATCGATCTCAATTCCTACCGACTAGGAACACACTCATGCCTAAGTATGATAAGCTCGTTTTTCTACTCTCTTATCGCATTGTTTTTCTTTTCTTTTATGCATTTTAGCTTGTTTTCTTGAATAAACTGAGCATGTGTATATATCAGAGGGTATTATGCTTGTCATGGTAAGATTTCGCAGGTTTTAGGCCAAATCCAATGAAAACTCGTACCGAAAGCAGCAGATGTTCAAAGAAATAGTCACGAATTCTTCCACCGATGGAATCTGAGCTAATGGAGCATGTCATTTGAAAGATCTTTGAGTTAACTTTCCAATGCAACTGGAATCGGGTCAATCGGAGTTCGGACGCGAAAGTTATGGCCAAAACCGTGAGACTGCGCAGAAGGGTCGGAAGTGGCGAAAATGGTCTCTGTTTCGACCGAAATGAAAGCCTTCTCGGCCGGGGTGAAGTTTTTTGGCGAATTTCTGGGATTTTTCCACATAATTTGGGCGAGAAATGCTTGGGATTCAAGTTACACATCAATTTGGAAGCAATGAAGACCCTAAAAGGGAAGTTTCTACCAAGAAAATCATTCCTTTTGAAGCCATCAATTCAAGAAGGAAATTCCTACCATCCAAGGCCTCAACCCTACTACTATATAAACTCTTGAATAGCTCAAAATTAGGGTGGTCAGTTTTTAGTGGTTCTTTTGATTCTTGTTTTTGTTCCACCTTCTACACATTGTTCTATCTTTAATTTTCTGTTTTCACTTTATGTTTTTGAGAATTCCTCTTTATATTTTGTTGAACCTTTATTGTTTTTAATGCAATCTGTAATTTTCTCTGCAATGTTTATTTTCAATATATTAGGCTAGAACCCTAAACAGGTTCTAGGGTTTCTCCATCTGTGATGCATGTTTTGATTCAATAATTCAAACCCTTTAAACTGGTTTAAATCCTATGTTTTGTTTTAAATCTATTCTCATTGAAGGATAGAGAGATGAAGATTGAGGTAGGTTTCAGTTATTAATCGAAGGACCAAGAGGTGAAGGTTAGTAATAGGAAGTTAGGATTTAATACTTTTGATTTTCTGTCCGACCAAGAAGAATTCAATCGTAGGAAAAATATAATCTTTATTGAAATTAATTAACTTTGTGTGTTTGAGACCGAGAGGAGATTACCACTAGTTAATGATTTAGGATTTAATTGCCCGACCAAGTAATTGAGTCCACACTAATAGATTTTCCACCAAAATAACTTTTCTGGGTTTGAATATTTGTTTCTTGCATGTTGATCAGATTGGTAGATTTCCCTAGAATCTGTGCTTTTTAATATTTGTTTTTATCCCTTTAAATTATTTGTTTTGAAAAACCCCTTGTTTTGAAAAACCCCAAAACCTTCAAATTGAATTGCCCAAACAAAAGTTCTGAAAACCATATTCAGTACATGATTCCCCTCGTTTCACTATCCCTGTGGGTTCGACAACCTTCGGGTTATTATAAATTTATTTGCCCTTTGCTATAATTTGTATGCAGATTTAGCATCGATCAAAGTACCCACTTAGTGCTGCAGGGCAGACTTTGGCGTGATCGGCAAAATCACTCAGATCATTAAATCCTTCTATGGAAACCCCAAATGCCAAATTCTGCCAGAACTTGCCATGCCAACACTCTACGAAGTCATCAAAGTGCACGCATGAGAGTAACACTTCATGCAAGATAACGCTTCCTGAAGTAGTTCTAACTATTCACGTGAATTTCAGACCCACGCATAGGCCCTCGGGTCGACTTTTTGAAGTCGTCTGTCACAAATATACTCAAGTATCCTCTATGGACAACTATATGAACAGGAGATAATTCTCGAATTATCCTCCACTACCTAATAGGAGTCGCGATCTCCCGGGAATGCCTCTTGGGCCCTTGAGAATGCCTCCCGGGATATCTCAAGATTTCGCACTTTAAACTTATTACGCTCGAAGATTTTGATCCCAGCACCTATCTCGGATATGTCCCAAAATCAAAAGGAGCTATTGTTGGGGGCAGGTCTTAGAGGCCCAAGCCCGATTGACAAGTCCAAGGCCCAATCAACTCAAAGCGCATAGTCTGTGGACTCAGTCGGCAATCAGACGAGACAAACGGCCTAAGTTTTGTGATCGCAACTGACCCCAGTTCGTGGTCTATATCGACCGCAAAACAAGCTAACCATCGAGGAGAGAACACGATCTTTCAGAGGATTCGACAGCGCAGTCTAGGATCGGGGCCATCACCGACCCCATCTCTGGGTCAATGGCGATCCCACAATGAGCTCACCACCGAGGAGAGACCACAATCTTCAAGAGGAATCGACGACATAATCTAAAGATCGGGGTCACCACTGGCCCCATCTCCGGGTCAATGACGACCCCATGACGAGCTCACTACTGAGAATAGGAAGCAACCCCTGTGAGGGACCTGGCAGCGAAGAGCCATTGCTAACCCTAACCGACCTCGAAAAGCACGGGCAGTTGCGGGATTTTTGGCAACCACGTGCTCCCCAACGACCAGGGCTTGATGTTAAGGTTTTTCTCTTCACCTTTTCGTCTATAAATAGGAGAAATTCACCAAAATTTTTTATCGATTTTACTGCTATCAAGCTGTACTGAAACTCTGCCGAAATATATACTGAATCCTCAATTTCCACGCTCATTCCATCGGGTTAATCATACTATTTTCTACTCGCCTTTTATTTAGCATTATATTGCATTTCTTATTTTTCGATTAATTTTTATCGATCGCCGATTTCTTGCTATTGTTTGTCGTTCAATTTAATGGTTCCAAGAACTTCATTTAATCCGATCAAACCTCAAAAATAGTTAAAACTTATATGAGGTGGCCCATGTGGGCATGACCCCACCGCGACTTTGCTGCTTCTTCAACTTTCTCTTTTAGTAGTAATTTTTATACTTTTCAAAAAATGTCTGCTTACCTTTGGGTAGCCAATCATCATCGTGGTGCTGGAAAATTATTTGTATTACAATTATATAACATAATTTGAAGTTGAATAATGTGATGTTGCTGAAAATTAGGGGTGGGAATAGGCCAGGCTTTGGCCCGGTAGGCCTGAGCCTACCTAAAATTTCATAGGCCTTAGCCTGACCTATTAATCCAAATAGGCTTTTATAAAAGCCCAGGTTTGACATTTTTAGTTATGAAGGCCAGGTTTTTGGCCTATTTCAGCCTATATAATAATTTTATATACATTTTTATTTTTATATTATAAATAAATAAATAATTTTAAATATTAAATTTATCTTATTTAATGTTGATAGGTCTTATTTTTTAGTGAGTCTAGACCATAAAAAATTATAGATATGCTAAATAATTTAGTGACTATTAATATATTATTTTTATTTTGAAGTTTATAATTAGTATATTTAATAATTTACATAGATTTGTGGTTAATATCATATAATGCTCTACGGCCCATCTAATTTATATGTGTAGTTATTAATAAATTTTTAATGTCCAACAAATTGTTTAATAATTTAACAATCAATTTAATTTGTTATTTTTTTAATTATATATATTATATTTAATGTTAAATAATAAAAATATTAATAATTTATACAATATATTATTTAAATAGGTCGGTCTGTTAGGCTTAAAAGACTTAATTTGGAGCCTGAGCCTGAACCTGTTTATGTATGTTGGCTTTTTAAAAAGCCCAAGCTTAGCCTATTTGTCAAACAGGCCGGGCCAGGCCAGGCCTAAGGCCCCTGTCGGGTAGCCTGGTTTATTCCCATCCCTAATGAAAATTAAGAACTTTTTTAATAGTCTCCTTAAAGCTTATGCTAACTTAGTATATTTAGTTGCTATGATAGAATGCAACAATATATCCAGTAGGCATTTTGTAGTATAATTGAATTGAATCGAGTTGAGTAGTGTCTTACTTAAATTTGGTTTGTTTTGAGTTTCGAGATTTTTTATCGAATATTTTGAAGTTCACAAACTCAATCGAGTCTTAGCCGAATTTAAACAAACTTTATAAACTTAGATCATCTTTAAAATATTCATTATTTTTTAAAGAAAAAATTATTTATTCCGAAAAATAATATATGCAAAATCAAAATCAAGTTTTTCATATAATTACAAAGATTTATTATACTTTTAAAAAATGAAAATACTAATTTTATAAAATTAATAATTCCAAACTTTATTTGGTTTTAGCTAACAAACTTGCTTATGAACTCAGGATTCGAATACTATAGAACTCTAATTTGGTTCGTTTAATAAATAAAGTTCACTAAATGAGCTCGGACGAACTTTTATCAAGTCAAGACCTAAGTAGCTCATTTGCAGTTCTAATATTAAAGGGACATGAGTCATTCTTTTTTCTCACCTTATTTTTTTTCAAGGAATTAAATCAGGTGAGAAAAATATCATGTAAGGAAAAAAATGAAAATCTAAATAAATCAATGGTTGATATATAATAAAATAATAACCAAAATACAATCAATCAATGTAATAAACACAATCAAATAATTACGAAGAATTTTTTCTTACCAGATCCATTCCTTATATATATAAAATCTATGTCAAAGCGTATTGGTTTAAAGTTTTACTTATAAGACTATAGTTAATTGGTTATGTACACATGTACAAAAACGAAATTGTATATCCTATCCTTTGAGGAGGTGAGAGATTTTGGATCATTGTCATACCTTCCCCATCCCGAATTTAATACTCCCTCAGTTCCGATTATATAGTCCGGGTTATTATTTTAGGGTGTTTCAATTATATAGTCCAATTTCTATATTTGGTATTATTTTTATATGGACATTTATCATTACATCCCTGAATAATCTTGGTAAATGGGTATATTAAATGTAATATTATGAAAATGAGAGGTTAATTAATGCTTTAAATAAGAGTAATGTTGGAAGTTTGTTTAAATATTAAATAATTTTTGACAAACATACAAGATCAAACTGGACTATATAATCAGAACGGAGGGAGTATTGTTTACCCATTAAAAAGATGTTAATAAGCACTCCCCTACCAAAACACAAGTGTTAATCCATATAATTAGCAAAGAAGAAAAAAAAAAAAGGAAAGAAATAATTTGGGAGCAGAAAGTTAAGATCTACATTCCACTTATACTGGAAACACAGATGGACCACTTCCATGACATCTTATTTAGCATGGCCTACCACCAACTCAATTAACTGCTGCTGCTGCACATACCAAATTCACACACACAAACGTATCGATATGCACACCTGCAATTTTCTCACCTGCAGATTAATATATGTGTCTACACCATGCACATTGCACAACCACATTATTAATTAATTTATCAATGGCTGCAGTGCCACGAATTAATTTCTTGTTGCAACTAATCAATATAAATTACTCATATGTTTGCCTCGTTTTCCTTTTTATGTGGCACATGGGATCGAGCCATGAAAGAACTCACAAATTGTATATATATTTTCCAACTTTTGACAAATTTTCACTTAAAAAGGGGGAAATTGGTTTAAGGTAAAGTCTGGATTTAAGATAACTAAATGGAAAAATTCAGAAATTAATCTGATTCCCTTCCACAACAAGAAATTTCGAAGACAATAATTCCTGACAGATCGTGGATATCTGTTATGTAATATGAGTTTCAGTCTATACTGCCTGAACCTTCAACATGATCTTAATCAAATAATACTGAATTTATTTCTTAAACTGAACTTCCCTATAAATAATCCCAACAAACTAAAAAGATTCGCAAACAAAGGATTCAAGTTAGTTTTTAATGCTATATGTCAATATTTATCATTTTGTATCGCTAATTCAAGCAAACAAAACTCTTATCAACTTCTGCTAATTTAAAAACCCTAACATTCATGATGGTGGTTGAAGGAATTGTAGACAGTTAAATCATATCTATTTATAACACTAACGTGAGGGTTCCTTTCATCCAAATTTGAAATTAATGTTCGAACCTGCCAGAATCACATACATCTTCGTTCCAACATCAGAAAAATTAATAAATCAATCAATACAGATTCCAGATAATATGTTTTCCAGAAAATCAAAACGAAGAAAAGGAAGGGAAAAAAAAAACCAAAAAGTTTCAATGAATTGATTAACGAATCATATCCTAAAAAGGAACAGAAACTCACATGAAAAAGCCGAGCGCCGGCTGGTGAAGCGAAAGCAGTATGAATTAGTGTAGTATGACGGAGAATTCCCAAGGGATCGCATGATCCGACGACAGAGAAAAATTAAACAAAAAAAAAAAAATTCCGATGTTATGATCGGATCAATGCGATCCCTTTGGAATTCTCCACCTGACACCAAGGATCGACGGAGGGAGATTGAGGAGTAGCCGAGGAGAAAGTTAATTTGTTGAAAAATAGAGGCATTGTTGTGTTGAGTCGAGGCGAGTCGTGCGTAACTGTAAATATATGATGGATGGAAACTGGAGAGATGGGTGTTGTGTGGTGTGGTACAGTAGCAGATGCCTTTGGTTTGCTCATTTATATTCACTCGTTTAGTGTGAGAGCAAAGTTAGTTAGCTACGGATTTGGAGGTTTATATACATTGCCCCTTTCAGAAAAAACACGCTCTCCATATATTATCAAAAGTAATAATAAAACTCACTTTATTATTTTCCTACTTTTAAACAGTTTTAGTGGCTGTGTCCATTATCTAGAACATCTCACAAAATTTTCATGTATCTATATAGCGATTGTGGATATATATTTTAGTGCCTCTAACCAGTTAAAATGTCCCACATTTAAAAGAGATAATGGCATGAATTACTTTAACTTTATGCAAATTTTTTTTCTTACAAGTTGTTTTTAAGGATAAACTATATTTAATATTTATTTATTCATTCATCTAAAAAAGTTAGTAATTTTTTAAATTAAAAAATTAAATTTATGCTTAATTGCTTTATATGGTATGTTATAAAGCAATTAAGCATAAACAATTATGTTTTATATCTATACTATCAGTCTAAAAGCTGATATTTAATGCTTAGGGTGAGAATAGGTTAGGCTACCCGACGTGAGCCTTTGACCTAGTCTACCATAGGCCGGACTAGGCAAGACCAATTTCGTAAATAGGTCAGATTTATGCTATTTAAAAAGCTTACTTAGCTAAGCATGCCCAGACTCAGGCTCGAAAAAAAGCCTACTAAACTTAACAGGTCGACCCATTTAAATGATCATACATTATATAATTAATCAAATATATTTATTATATAAAATTTGAAATATATTTATGATTTATGAATAAAAAATATATTGAATAAATTATTTGTTACTGAATAATGTATTTATCTAAGTTTAAATATATTTGCTATTGAAATAACATAATATATTTATAGCTTAAAAATAAAATATGCAATATAAATTTTAAGTAAGCTCCAATAGACCTTATGCAGGCTGAAATTCAGGTATATTTCATTTAAAAGACCAAGCTTAGGTCTACAAAAATGCCTACTATAGATAACAGGTCGGATTCAGGCCTTTTCAAATTATAGGAGGCCCAGACCTACGGAACCAAAACCCAGCCTATTCCCTCCCACCCCTACTGAATTACATCTCTCAAATCTTAATCCAACATACCCAATGTTAGTATGATTTAAGTAAATTTCCCGTTATAAGTATTTAATTTTGCCGTATTTAAATATTTTTGTGGTATATTTATTTTCTCAAATTCGAATTTGGGTGAACGAGAAAAAATTGAACCACAAGTTGACATATTATGGTGTATGAGATAAGTAAACATGTGTTTAATGTCCACTAATACATGTTGAGACTTGTATGTGTGTAACAATGAGTGTTATTCGATGGTACATGAAATAGTGTTAACATGGACCGATTGTTAAGTATGTCGGATGTTTGACCAATGTTGAGATTAACATTTAATTTTTGCATGCACACGTGGTTGACTTGGTCAGCACGATAGTTACAATACGTGGGATCAAGAATATTGATATGCTCGGTAACCGACGATTGTTACATGATGACATGATTTGTGACCGTCATATATTAATGTCCATTTATAACCGACGTGACAATGGTGACGTTTTGTAACTGCCACGAGCATCTTAATATTTGGTTTGTAACGTCACAACATTAAAAATGAAACGTAACTGTCGAACACCATAATATTCGATTCATAACCGCACAAGTGTTATTATGCTGATTTATTATCAGTTTGTAATCGAATGTAACTCACGGGTAAAAGCGCCTATAAATAGGCATTTCGAGGACATGCATATTTTAGTTTTCTGGTTGTTGATACGATCCTCTTTGTTGATGGATGAAGAATCGTAGTCTCGGAACAAGAGTTGACACGACGCGGAAACGACTCAAACATAACTCGAACGAATTAACGGTAGGTGGAAATTCAACACTTCTAATTCGACCCTTAAAATGATGTATTTCAGAAGAATCTCATATACGCCCCAAGATGCTAAAGACTAGAGATGATGAATCGGTGAAGATGTCATCAATGGATGTGAAAGTCCGGTTGATAAGTTAATATTGAATTTCAAGGTACTCCACATAAATTCAAGAGCTTTTAGAATTGAAAAAATAAACTTACAATTTTTATTAACTGAAAATTGAAAAATGAAGACTGGATTACCATGAAAGCATGATAATTTATGTGTTTTTCACTAGCTAGTTGAATTTCCTTTTGTACTTTAAAATTTGTAGTGTTAATTATTTTTTATGAGTTATGTAATATCATAAGTTATGTGTTTTTCACTAGCTAGTTGAATTTGCTAGGTTTCCAATGGACTGTAGTTGTAATTCTAGGGAAAAAACTTTGGCCCCTCAGTAAAAACCTGACTTCGTCGATATGGATATAATTGATTTAATGTGGTTTACCACTTTTGTATTATACTAGTTTTCTACCTGCGTGATGCGCAGACGTATATATTTTTATTAATAATTTATTATAAAATTGAATTTATCTTACATCAAAATTTAAATTTGTCAAGGTAAATATTATGCATCAAATTACTTAATAAATAATATAGATCTTTTCACGATATCAACCTAATATCAGTATAATAGGATGCTATGATTTTTTATGAGATAATTATTTTTACCCACAAATAATCAATAAAAAAGGAGTTGAGAATGAATAAGAAGAGAGTGTGAGGGGTTCAGATTTGAGAATCAAGCGGAACCGAAAATTACTTTTATTTAATGTAAAATTTTTATATTTATGAATAATATTGAAATTAGTTTTAGTGTATGAGATTTTTATATATTTTATTATTATTATTATTATTATTATTATTATGAGCATCAATTTTTACTTAATTATGTGTTCTTTTTGTTATGTATAAACTCAATGAATTCCCTTAATAAATGTTTATGGTTCCGTCACTACTTCACCACCACCTTTGGTCTCTTGTGCATACACACAAACACTTGTATTATAAACAAACGAAAGAAAAAGTGTATAATTGTGCTACAAATAGTGCTTTGCTGTCTATATATATACTGATAAAATTTATTCGAAATTGTAAATATTTGCATGAGATATCTTCATATCTCCATGCAATATTCTATCTTTATTTTGCTGATCTTTGTTTCTTAAGAAAATAATATAGACTTATCATGGTATCAACCTAACATCAGTCTTCTCTCCAAAAACCCTACCTCTCTCTCGTATCTTCTTCCAACAACCGATGCCGCCTCATTTCTCCGATCATGGCCCAAGATGTTGAACCTCTACCCTTCTCTACTCTCATTCATATGATCATGATCAAGTTTTCTTATGCGAACTATCTTTTATGCAAAATGCAAATCACCACTATTCTCTCCAGCCATAACCTATTTGGTTACATAGATGGCACCAAACCTATTACCTCTAATACACTTCCATCCATCGGTGGCACCCCCGTAGTCAATCGCGCCTATGAACTCTGGCTCGCACAAGATCAGTGACTCCTTAGTCTACTTCTCTAATCTCTAACAGAATAGTCCATGGTTGAAGTACTTAGCTGCACCACCTTGCGCGCGGTATTGCTTGCTCTTGAGGCTGCATATAATCACAGCTCCAAATCTCGCAAACTATACCTTAAAGATGACCTCCAAACTATGAAGAAAGAGACTTGATCTGAAGCTGAATATGGCCAAAATATCAAGTCCTTATGTGATCAATTAGCAACTATCAATTCAGTGGC
Source organism: Plectranthus barbatus (assembly GCA_026898455.1). NCBI lineage: Eukaryota > Viridiplantae > Streptophyta > Magnoliopsida > Lamiales > Lamiaceae > Plectranthus > Plectranthus barbatus. Next base: position 293,428 of record JAPKLW010000830.1, read on the forward strand.
GGATCTAGGGGGTGTTTTGGGGGTACACTTGTACCCCCAAAATAAATTTTTTCTTTTATAAATTTATATATTTTTATTATTATTTATAATATTTTTACATAATATAACCCAAATTTATTATACTCGTACCCCCAATTTTAAATTTCTGGATACGCCACTGTATCAATTGCCTCGTTAATGATACGAATAAGGCTCATTGGTTCCTTCGAGGTTTTGGTTAGTCTTTATCCAGCTTTTCAGCTGCTCAGATGACGTTAATTCCTCTTCATAACTTCTGCGGTTTCCTATCTAAAGCTGAGAGCTTTGTGTTATTTCAAGAGTCCATTAACACAACAGGATCTTCCTCTGTTTCCTTTTACAGCTAGCATAAACCTTCAAGTCAATGCCCACCTTTCTTTAGAAATTTTAATTCTTCTCGTGGCCAAGCAATTGGTTCATGTTACTCCAACTCTTGCGGTTGTGGCCGCAATTCAAAATGTCGACCACCTCCTTGCCAAATTTGTCATCATGAAGGTCACTATGACAATTCTTGTCCAGAAAGGTATTATTCGCAGTCATCTCCAGCAATTGCACACTACTACACATTCTCCATTGGTCTCTCTCGACCTGAAACATCAAATTCGTTCCTTGACACCGGTGCCTCAGTCCACATGACACCGAATTATAATTGTTTGGAGAACTCTTAGCCATATTCTTGCATGATAGTTTTATTGTTGATAATAGTGTTTGGCTTTCTATTTCTCAATTGGTAACACTCGACTTTCTGACTGTGTTCAATTATTAGATGTAGTAGTTTGTTGCCTACATAATGCACAACGCGTATACATTTTTATTAATAATTTATTATTTAATTTAACCTTCTAACTATTATGTGAGGACCATATTTCAATATTATAATTATTTGTATCAATTAGACCTTTTAACTTTAAAATTAAATTATTTAAATTATTAAACTCTTAAATTTTATATTGTACTATTATTAAGGTGTATGTACTATATTATACTCTCTCCGTCCCAGCTTAATTGTCCCGAATTGACCAGACACAATAACCAAGAGTGTGAGTGTAGAATAAGTTGAGTGAAATTAATATTTTATTATTGAGTGTGAAAAAATTATTTTTTTTAGTAATGAGACAATTGAGCCGGGACAAATAAAAAAGAAAAGTGGGACAATTAAGCCGGGACGGAGAGAGTAGTTTCTAAAAATGATAAAATCAAAAATTAAAAATAAGTCAAAATAAAGATAAGTAGAAGTAAATTTGAATTTTATTTAATAACCTAAAATAAAAGTAAAACTAAAAATTAATAATTAATGCAAGAAAAATGTGTAAGAACTTTCTATATTTCTTGCATGGAAATTTGCTTATCTTCTTCTCATATAATGGCGGAGTTATTAATGGGAGACAAATATCCTAATATAAATAATTGAAATATAATTCCCTATTATAAAAAAAATAGGTCAAAGTTTTCTATTTTATTAAATATTAGGATATATTTTCTTGTATTTAAATATTTGATTTTTACATAAAAATATCATTCATCAATAATAAAGTTAATTCCCGCTGACTCATACAATTAATGCTTGTGTTAATAACTTCATTTTTTGTAACTCATGTGATTTCCGAAAATAACATCATTAATTTAAAATATTCTCTCTTTTTTTTTAATTTTGTTATTAATTTGTTTCTTTTGAGATTTTCTTTCCTTTCATGTCTCATTACTTCATGTGCTATTTTTCATCCACTTTGTACTTTCTTAATTTTATGATTGTGTCTCCCTCTTATTTTTATGAGATTTTTTTTTGAATATGGGATAAATGAACTTTGTAAAATCATGTTTATATATAAGATAGATTATGAAGAAAAGTAAATTAAAGGAATTCAAATTATAAATATAATAATAGTAAAAATTTAAATACATTTACAACACTTATTAATCAAAATTGAATCAATTTACCTGAATTGTAATATAATTTACTTTAAAAAAATGAAGAAAGGTAAATTAGAGGAATTCAAATTATAAATATGATAATAGTAAAAATTAAAATACTTATACAAATTAACAAATACATATCAATACATAAAATATTAAAATACATTAAAAACTAAAAAACGATACATAAATATGCACTCTAACAAATACAAAAAAAATGAGTACAATCAAATATACAATAATTTCAACTATCTCTTCACTATATGAGATAAAATTGTACTATAGTAATTTATATTTAAAAATAGATCCTATAAAATAATTAAAATTAATACACAACACAATGACAAAATGAAAAATAAATATAAATATAAAATCATAAAATTTTGGATGAAAAAGAAATATAGCAACAAATAATTTTATTGGAAAATTAAAGACAAATTATTTTTTTTTTTTATTGTTAGCAGAAAAATTTTCAACAACAATAAATAAATATATATCTCAATACTCTGAAACGAAAATTGCATAACAACAAATAATACTAATTAAAAATTACAAAAAATTAAATAAACAAATAAACTCTAACAAATATTAAAAATGACACATTAAAAATACTCGTAGCTAGATGAGAAAAATAACATATTTAGAAAAAATATTAAATATTAATTCAAAATAATTTTTTCCCTACAATTTGTGTATTTATATATTGTGTTTATTATTACGCTAAATTCTTAATTACTTTTTTTGTTTTGAGGTTGTTCCGAGTAGTTAGAAAATTATTAAAAAAATATATAATATATTATATTTTTATTATGAATTAATAAATTATTTTTTTAAAAAATTTCTACCATATTTTTCAATAGTTTATTCTTGTTCGATTTTAATTGTTTCATTTTATTGTTTTATTCACCATTTGTATATTTAATCTATTAAAAAAATACATAATTACTTGATGATGATATAAAACAGATAATTTTTTTTTATCAATATTCGTGATATTTAAATAACTAATTTCTGGAATTATTATTTTTACTTATATTTGTAATGAGATTAACTATTCCATATATACATACATTATTTGTCTATGTAACTCTATCTAATATACTGACTTTTTTATATCAAAATCTAATATAAATTGAAATTATCCTAAAGAGTTCAGAGCAAACAATAATCAAAATTTCATGATCTTATTTTAAAGAGTATTGGATGATCGAGCTAGATCATTATCATCAAATGACTATATGGATAAATATAGAAAAATAAAAATATGTATTGAGCAAAGATTTAAGACTTCAGCAAATTGAGAATAAAACTGTTGATTTATGGCTGAAAATGCAAAACCAAAGTCAAAATCAAATTAAATATCAATAAAAATTATGAACTTTAACAGCCATAATGAATGAGTAACAGGAAAAAAAATACTAATATCTATATGACTAATTATAGTTCTAAACATCACAATCATCTTCTTTTTCATCATACGCCTCTTGAATTCCAAACACGAGCTCTACATTACATCTCCATCTTTACAACTAAAATAAAAACTAAAAGATTAATTTCAAAAAATACAAAATCTGCATGTAGGAACTAAAAACTCGTTGATGTTCAAAATGAAAATATATGACCATGTCTCATTAGATGTTGAACCTATTTATACTACCAATAGTAAAACCAAATTAATATCTTACCTCTGATTGCGTTAGTCATTTATTTATATAATTAACTCTAATAGCAATTAGATTACCCCCTAATTACTCTAATAATGACATCAATTAAGCATATATAATTTTATTCGTAGGATAATTAATTGAGGTGTAACTGCCTAAATATATATTGGGATTATGTGACTAATTAACGATTCCATTTTTAAATTTTATTTCGTGTATTACATGTTTAGAAATATTAAAACCTTTGCTATTTTGTAAAAAATCTTTGCCCTTATTTTTTAAAAGAAAAATTTCATCATTTGGAACGAAAATTCTCTCCATTCTTTATGGTTTCTTGGTTTTAAATTATTAATCAAGTCCGTGGTATGTATTTTTAAAAACTACGCAGTTTAGTAAGTTTTTTTATAAAATATAAATATTGTAGAGAATTTAACATCTTGTATAATTTTAAGTACTTTACAAAATAATTTTCTATATAGATGTAAACAAATAATATTTCTAAATATATATTGGAATAATATAATTAATTATTACATATTTCTAAATACACATGCACTTGAGGAATATATAAATTATTAAAATAAATTTTTTTAGTTATCATTTTATTCATTTACTTCTATATAGAAAATTATTATATATAGCTATTACCTTCCATATTAGATTATTTGCATTAATTAATTTTCATAATATTTACATTGTTATTTATGGAATGTTTGTTGAGCGGGAAATTTTTTTTGCTAGAGGGTTCCGCTTTTATATATATATAGATGAGGCTGTCTTACAAAATTTATTCTACAGATTGAATTATATTTTGGTTGATCCTCGTTATAAAAATGTGATTAATATAAAATTAATCGATTTCTTTCAATTAATATAAAAATCAATTGATTTTTTTTGCGACCTTGGTCTTTTTAACAATTTTTAAAGAATGATTTGAAGATGGGAATGGATTGATTATATCCATCTTAAAAGCTAAGATTTCATACAAATTTCTTTAAAATATAAATGCCAGATTTACGAGTGTGAATCTAGAATAATAATTGTGGATTACTTTTTCTGAAAAAAAAAAAAAAAGTTTAGCCTCACCACACCAATGCCTCTTTAGGTTGAGCCTAATCATGTGCAAGTTACCTCTCCCTTTTTATAGCATTCACTCTAAAAGACCTATTATATTTAATTTTTTTTCTCTAGGTAAAAAATTATTCTGTATTAAAAAATTTGGTCTTTAGGGGGAAAAATTATTTCTTTCCTTAATTAATTAAGACAATCAATGCAAGAAGACTTGAAAGAAATTAATATTGGGAAACTTTAGTGTGTTACATTTTTCAAAGTAACTATTAATATTAGGTGAGTGGTCATAACTAAGTCAAGTATGGACTATTTTATTTCTTGGCATTTAGGTTGACACTTTCTGATTTCCCAAGAATTTTTAGACATAAGAGGAAAATTAGCTGGCCCAATTTCTGCTTTTCATTACAATATAATAATACTTTTGCTGATGGCATTTGATCAACATAGTTTGTCTTAATTTCAGAAATTATTTTTTTATAATGATTAAAAAAATAGCATTATGGAATAATTAGTGATTGACCTAACTAGGTTGACTCTACCAGTACCATATAAAAAAAGAGCACCAACTTGAAAAAGATGTATATATAAAAAAAAAAACAAATTAGTGTGATTTAAAAATGCATCTTTTTTTCTCTCTCACTTTTTAAATGAATGCGCCACTTTACCATGACACAGTAAATCAGTTGCGCTTTTTCGCTAGTTAAATATGGAAAAAGCTATTACTAAAAGCGGTATTAGATGACCACGTTTTTTTCTTTCTGATATAATTAAATAACGACAAGTGATTGTTGTTATAATATTTTTTTTATTATTATAAGATTTGACCCTATCATGATCTAATTTTTAATTATGTAATACTCACTCCCGTCCATTACATTAGTCTATTTTGATTTCGGTACAATAATCAATGTTTGTAAGTATAGTGGAATTAATATTTAAGTGAAAATCTTAAGTAGCCATTTTTATTATCTAAAAACCTTAAATAACCACTTGTATCTACACATTCAAAAAATAGCCATTTCCTCCTTAATACCCTTACTTTATAAACATGTTAATACAAGTCATGAATTAATTAAATAAAATACATATTTTGTCATTTTTCCTAAATTTGTCCGTTCTTTTAGAATTAAAATTTAATAACTGGATCACACTTATTTTTATTTGGCATTTTTTTAATTTATGATGGTTTCCTAATTTGCCACATCATATATTAATTGTCATATCATTCTTCCATATTGGCTATTAGGGCTGACGTTGACGGATGATGTGGTATTTAATTATTTTTCGTAATTGATATTTTTAATAAAGAATAAAATTTATTTTTGTAAGTTAGTTTTTTTAATTAAAATTTGTTTTTTTATTTGGGAACTAGAAAAGTTGAAACACAACACATTTTAAACTTAAATACAGTTATTAAATTTATTATTTATTAATTGTTATTATAAAATCAATTTTTAATCAATATTTAGCAACATAATTGAATTACAATAATCATAAATCTTATAGTTATATAATAAATTACATTTAAAATATTAATTTTATTATCTAATAATCATTATTTTAATAATTATTAAAATCAATATTAATAAATGTCTCACGCTAATCTATTAGCAAAATCTCAACGGAGAATGCCATTTTCTTTTTGTTTCTTTTTGCTAGGAGAAATATTATTTAAATAATAAGGGTATTTGTGGAAATTAATATTATTTTGGCTATTTTTTGAAGATGTATATTTGAATAATGTAAATGACTATTTTCATATATTAAGACTTAAAATATTTTATTGATTTGAGGAAAAAAAATTCTATTTTAAGATAGGGGACAATCTGGCGGGACAGACGCAAATAGAAAAATGGACTAATCTAAAAGGACGGAAGGAGTATTTATAATTCGGAAGTGTCTTTTTATATGTGAGTTGTCAACTAAGGATAGACACATATTTTGAGCAAAGTGGGAGTTTAACCATAATTTTACAAATTAACGTCTTGTTAATAAAATGAGGACAACTATTATGATTTCTTTTTAAAATATACAAATTCAAAAATATTTTTTTAGAAAAAAGTACTGGGATTGGGCGTTCCAAACTCTGGGATAGTGCCATCCCTGCTTACAAGGTCAGTCAATGTTGGTCCCGGTTTATCAGAGTATAAAGTATATGCACAACAGAAATTAAATTATTTGTTCAGTAAGCTTGCACTTATCCAAGCTGATGGTAACATGTCAGCTTGGTTTGTCAAATCTCGTTCAGGTACTTAACGTCAACTATGCTTAGTGTTAGTATTTAGTATATATTACAACACTTGAGTGTTGAGTTTTAAAATATAGGTATGCTCACAAACAAATAAAGAAAGCAATAAAAGACTAACAAACTTTTATAGTAGTTCGGACTAAACCGTCCTACGTCCACTTTTCAGACACTCGATCTGGTAATCCACTAAGCTTAGAAATTTTACAGGTGCTCCTACGATCTATAGTTTGTTGGTAAATGCCTCGTCCACCGATCCACAAGCGCACACGTTTGGTCCTTGCTTGATTCTTCGCTTCGCAGCTGCTCAGAGTGTGGGCACACCACTCAACCTCCATGTAGCCGGAATGGGGTGTTTATAGTTCCCCCGTGAACCATCTCCTCTACGGCAGGTTGCCCGTAAGAGAGAAAGACTACCAAGAAATAACTCAATAATACTGAGATTTTGAGTCTCGTGTTCACTCAAGTGACACACGGAAAAGCTAAAAAGCCTCGAAAGTAAGCTTAAATGGTGTTAGCTTTCGCATACACTGTAAGACTTTATCTTTTCGGTAAGAGTTCGTAGATTGTATGCGTTGTAAATTTGTAATTCGTCACCTTCTTCCGTTGATTTCTTCGGCATTTATAACCACTAGATTGAAGGTTTGAAATAAATTGGAAGATGTCCAATTGGATTTCTCGATTGGCTGCTGTGCTAGGCGGGAAGGTGGTGCTTTTTCAGAAATTATGCGTCTGCTCCGCTTTTTTTTTTACTTTGACAGTGACAGTTCGTCTTTTTGTCAGAACGACAGTATTTGCCAGTTTGAGGAATCCTGGACTAGTTGTCCTAGGTAACAAAACTTGGTGTTTCGTGCTTGCAGACTTTGAGACTTCTCCAATCCTAAAAGTTTGTACTTCTTTAGTACATTCCTCAAGCAATACTTCTTGTCTTCATGTGCTAAGACCTAGACTAGGATGTTTATGCTGGTGTTGTCATACCTGCAAGTCCATACTGATGATATCATCCTTTGAAGTATGTTTGGTCCATGTGCTATTAAGTATGGTTTGAATGATGAGACCATACTTGTTGGATTCGTACTTGGCAAAATTCAAACTTCAGCTAGACTCATAGTTATCCAGGCTTGTAGAGTTTACTGTGAACCTTATTCTGTTGAGTCTTTCGCGCGCACTTGGCTTATTGGCCAGTCTAGTTTCCAGATTAGCCTCAGCTTACAACTCGATAGAAGAACCTATACAAGACTTTACATTTTTTCAACTAAGCTGAAACTATCTAAAATGACTTTTATATATTTTGACCCACCAAAATATAACATAAAAAATAAAGAAATGATATTTTTATTAAATTTCCTAATAGTCAACCTACAACAATTAAGTTCAATACTTGTTCGAAGTATTTGATTGTAAGAATTGTAGTGGTAATTCTATTAATTGAGCTTTTATGATTGATCGAAAATTTTCTAATAAAATTATGCATTTATATATATATATATATATATATGCAAACTTAAATATTTGTGCATCACCAATATATAACATGGGAAGTATGTAAAACCCAGAAAAAAATATATATATAAAGAAGCGTGCACGTAAGTGAACACACATATATATATATATAGGGAGTGACTCACATATTAAAAATTAGTTTGTGCTAAATAGGAATGAATCTACACCCTTCATCTAAAAAATTCAATGGTTGAGATTAAAATATTTTCCCAGATTTTATGCTTTTTTGCTTTATAAATCATGCTTAATCGAATTAAGCACGATTTATAAAACAATTAAACACAAACGGAAGTTATGCTTAATTTTTTAATCTTTATGCTTTAATCTCAACCATTCATGCTATCAATCCAATAGCTGAGATTAATTCCTATTTAGCACAAACTTTAATTTTAGCACTGAATCTATATATATATATATATATATATATATAGATATATATATATATAATAATGTATATTTATAGGTTGATGATATGATTCGGAATATATATATATTATAATGTGTGGGTGTGTGTGAAGATGTTGCATAGTCAAAGGTAGCAGCACATTCCAAATTGTTGTGCAAAATAATAATGGCGGAAAATGAAACCTCTTTCTTTTAATTGCTTTTCTCCAAAAAGCAGATAAAAGTTGCAATCAAAACAGCTAAGTGATGAATGATAAAGCAAAATACTTTGCTATTTCACTTTGCATTTCTTCCCTTTTTTTTTTTTTTTTCATTTCATAAACAGATTATCCAAATATGCTGTCTGCTTTTCTTAACCTATTTCCCCGACATATATTACATCATATTCATTATATTTGTACAACCAAACCATGCACTGTTTTCAGGAATGTCGTCTTTCTTACTATTCATTTAATTAAGTCCCTCAAATAATTCACTCTCTCCACCTTTATTCTTTATAATACTTATATATAAAAAAACTAGTTATATTTTTTCATATATATATATATATATATATATATATATATATTATCATTTATAGAATACATATACTATGAAAATACAAACATATTTATGCCTTCTCTCTTCTTGTTTTGTTATATAAAGCTAAACCAAAGCAGAGATTCTCCTAATATGGTCCACCATCTAAACATACGTTTTCGTTTTGCTCTTGTGCCTAAATTAGCACACATAAAATAATTGAAGATAGTATTATTATTTTTGTGCATTCCCATATTAAGGATCGTATGAAGATTTTTTGAAATAGACGGTGGGAGGCAGAAGGAGTTGGGCGTGGATGCATGAAGTTTTGTTTGGACAAATTGACTAAGGTGGGGCTGCTGTTGTCTCTACATTATAGGAATTAACATCAAAATTAATAATCCTTACCTACGCCCACACCCACACCAAAATTATGTCACTTTTTCATCACACCTAATATTTCTAACTCCCACTTCTACTTGCATATATTTGTATTAATTAATTACTCTATATATAGTACGCCTTGCTAATTCTTTTGCCATTAATTCTTAGTTTTCTTTTTAAATTTTCCCTTACAAATCTCATAATTCTCATACAATAATATATACTTATTTTTTTTAATTTACAAATCATGCTTATTTAATTGTTGTTCGTGTATTATTTGTAAATAGTGCATGTGTGATGAGGTTTCACAAAGATTAGGACCCAATTGGAAACTCATGAATGGAGACATAAATTGACACCCAACTGCACTCAAAATTAAATACATATATGAATCAAGTCACCAGCAAAAGATAGTCCAATTAATTATTAAAATAGAAGTTAGAGAGTGAATAAATCCAGAGGGAATAAATTGTGAAATGGGATTCTCTCTCTCCTACCCCCACACACAGTGGCGGATCTAGAAAATCCCCGTGAGGGGGGCTGAATTATTTTTTTTTGCCTCCACTAGACTTCAACCCTTTGTATCATATTTTTTTTTCTTATTTCCATCCATTTTTTCTTCTTTAGGAGGAGGCTAATCCAAAAAATCCCAGATCACGATATTATAAAAACGAAAAAAAATTCCGGCTAGGGGGGGCTGGAGCCCCCCCAAGCCCTAGTGTAGATCCGCCAGTGCCCACACACGTGCAAGATTGAAGCACACATGTGAGATGCTGGTGTTAGTTAAAGAGCTATCATTTTATGAACATGGATGTCCCAGGCGTGCACAAATCTTAGAGTTGGTGACATTTGATTTGCCTCCCTCTTCCGCTGCACATGGGCTCCCCCTTGTCTCCCCTAACTTCTAATATATTTATTTTGCTTTTTCTCTCTTCATTGCTTTTCCCACTTTTTAATTATGTGTAGTATCTCCACTCAAACCAACAGTTTTCATATAACTTTACTATTCAATCATCAACTCATTATATCGTTTCTTTCTTTACTCTTTGTCTATTTTTTTTTTTATTTTTAATAAGTCTACACTAATCTCAAACTCAAACACACACTCACGCACCCAGATGTCCCCCTGGGAGCTCGAACCTGTGACCTCTCAGTCACAAGAAAGGTGCTTTAACCACTGCACCCCGAGCGAAGGGACTACTCTTTGCCTATCTTTATATATTAATAGTGTTTTAATATATACGATGTTTTTCATGCATATATGTTTATTTTTACTTTTATTGAAAAGTATAAATATGATTTTTTAAAAATATTTTCTAGATGTATACCCACTCAAAAAGAAATATTAAATATATACCTTACTTCCAGAGTTGGTTAGATGATGTTGATATTAGAATTATGACAGGTTCCTTTGTAGTATTTATCAAAGTACTCTAGATAAACATTAGTCATTTTCCTTGGAATCATATTTTTAGAAATTATAAACCGAGATAGCAATATTTTACTGCCAAACACTAACACACGAATTAACGAACAAGCATATGGTATTTGAATTTATAAAAACAGTGCATTTTTCAAACATGAGGTTTACAGATGAATAATAACTTAATAACATATGAGTTTTTTTTAGGTTGATCATATATAGGTTTAATAATGTGTGGATGGACCGGATATTTCTTTAACCAACTCATTGCCATCGTCATAAATAATGTTATAAGAGAAAAAATATTATTGCTTATAATTCTTTTTTTGGTGTTTCTATGTAGTAGGGTGCAATCTAGTGACATTTTGTTAAAGATAATAAATGTAGTGGTACCTCAGATGAATATGTTTCGTTTTCGAGTGAAATTCTTGGACTATGAAAATAGCACTCTGGTTGAGAAAACATTGCACTTGAAAACGAAGCATATCTAACTAGTTGAAATAGCACTACACTCTTTATCTCTTACATAAAAAAATCTTGCAGTCAATAAAGATATATAGAATCAAAAATCCTATTATTATTGCTAAGTAGAAATTAAAACAGAATTCCTCTCTAAATTCTCGGATCCAGATGAAATATAAATTTTCATATTTGTAGCTTTTCTTATTAGAGGAGTGGCAGTGCATTAAAATACCAAAAGAATAATGGTAAAATGCAACTTGCCTCAAATGATTTGCCGTTGCATAATTCAAATTTGGGATTTTAAAAAAATAAAATAAAATAAAAGAGGAAGCAACGGAGCTAGCAAATGTAAATGTAGCAGAACGTGGGGCAATTTCCTTCCAATCAGATAATGAATATAATTAAAAAATTTATCTCTAAATTAATTATAAATAAATATAATTTTTAATTAATATTTAAAATCAAGCACAATCAAACCAAGTCAAGCTCGAGCTTTAAAATCTTACTCTATCTCAAGCCTAGAGTTTTTTAGTCGAGCTTGAGCTTGAGCTTGGACCATACTCGTGATCATGTTCAGTAGGTATTGTTTTATTGTTCTTTCTCTAAGACATCCCTTAATACCAACCAATCCATCATTTCGATTCTTGGAAGTGGAGTAATATTTAACACGTTTTATTGTTAGAGACTAGAGTTACTTATCAAACTGTTGAAAAGGATTCCACTAGACACAAGCTGCTGCAATGCCTTGTTGGATTAAAGCCCAATTATAATTATAATTATAATAATAATATATAGTAAAGAGTGTGATATTAGTAAACTGGGAAGGAAAAACACTTGACATTTGACATAATTTATAAATCGACGAGAACATGAAAAGTACGTACAAGAGAAGTTCAGAAAAGAGGTAGACTGGCAGGGAATAGCACGTTCATCCATTGTTTCTCATACGACACAAGATGCCCCCATCCAATTTCTTCCAACAGCGAAACCTTCAGATCATATAACTTCTTCTTTGGAGGCTGCCCGTCCTCTTGGATCATCTCACCTACAACCTGTTCAGTTTTACTCTTTTATCAGAAAATCGAAGCAATCTCAGCGACAGTTCATACTTGTTCTGGAAATAAAAATGATTATTTCTTCCGAATTGAAGCCTCTGTCAATAAAATAAATACCTTTAGCGCAATTCCAAGCCGCCCTTTACGTCTCTCGCGTATAATATAGAGGGTTCCATATCGGGACGATTTCACATCTACCCACTTTTGGAGTTCTTTGAAATTCTCTTCAAACAGATCCGGCTTAGTGCTGGAGTCTGGTGCAGCTTTATCATCCTCTGCGTCCACAACTTTCTCACCCTGCTAGATTATTATGTCATCATTGTGATTCAGTGAACTTCTTGTCTCCTCTATGTAATACTTCATTTGTTTATTTCATTAAACTAATGCATATGGAATTGTGTGGGAAAGAGGTCAACACATGCATACAGGTGACTCAACTTATCAATTAGTGAACATACCTTCAGTGATTCAATTTCTGCAATTGCCAAACCTTTCTGGTACAATGCTTCCGCTAATTGGTCACGTGTAGTATCCATTTTCTTCTTCATTTTCTAGTTTATCATACACATTATCATCAAAAGTCTGGTCTTAAATGACATTAATAATGATGAAAAGCAACAGATGAGCAGATGGATAGTAAAGGCTCACTTCTGCACCCTCATCTTCAGGATCACTTTTAAGTGAGAGATATTTGGCCAACTGTTCTGTATCGATGCTTTCAATGACTTCATTTGCGGCAGCAATAATCTGTCCATCAAATACAGTACCTATCAATATTGAAAATTATGCACAGGAAATGAACTAATTGGACTATATAAGCTGGAACTACAAGCTATTCTGATGCACCTATGAACTTCGATTTCAAGGATCTAGTTTCAGATTTCTACTACCATCCGAAAGTAACTCAAAGGATGTTATTTCGACCATGTATTTATCCAATCAAGGAATAGGTATTGCACAATTCTTAAACAGTAAGGAAATGATCGGCATTACCTCTTCATAATGGTGAATTTTGTCTTCAATATTTTTCCGAGATACCAATGCTTCCAATAATTTAGAAAGCAATGGTGTGTAGTTTGGGTACTCTGACTGCCAAGTGCAAACATGTGATGATTAGAGAGCATTTTAGCATTCAATGGTATGAAAATCAAGAAACTATCGAAAGTAAGTAATACAGCATGTGGTGAATATGAAACTATAGAAAACTAAAATTTCCCGCAGAATAAGCCATACACAACTTCTGGCATCTGATGAAGTTGAAGCAACCACATTACTTACTGATGTGAGAATTTATTTTAACTTCATTTTTCAAGTAAAAAAGGCAGAGCAAGGTCACACAATGCAAGAAAGCAATGGCATAAAGTAAGAGCATCGGGAAGAAAATTCGAGAACAGAGTAATATATGTGGCTTATTTTGTGTTGGGTGACCTTGCGAGTGGGGGTACACGTCTCAATCTTAAACTTTTCTATGCCAAAACATAAAAATAAGTTTTGTAATAGAAAAGCAAGAATACGTTCACCAATTCATGCCGCTTTGCTCACTGCATCTGTGTACTATTCCATTCATTTCCTTTTTATCTAAGTTCCTTACATCCTAGATGGTGAGCTCAGTTGACTGTACTACAAATAACCTTAATTCCGTAATTTGTCAGTTTAAACATCTAGCTTACACGTATTCAGGTCCCACTATAACATCAACAATCAACCAACTTCAGTAAATTTATCTGCCAAACTTCAAATCCAGCTTTTCCTTGCCAACCTCATTTTTCTACTTTGAATTTTTTGTGTGAATAAAATTGGAAACTAAGTGCTTAATGGCAACGTAAAAGGCCTTAGCTAGCTTTAGCGATGAACCAAGTCACGAATTGATGAGATTTGAAACAACTACTGAACAATGATGAGATGTACTGATTATAGGTTTCTGTAGCAAATAGAAAAGTTGGTTCATATTGGACCATAAAGTAGTGACACTGATAGTTCCTTTAGAAATAAAAGTAAAAATACTCCATTAATAATCTCATGTAAATTAAAAAGACATCTTATTCATGGAGTAGTAGATAAACTAAAAGTACAACATGGCAGATGCCTAAACAAAGTGGTGGAGAATGATTACCTTTAGCTTGGTTGATAACTTTTTCCATTCAGAACGTTCCTCATCCGTGGTTTGTTTTAGGTTGGAGAGGACCCTTATTTTGGCATCCCGAACCTGCTTGTTAAGATCAGAAAAGTTTTGAATTGCTCAATTGAGAAAGCCACAACACTTGATTCTAATGAAGAAAATTAGCAGCTACAGTATATTAACAAAAAAGTCACAAGCACTATTGACAGCCCTACATAAATAACTCCGCAACATAGATTCTTTGAAATCTTTTCTAGTCCTCACTATCTTTTCGTTCTCATATATGTATGTTTTCTTTTTCTTATTAGCTTTGAAGGCGAGGATTTCAGCAGCAGGGATGGGCTCAACCAAGTTCTTATTTTTGCAATCTCATAAATATTAAGACAGAAATAGCAATTTAAACAGAACTATTGCACAAACACAAAAGAAGGCTCCAACACCAGAATCAGAAAATCTTTTCGAGCAACAAGCCTATTTGTTGCTATATGCAACTGGGTAAATATACCTCTTCTTCCAACTGTTCTGCCACACTCTTGGTACAACCTGAAGAAGAGACTTTTCCTTTGTCCTCATCAAGCTGTTGAAGGAAAGATGCATTACGTCATAAACTGTCGCGCTCACTTACAGGTTTTGTACCAATATCACGTGCTTAAAAAATCAGGCAAAATAATGCATCACCAAAAAAACAGAATAAGATAAGGATGAGATAAGTTCAGGAAGATAAATGAAAAAATAACCTGTGCTGGTGGAACTATATATGAAATGCTATAAGATACAGGGTTCTTCTCAGGATTCTTCCCCTCATTATTCACCCCAAAAGAAACCTTGCCATAAGAAATTGACCCAACCAATACAGATCCAGCTGATGTACCCTGCAGGGGATGAGACAAAAGATTGGCTATAGTAATAAATAATCCACCTTCTGAGAAAGAAGAGATGACAATCAACGTTTGGAAAATTCAAAGATTTAGTGATGTAAAACCTTAGGAAGCTTGTCCTTCGCAGGAGGGCCCACATAAAATGCTTCTTTTGTTCTATCATCAATGGCATACAATAATTCAATTGGTTTTTTAATGTGGAATTGACAGATGAGAAAATTAATGTAAGAACTAAAAAAATAGATTGAGTAAAACATACCCAGGAATCAAAACTGAAGAACTAAAACTGCTGTTACCCAACACAGGCCCGTCGGGTTGTGCATAAAAGCTCAACCGAATTGCTTCCTGTTTTCAGAGATCTTAGAAGATTCAGAGAAGGTATCTAAAGAAAAAACTAGGTCATCTGAATTAAGATGCTAAAATTTAAATCACTTCTTGGAGGAGAGAGGGCCAGTCAACATGTCAGCGACTTGGCAGTTTGTATTCTCTACGAAGGTGAAATACCTTTTCATCCAATTTCTTTTCAATGAATAACACCAACTGCTTCATCTTCTCCAAATATTGCACGTTATCATGCCTGAAACAACAGTCAATTAGGATTAATCATCGTAGCTGAGTTTCTTAAGATCTTATACTAGGTTAAGCTTCTCCATATATCCTTCATCTTTTGTCTATGTTAACCACGATGCACAAAATTTAGCAAAATCCAGGAATAGGATTATCTGTTACACAAGTACCGTAAGTACAGCTGCAAAGTGTATTCACCCTTGGGAACTTTGGCAGTATCTGGATAAACATCACCCATTGAATATACACGCTACATATTATAAAATAAATGATTAGGAGAAAGAAAACCAGCAGGAGGATCATTAGGTAAATTGAAAAAGATGGTCACTCACCTTGTTTGTATCTGATATCATGTAAAACTGAGACTCAAATTTATTGTCATAAATGCGATTGTTAAGCAATGGAATATGAGGTGTTATCTCAGCACCTTCTTCAAATTTAATCTTGTAACTGCAGCATCGCATGAAAAGTTCTGTCAAATATGTCATTGCCCAATAAAAGATACACAGCAGGTTATTCGTAGTAAAGAAATGCTCACGTTAATATAAGAGCTAGAGTCTGCTTGCCCGAGGGTAGTTTGTCTCGATCTGCTGAAAGTGTGCTCAGTTTAGCATCAACAGGCCGATATGGGATTCTCACCTGCAAATTTTAAGTAGGAAGACAACAAAAAGAGGAAGAAAGGTGAAATACAATGCTGACATCAACTGATCAACTATGCATGAACGTATTGAAGGTAGCAGCAACTCTCAACCTTATTTAGGACAGCGGCTGGGGCAAGATTCTCCAAAGAAAGAAGAGCCTCAGCATCAATACGCATAGGTGCTTCACTCCCATCAAGTACAATTTCCTCTTTGTTGGTGCTTATACCATGAAATGCAATCTGGGGTTGCATAAATCAAGGCACAGGATTAATACTTCACACTCTGAACTTAATGAGAAAAGATACCAGAATATCACTTGAAAACCTATATACTTAAACTTTCCCCTAGGAAATAAACATACTCAGGAGAAATCTAAAGGTTGAAAGAAACATAATGCTTATACATCAATAGC
Source organism: Plectranthus barbatus (assembly GCA_026898455.1). NCBI lineage: Eukaryota > Viridiplantae > Streptophyta > Magnoliopsida > Lamiales > Lamiaceae > Plectranthus > Plectranthus barbatus. The sequence goes on from JAPKLW010000830.1 coordinate 310,708, forward strand.
AGCAGAAAAGATAGCAGTAGCTAAAATCACGGGTGGACAATTTACTCAAGCAAGAACAGTCTTGATGTTACAATATATATTACATAGACAAGATAAGCCTCTCCGTCCCCGACCTCGGCGTGCAGTCATTAAAGCACTTTGAGTATGACCAATTGGTATTGAATTCGAGGACAGGAAGAGACATCCCCTCATTTGAATTGTGTACCCTATTTTTTTTAAAAAAAAGAAAGGAAAAAAAAAGGGAGACAAGCCTCTCCTCAAAAAAGAAATCAAAATAAAGGTTAACCTCATCATAAGCAGATTAAGTCAAACTAGCCCCAAGGTGTTGAAGGTAGACACAATAAATACGTCAAAATTTTAAATTCTTAGTTTCTGCAGAGAACTATCTACATAATTAATAAACTAATAAATGACATATATGCATCACATTATAATAAATATGACATGTGATACAAAATACTAATTTCAGAGTTTCGTTAAACAACTGTAAAACTGCATGAGTAATACCCAATTAAATCTACACCTCAACTGCCTTATTTAACATTTCTGCATGTACTCCTGCTAGGAATTCAAGTTAGAACCACATAAATATACAGGAGAGATTTTACCTCAAAAACTACACTAGTTGTGTCATGGATTCCGACACCACTCGACCAGAATTGAGCAATTGCTAGTTCCATAGTTCGGCCGCCCTCAACTGCAAAGCAAAAGCTCTTCGAAGAAGGAGAAGAAAATGTGGCTACACTTTCCCATTTAATTGGTCTCAGCAGTGGAGAGATCTGTACATAATAAGCATGGGAACAATCTGAACTTCAGACAATGTCTTCCTTACATATGTAGGACTAGAGAAAGCTAAAAACTGAAAATAGCAAACCATTTAAATCATCATTACCTGAACAGAGTCTATGAAAAATTTTCGTGCCGTACAGAAACCAGATGCCTTCATGGTTACCTCAACCCAGGTAGCACCAATTGGGACTTCAACAAATTTGCGTTCAATGTGACCTATATTCAATGGATAACTCACTATCACAAATTTAAGTCACATAATAACTGGTTTTGTCAAGCTCACTGCAGGCAGATCCCATTCTTCCTCACCTAGATCCAGCATCAGAGAAGGTAGAAAAGAAAGGGATGGTTTTTTCTCTTTATAACAGAAAGAGAGAAGGAGAAGAATTGAAGTAGAAAATGAGGTACTTAAAAGACCAATAGCTCGGAAGGAGTGTATCTTCATAAGTGTAAAAGGGTGGAAACTTCCAAGAGGGTCTCACTTGAAAAATATTAACAAGTTACAAAATAATTATTGACTATTAACATTAACCTTGAAGTAACTTTTGTTTGGATAGTTTGAAAAGAGTGTATTTTAGGAATAGTGAGAGGCTATGGAAAGTTCCAACAATCTCTCGCTTGAAAAAACACTAACAAGTTTCTATTTCCTTAATGATTTTTAACATTAACCTTGAAGTAACTTAAGTTTGGATAAATTTTAAAACAATGTAACTCCCAAGATCAGTCTGTTTCTTTTCTACATTAAGTATAAGCACAAATGAATATACATTTCACAATACTAAGTAATTTTCAAGGATGACAACTAAATCTCCTAATGCTGAAAAATAACGATAACAACATGGTCGTGTGTTGAACTAAAAAGCTTCGGTAAAGCCTTGACAGGGACACATCATTATACAGTTGTGCGATTCACATGCTTTTTTTAAGTTATGACCCATATTGTTCCCAGAAAATAAGACAAAGCCATTATCATATAAATGCACAATCCTGCTTATTTCATCTAAGAAACTACCGTAAATGGTTATTTTCCTCATGGAAAACTCAGTTGTCTTGAATGATCGACTATGTAAGTAGAAACTCATTTATCAATTATTCTTAGGAGGCTACATAGTTCTAGTTTGTCCCAGCAGTGAGTGATTTTAGCCAATCTCATCTTTCATGGACAAATGCAAGACTTTAGCAGAGTAGAACAATTTGAGCTGAAGAAATGAAAATAATGTCCATCCATTATTATGCATTCAACTTGCTCATACGATACAAAGAACAAATTGAAGCTTGCAACTTAATGACAGCCTGGCAATACACAATTTCTTAAGTATAACTGTGATTAGAGCAAAGAAAACAGAATATTACACAAACATGCAAAATTCAGCAAAACCTCCAATGACCACAGCTTATTCCCATCGTCAATAAACAAAGGATATATTTCTACATCTTTTACAGTTAAACTTCCTTTTTACTAACCCAGACAATTCTAGGTATATTCTTTTTCCGAACTAAGAACAATCATCAATATTTCAACCTCTCACTTCTGGTGTTCTTAATATAAGAAATAGCTGCAAAGCTCAGGTTTCTTCTTATATGAATGATTGCAAAAACTGAGAATCATGTTTGAAAAGGACAATGAGAATGATAATAAACACCCCAAGTTCAATGAAAATTAAAAGAATGAATAAAGAAGTAAGATTGAAGAAAGCTTTGTTACTGTCATTTTCAATTATGACACACCTGGTACAAATGACAACCCTTGGAATACAACAACTGGAGGTCGACTCTTCACTGTTTGGGGCTTGGTAATAGTAATGGGAATTCTGAAGAGAGGACCGCGCCATGGTGATTTACAGTCTAATCCATAGACTTCAAAATAGTGCAAACCATCACCAAGAGTGGTAGGATCCACAATTATGCTGGAAAAAGAAGGAAATACATTTATTGCAGACTTCGACCAACTACAGTATATCAAAATAGATTAAACATGCTCAAGGATATGGTTACTTGAAAATAGTTTACACAAAGAAAAACCATATACAGGAACAGGACAACAGAAAATAATATTTAATAATTAAAATGTAAAATCTTTCAAATGGAAATTGAAAGAACATACTTTTCACTTGTGATGAGAAATTTTGATTTACCTTTATTAAACAGGATATGATACACTCTAAGGAGAAGATTATCTAGCCAATAGAACACTTTACAAATTTACTAACTAAAACCAAAATAAATAAACAAATAAAGAGAACTAAAACTTAAGACAATTAATTGTACATACAAAAAACTAAAAGGAGGTAAAGTGCACATGAAACTAACTTGAATTCACGACCATTGTGAGTTAGGAGCAGATACTCTGGAGCTCTCACCACTGCCTCTGCGGTAGAGCGCAACTGTATACACTCTTCAAAAGGAACAAGTTGATCTAAGTTGCTGGCATCATCATGGAACTTCGGTTCCACTTTCACTGTCCACTAAGAGACCAAAGATATAACCAACTCAACAACATTAATGAAATCTAAAAATACAAAACAAATTTTCACAGAAACTAAACCCTAAACCCTAAACCCTAAATCCTACAGTGAAACAATATATAAATAATTAAATATTAAAACCTTTATACCATGAGAAATGGGATACATAGAGAAGTAGAGAACAATGTTATATCGGTGAATTGAACTTCTGCAATAAAAATTACTTACCTCAGTTGACTGTTGACATAAATCAGCCTCTCTGAGGTAGACACCTCGTGATGTAGGTGCTGCGCATAAAAGAGTGCATAGTCACAAATGATGAAAATTTTCTATGACCACAGAGCTTGCATGTATGAGTCTGTAATCAACCTAGGCATTGTGATCTTTCAAAAGATAGTATAAATGCATGATAAATATACACATGAAGGTTTACCCACTTGTCTTTCCAGATCGATTAATCTTTATTTGATAGCGAACACACGGGACATTGCACAACTTCTGAATGTACTCATAAGCCCTGTCAGAAAACCCTTATCAAGACAAGCTCCACAAAGCAATTGCATGTGAAGGACAGTAGATCAAAGAAGTAAACCTAACCTGTCTACTTGCATCAAACCTTGTCCAGCAGATAGTTTATCTTCAGGAGTACCACCAACAGGAATAGACGTGTTCTCAAGAGCCTCCCGTACAGTATAGGGGCTCACAGGGATTCCTTCAGCCTGCAAACTTTAGACCTTTATATTCCAAGACGAGATATATGACCAATGTGAAACCAATGCGAATTCAGTTAGCAGATAAATAAAATATAACCTTCATTGCACTGACAAGTAGAGCAACCCCTCCACAGGCACATGGAGATGACATAGATGTTCCATTCATAAACATGCGGCGCTGAAGTGTCCATGTAGGAACAGGGGCAACAGCACCACCAGCAGCACTTATAGAAACACCAAGATCCCCATCAACTGTTGGTCCTCGACTTGACCTTAATCAATTTCAGCTAATGAGTTTGAATCTAAAGACTAACCAAACTACACGAGTCAAGGAGTCAGCTGACTATATGATGATCATCATTTACTAATTCATACGTGCAGGTAGAAATCTAAGCTGAAATGTAATTGAAAATGTATATGATATACCAGGTATACTCGAGACCTTCAGGAAGAGCTTCAACTAAGTTGTGAGCTCCTGCTGCCATTTCAGGTGAAACATAAGCTCCAACTCCTATTATACTTGATGTTGTACCACCTGGAGCACCCACTGTGCTTAATGCTGGTCCATTATTACCAGCGCTACTGATGAATATAAGCCGATGTTTGTTTACTACCTAAATATACGAATAACGAATTCAGTGTACGGTAATGACACAGAAATGCAATAAGCTAGTCCAATCAAAAGAAACTGAAATGTACCTCATTCACTAAGTCAACGAAGCGACCATAATCTGGTAACAAAGTAGGCTCCCCATAACTCATGTTTATGAGATCACATTTGTGCTGCATATAGACCAACAAACTTTCAGAAATGGAACATTGGAGATGAATGATAATTACAGAATCACAGATGCTAGGATGCCATACTTAGAAGTAAACAACAGAACGAATAACTTAATTTTATTATCAATCTATTATCTATATCTATATATATACTAAAGGAGTTCCGCATTTTCCCTCCAAAAAATGTCACATCAAACTAAATAAAACAATAATTTCAAGTGGGCCCACCACTAAAATTATTTTATTATATTTAATATATTTCATCAATTCCAATACTTTTGTACAACTTTATTTTATATCTTAAATTGATAATAATCTAATTTATGAGTAAGCTAAGAGTAAGATTTTTTTTGAATAAATGTTTTTTTTTTCAAAATTTGTAACCAACAATTGTTTAAAAAATATATTATGGTTCTTAAAATTAAAAAAAAAATTATTTAATAGTGGTTATATTTTATTCCAAACATAGTTTCGTATTAATTACTTTTTAAATAAATCATGAGTTTGGAGTAGAGTGTAAATAAGATTTTAAAAAAATAAAACGATAAACTGAATAATAATATAGCATACATGCATACTTTTCCAAAAAAAAAAAAAAATTTAAATCTTGATTAAAAATTTTAAAGGTAAAAGTTGATTTATTCTTTAATTATTTTAGGAGATCATATTGCATATTGCATATTCCATAATTGAAAGGGCCAATTAAATATTTTAACTTCTATAATTAATTGATTGATTTTATTTACTTTTAAAACTAAATTATGTGAAATTTGATAATTTTAAAATGAAGATATTTACAATCAAACTTAAAAATTGAAGGGTTTATTTGTTAGGAAATTTGTTAGAATTCTCCTTATTTTATTATTATGTTTTGGTGAGTCAAAGAATGTAAAAGTCATCTTAGATAGTTTCAGTATAGTCAAAAATATAAAGTCCTGTATAGGATCAAAATCGAGTTGTAAGTTGAGCTAATCCGAAGACTAGACTGGCCAATCAGTCTAGTATATACTAAAAGAGTTTCGGTCAACATAGTCAACATTCCCTATTTTTCCTCCAAAATTATTGAAAAGCGTGTAATAAAAAAATCAAATTAATTAATGATATTTTTTAAAATATTAATTGATAGTTGGAGTCCCAATCTATATAACATATTTAAAAAGTGCGTTTGTTAAAATAAAAAATTTACAATTGCAAAAGTCATGTGACTTTTTTAATTTTTATATATTTACATTCAGAAATGATTTAATTCTTAAATTGTTAAAATTTACATAAATGGAATTAAATAGCAAGTCAACTTTAGGATTTCTAAATTGCAAAAATTATTTGGAATGAACAACAAAACAAACATATTTGCAATGTAATTTGAATATTGAATTCTCATTTTATTACTTTAATTTTATATTCATTTTATTTTGAGGAATTGGTGCATTTTAATTTATAATATCTATTTGTTTTTACAAAGATATTAAATTGGCAAAATGAACAAACTTAAAAATTAAACCATGATTTTTGGAGTAAGATATTATATTACAAATATGGACAAATATTGTGAGTCAAATTATAATTTTGTAAGTTTATTAGACAACTTTAGTATTTTCATAGATTTTTATATAATATGTAATTAGTATTATTTTAAGCTCACAACTATAATATTTTTACCCAAACATAAAAAATTTCTATGTGATTATTTATATACGTACAATAAAACATAAATTATTCAATTATGTGAACCATATTGTTTTAAATTAAATTATTTGTATATTATTTCAAAGAATATTTATTCGCGCTATGCGTGGATGTAAATCTAGTATATATAAACAGAATACTCTGTTTTCTGCAGATATATAAAAACATAAGTCCTAAATTCTGAAATAAATATAACTGATAAGTGAAACATACCTCCACAGCTGCGATCAGTGCTCGAACTAAGCCTGTCCCAGTTTCCATCGAACCTAAGCGTGAATCTCCAATCTTACATGAAATTATTTGGGCTCCTGGAGCGACCCCATTCAACAGAGGCTCCTAATGATGAAAACTTGTAGTGAAAAGTTGAATAAAAGATAGAAACCAACTTCATAATTCACTATGATGCCGTTACTGGATTACCTTAGGATTGTAAGCAGATGTGATACCAGCAACATGAGTACCATGAGGAGAACTGTCCGTCACAATGCTCAAAACATTGCCCTCGTTGTACACATTTAGAACAAAAGTGCAAGCATCTAATTTACTGAATATGCCATACTTCCGTTCAATCCTACAGGGAAGACTCAATGGATTACTCAAATTTACAATTATACACAAAAAGTGGCAAAGGCTAGCTTAAGTGCTGCCTCATTATACTGAATTAATTACTTATAAAGATATCAGATCGGATGAGTGAGTGATGAATGGAAGTACACATTGAACAAGAAAAATTATCTTATAAACTGTAATATAAAATAGAAATATACATTGAAAGGATGTCTAACAATGCTTACCAGGAAGGCATGAACAATCAAAGAAAACATGTATTTCACAGTGTTTAAAATCATAATAACTGTTTGCTTGTTTCAGTACTACTTATTTTAATTTTCCAAGGGGCAACAAACATCTAGATAAAGAAAATACAACTAAAGAAAAAGCTTCATAAAGATACTAGAATACCTATAGTTAGTAAGAGGAACAAAGTTAGCAAGCTTCCCACATCCTGCTTCATCCTCAAGACTTTGTGTGTCAAGAGCAGCCCTCCAAACTTCTCCATCATGCCATACGACAGCATCTATAATAGGTCCTTTATCATCATAATTCTAAGGCATACAAAAAGAGTTAAACACAGAACCGGTGATAGAATCTTGAACACGGATGGAATGAGGAAAATAATTACATTAAGAGACACTTACATCAGCCTGCTTGCGTAGAAGATCAATTCTACTTTCAAGATCTTCACGTTTCTTTTTCAACTTTGTGTCATCAACCTTTGTGTGCCTCTACCGATCAGTAACACAATGGAAGAGCAAAAAAAATAAACTGAATTGTACCAGGAGTATTTTAGATGGAAGAAAATGAAATGATTGGATCCTTTGTATGCTTAATTGATCAATTTCATCATTAAGTTCAGATATTAGGATTTTGCAGTTGGAGAAGAAAATAGGAAAAAGGACAATTGTTTAGTATAACTATGGTAAGAAGTCATTTTATCATAAAATTTTAATGGTTTCTAATAACTACAGTGCGTAGTGATTTTATCAGAAGATTTTGCAAATATTTTCACTTTAATAAGCAGATTGAGGGAGATTTTGGCATTGCTCCACTAATGAAAATCTCAAAACCATGTTTGGACCTATACCAATCTTACAACAGCATTTGACAACCCTAAGTTAAAATAACTAATGCATTTAGAAACTAAAATGGAATCAGTGATATGTTAGTAGTAATATATTAATAATTTATTTCAATATAAATGTTTAGAAAATTGTGCTAATACAAAATATATAAATTGGTCTTTAGCTCTACAAAAACAAAATAATACATAATTGAAATTTAGAGTAAACTTTATATTAGTTAGATTAAGATATATGATAAGATGTCAAAATACTTTTATCTGATATTGTTGTAAGGTTAATACTGGAAAATATTGTAAACAATAACTAGTCTCTTTTAAAGACTTAATAGAACTCATTTTAGTTCTAATACAAATTACTCAAGATAGTCGATTAGTAAAAAAAAGGTTTTAATAATTCAAAGTAATTTGTTTTACTTGAGGCTTTAACAAATTTTCTTTTTTTGAGGAAATAGATTTTGAAAATCTTTTCTTCCAAAAAAAATAGAGAGAATTATCTTTATATAATAGTTGTGCATTTTGGTTTATATGATATTATTAAAATTATTTATTTTATTTAAGATCTTTTCACTATTAAATGTACTCAAAATTCTGACAGTTCGGAGTAAAAGAATCTGAGCTTTTTGTGTTTCAAAACATTTTTAGACAAATTTTAAATAAAAAATGATTTTAAGATATATTACTACCTCCGTCCCAAAACAATTGTCTGGTTTAGAAATGACACAGATACCAATGCGAGTAGAGATAGAGAAAATTATTATTTTATTAGTGAGTGTGTATTAATTTTCCATTTAAGGAAAGAGGACAATTGTTTGGGACAGACGAAAAAGGAAAACAAGACAATTGTTTTGGGACGGAGGGAGTATATATTTATATTAAATTTAATAAATATATTTATTAATAATTATAATATTAAAATAGATTACATAAGCATTATTTATGTTCTTCGCATAGGGCCCATTCTGGTTCAGAAATGACAGGTGCAAGAAATTACAAGAGGTAGCAATTGGGTTGGGTTCGGGTTTGCCGGGCTGGGTTGCGACCCAATAGTAACACATTGCACGTCAACTCGAACCTGACCTGTTTATTTTCAAGTCAACCCAAAAGTGATCTAAAATGACCAGCTAAATTTATGCTTAATTATGATAAAAAATAATAATAATAAAATAACCTTAATAACAATTAGTTGTTTAACACGAAAATGACCTCAAAACAAAATCACAAATACAATATAATAAAATAAAAATTGATTAATTTTGCGGGTTAGCGTGCCAAATTGCAGATTGCTGCCCCTTCGAACTACTAAGAAGTGAAGCAATAAGCAGAATTTCATAAGTAAGATCCTATGGAAGCAAACTACGAGGTGAGGAAAAAACAGCAAATATTAGCAAAATAAAATATCTCAGTACACAATGTCAGACAGCAAATTAAAATGTTTACAATATGTAGGCTGGTTGTTTTTTTTATATTAAAAAATTTCTAGAATATGTCAGAGGATTAACTACCTTGTCAAAATCATCAAGCTGCTTTACAGCCCGAGCTATTGCTTCCTGGTTTTTCTCATCCCACTCTTTTTTCCTCTCTTTCTGCACACGGGCAGTAATCAAAGTGGGGTATAGAAGAAGTTAGACATTGAAACACTAAATAAGACAACAAATGAAATAACTAGAAAATACTTATTGTGAACGAGGCAGATGATAAGATCACCTTTATTCGAGTTGTCAGTATGCTGGTAAAGAGCTCATACACCAATTTGCAGCCGACATGCCATTCTCCAGATGGGTTTTTCCATGATGAATTGATAATCAAAGAATTCCCTGAATGTTACCACATTTGCAGCCACATGAAAGCATGAGCAAAATAGTTACAAAATGCAGTTGTGAAAATGAAAATAGATGTGCATCAAAAGTACAAACCAGAGGTCCCACGAATGCAACCATTATCATCTGCCTTCACAATAGTTGACGTGTCAATATCTCCACTTCCAGTACTACCAAAAGAACAAATCAAGCAAAATAAATATCAACAGCCCAATAGGTAGTTAACTTTATAAACACCCATCCAGAACAAGGCTCATTGCATAAAGAAACGCCTAATGTTCAAATCTAGTCCCCGGCCTCTGGAGAATAGTAATTAAGTGTTGCGCCAATGGCCAAATCATGGAATCGAGTAAAGGAATGGACGCCCCCCTCCCCATTTAATCAAAATTAAAAATTAATGTTCAGATCTATAAACACAAACATGCGCAGTTCACTGCTAACTAGACAACCACATATAATCCACTCGAACCGCTTCAGAATCGAAAAGTTTCAATTTCCCTCCCTATATTTCCAGCAATATAGTTTCATTGAGATCACATTATCTCCTTCACTTACCAATCAATGACATCCAGGACTTTCGGCTTCCCCTCCGAAGTCACCTCCAGTCCGGCAGCCGCAGGGTCCACACCAGAATCTAGCAGACATCAATAACAACGAATAAGCAATTAAAATGAGCCTTCCGAACACCAAAATCATAGATAACAAAAAAAAAAAAAAAAAGTTTTCATTTTTCCGAAACAACGGACCAAAAATAGCAACCACTACGCCACGGCCATCGTACTCCGGGTGCACCTCGACGAAGCGATCGGCGGCGATTTCTTTCTTCGGCATGAGTGAAGCTAAAAATGTCGATTCGTTAAGCTTCAAATTACGCAGAGCCCCATTATCGTCGCCAGAAGGCATCGCCCTAGTTTCAAATCTAATACTCCTTCTAAGCTTAGATATAGTGTCAGCGCGGTTTCTCTCTCTAGATTTTCTGGGGTTTGGGCGTGCAGTTACGAGGTAGGGGAGAGAGAGAAGTGACAAATGGGTGCAGCGATGTGATTGGAAATTGACGACATCTGTATTTATAATCAGTAGTGGGCTTTGCATCAGTTCAATGATTGGTCAATAAATTATATCGGCAGGGGTATTCCGGGTATTAGTGGGTCAGTGCGTATTCCGGTACGGCGTAGATGGGTTGAGGTAATCCGAAGAATGGCGTGAACGCGGTGGTGAGGGTGGAGATTTCAATGTTCGCTGGTACCGAACGGACTAAATTACCCTTGCATGGTGCTGTATTGACCAACTTGACCCCTACTAATCTGTGGATGGGGAGTTCAAGCTTCCAGCTAAGGATGAGACTGAGAGCCTACGATGACAGTCGAATGAAAACAAAGCTAGTTTCATGTTCTCACACTAAAATGGTCATTTTATTCCGTTGTATTATCATAATTCATTAGAATTAGAATTTTGATGTCATTATTATTATCTTCATTTAAATTGGAGCTTATTTTATTTGAGAAAATTATATCTAGTACTCGTTAAAAAATGTTAACACTCCCTCCATTCAAAAGTTGAATTTCATCATTCTTACTTTATTCTATGTTAAATATGACATTCGAAGTGATTAAATGTAACTTGCATTTTACATTTAAATAATAGAGCTCAATGATGTCTTCAAAATTATCACAACAGGTAAAAAAAAATTGCATTCTTAAATAGTAGAGAGAAAGGAATAGGGATAAAAAAGATTGTAGCAATACAGGAAACAATACTAAAAGGACAGATTGTAAGTGTGATGAATGATGATACATCATTGGGCATATTAAAGGTTGTTAGCATAAGAAACGACATGATTTTATCTAAAAACAAACAGATAATGAACCTAAATTGAAAATTGTCCTAATTAACTATCACAAAATTTGAATCCAAGAGTAGGATCTATTTCTTCTTTTCACCACCTCCAGCAGCCCTACACAAGAAACAAAATACCAGTTGAACATTTCTAGCTCGGCACACTGTCTTGACTTAAAACATTCGGCAAAATGGCATCATAGATTATTTTATGGAAAAATGCAAAAAAAAGGCTAGATTATGTCATTAACCTCATCTTTCGGAGTGACCCTGCCATCTCCTCCCTCTTCTTCTTTGCCCTCTTGTGGGTGCCCAATTTTCGCTTTGCTACCTTCAATGCTCGCTTGTCCTTTCCAACTTTAAGAAGCTCAGTGATTCTCTTCTCATAAGGTGCAAATCCAGCAACTTCTCTAATAAGGCCTCTCACAAAATGTACTCTTTTACTTGTTTTCTGCATTAAATCATAGACTCAGACCATAAACAAGGTGGTAGATTTCCTAATTATGGACAATGGCAAAAAATATATAAAGACCGTGTGTAATACAAACTGTCCGACACCACACAAGTCATAAATCATACGACAATACTAGCAAAGGATAGACCACAGTCAACATCATGGAGAGAAAAGGAAAGCTAACTTTAGAACAAAAGAGAAGGTTTTTGTATCAACCCTAAAATAGTGCATGAATATTGTTAATGATGTCACTAGACAATAATGAAAACAACACACCCATAGCAAAAGTTGGATGGTCTAAAATTTGGAGGTTCTGTTGTGTGACAATGTTCTAGATTCAGCATATTTGCTCTTGATCTCGGAAAATAAAATTGTATGATCATGATTGCCTATCAGAAAAGGACATATAATTGATGAGGCAGGAAATTGGTTGAGTTCCCCTGTAGTACTATCCAACATCTTCACAAGGACTTGACTTCAAATAATTCAAACAGACCTTACGCCAGTAAAACTACTGTTGGACAAAGCTTGGAACCCAAAATCTTTATAAACCAAGATACAATTCTAGAGTTGACGGATTCTTGTTTCTTAGGTAGGAATCAACAATCCCAACTAAAGGAACTGTCAAGAAACTTACTCCCGAAAAGATCTTTAATCTTTAAATCAGCTAACAGACTCATGCATCACCAAATTAAGCATACGCCAGAGGCAAATAAGATTTTTTTTCAAATTTAAATGATATAGAACATTATGACTCCAAATATTCTTAATATCATGAAGTATGAAACAATGATGGTCAGCTATAGTCATTCTAAATTATAATACATGAATCGTAAATGTACTTAACTTAAAATATTACGACTCAGTAGCCAAAAAGAACCCGCATATCCACATAAGCATAATCTCAACGACACAAACTTACTTATTCCATCAATGATAAATATACTTCTAAAGTAGTGCGTTAAAACGAACTAATATGACTGTCAACAAAATCAAAATATACACTAACTGCAAAAAAAAAATGTAGCTCCAAAAAGCATTAAACTTACTCCTTTCCTATCAGATGGGCGCGGTGCTAATTCCTTCGGGGTAACCACATGCCCCTTCTTCAAACCTACAAAGAGCCCACTGTTTGGCTGCTTTGGAGACATCACCTACATAAAATCAAACGAAACTCACACTTCACTTTCAATCAACACAATGACGAACAACAAAATATGAAAATATATGCCGATATTCAACAGCTGACAACTGATGTGGATATGATGAGCTTACCGCTTCGATCAGTGCAGAGATTGCGGCAAATTTTGCGAGAAACCGAATTAGGGTTCAAGAAGAACTCGTTTTACCATTATATGTGAAGTAAACCGTATATAATTATAAATGAGAATTCGGTAACTAAAGTCTAAAGTGTAGTTTGATCTCGGATTGGGCTATACAACTTTACTAGTATGGGCCTTAAATGATACAAACAGTTGGCCCAAATACTACTGATATCCGGCCCATAGAATTAAGCATTAGTATTTGTGAAAAATTAAGGTTGGATTAAGTATTATTTTAATGAAGGGACCTATAAATTTTTACTTTCGGTTAATCTTAAGATTTATCCTTTTTTTTTTTTATTTGTGGGATTTTACCGTAATGTATAATTCTATTATTAAAAATAGCTTTGGTGAAGGATGTCGTTAAAAAATTATTAAATCACGTGTTATATTTTCAAATCGAAAGTTGTCATAGTATTAGACTATAAGACTATCCCATGATATCATTAGTGGCTGATTATGACCCAACTTTTTATTAAAATATTAACTTTTTTATATTCATCACATAATTTAGAACTTGATATTATTTTCATCATCATTAGTGACCTCAATACAACCTACCTTTTAATTAAAATATTAATTTCACTCTTTTTTAATATAATATAAAATTTATAAATTATTTTTAATTTACAATTAAATACATAGATAATTATGCACTAAGAATTTAGAATTTATTTACAAATAATAATTAATATAAAATAGAATAACATTTTTTTAAAAAAAATCGTGTACTAAAAATCTATTTTAATTTCTTTTAAGCAATTTAAATGTTATTATTTTAATTGTTTATATTATATAATTTTATAAAGTTAATCCCTCCGTCCCATTAATATAGTTCTATTTATTGTCGGCACGGAAATTAAGGATTGTGAGTGTAGTAGAATTAATATTTTATTGTGAGTGTGAAAAAGTTTATCATTTTAGAAAATGAGACAATTCTATAGAACAAACAAAAAAGGATAATGGGACTACTTCAATGGGACGGAGGTAGGGGTGGAAATAGGCCGGGCCAAGGTAAGCTTTGCTCCGATAGGCCTGGGCCTGCAAAAAATTTACTAAGTTTGGGTCTGACCTATTTACTATCACATGTTTTTATAAAGGCCTTAGTCTAGCATTTTTAGTGACATAAGACAAGCTTCTAGCCTACTTGAGGCCTATTTAATGATTTTTTTAAAAAAATATTTTTAAATTAGAAATACATTATTTGTTTTATAAATTAAATATATATATGTGTATATATATATATATACTCCCTCCGTCCCATTAGATTAGTCCATTTTGGTTTCGGCACAGAAACCAATGTTTGTGAGTGTAGTGGAATTAATATTTTATTGATGTGAGAATATTTTTTTCCATTTTAGGAAAATGGACTAATCTTGTGGGACAGACGAAAATGGAAATATGGACTAATCTGGCGGGACGGAGGGAGTAATAACTTAATAAAAATAAGAGAAACTATGTAAATCTATTTCAAGCTTGAAATGAGTTCTTGAATCTCGGACTTTAGAATATAAACTACAAGTATAAATATTCAAGTTGTATTAAATTATGAAGTTAATTTTTTATATACTATAATAATTATATCTAATAATTATATTATATATTATTTAAGTAGGCCGGCCTCTTAGGCTTGAAAGGATGGATTTGAAGCCTGAGCCTAAGTCTGTTTAATTATATAGGCCATTAAAGAAGTCTAAGTCTGGCCTTTTTACGAGATAGGCCGAGCCTATGTATGCTTTAAGTAGGCTGGGTCGTAGGCCCCTATTGGGTTGCGTGACCTATTTCCACCCCTAGACGGAGGGAGTATAAAATAAGTGTTACATTTAATGGAAAGTTGAGGGCGCAGTGTAGCTCCTCTCGTGTTATCGGTAGGGATGTCAATCGGGCTAACCCGTCGGATTTCGGGCTAGCTCTATCGGGTTGCGGGTTAATCGATCTGGATCAAATCGGGCTGAAAAATCTTGATCCTAATCCATCGATTTTCGGGCTAGCCCGTCGGGCCAATGAATTTATTAATTATTTTTTATTTTTAATATATTTTTATTATTTTAAATGTTGAAAAATAAGCAAAATATTATTTATCTCTTAAAAAATACAAAACATATCACAATTTTTTATACAATGATAAATTTATCTATTAAAAATATATTATTTTTTTTAACAATATTTGAATACATTTAACTTAATAAATAAATAAATTTAACTATGTATTGAATACTATTTGAACTAATACAAATACAATTATATAACTTAAAACTTAATTAATAAATATCATTTTTAAATATTAGAAGTAGATTTTAGTTCTATAATTATGAAAAATATATTAATAAAAATAATAATCGGGTTAATCAGACCAACCCATCAGATTTTGGGCTCAACCCTATCGGGCCTCGGATTATTCGGTCCCGGGCTAAATTTTTTCGGGTCAAAATATCTTGACCCTAACCCACATTTTGACTCGGGTTAATCGGGTCAACCCGCGAGTTTCGGACTAAATTGACATCCCTAATTATTAGCCGAGGAAGGGTAGCATATTTTATCTTTTTTTTTAATTTAAATTGTTTCGTTTTATTAAATGACCACAAGAAAATGGCCACCACTGTGGCTAGCCTAAATATCAGCAACCTCTCAATCCCCAGCCCAACCGCAATATCATATTATTAACAATAAAAATAAAGGGTTAATTGCAAAATTTAACACAACTTTTCATTGTTTTTGCAATTATAACATACTTCTCAAATATTTGCAAATATAACATAAAACTTTTCAATTTTTGCAATTAGAACACAAACTTTTGAACCTTTTGCAATTATAACAAAAATATATTTTATCCCAAAAATTAACAAATAAAAATTAAATTTACATTGTTTATATTTTATTTATTTAAACTTGAATTGTTTTTAAATATCAATTTTTGCGATTATTCATTTATATGTAGTATTATTTAATCTTTAAAAAATTGAAAAATAGCACAATAAACAATGAGTCATTATAAATTAATTATGTTTAATTAATTAATTAAATATAATTACAATATATTTAATTATAGGTTTACTTACAAATTTTAAGACAATTTATCATTACTTTTGTAATATATTTGATATGTTTATTAAGAAATATGAATAATTTTTATCTGATAATTTCATGAGACGATACATAAAATATAAAAATGCATGAAAAAACTATATATATATATATATATATATATATATATATATATATATATATATAT
>JAPKLW010000831.1:0-19645 GCA_026898455.1 Plectranthus barbatus
AAGATATATATATATATATATATATATATATATATATATAGAGAGAGAGAGAGAGAGACAGACAACGCTTGTTCCATTTGAAAAGTAGTCATTTAGTAGTAGTTTATTGTATAGTCCTTTTCTGAAAGGAAATAGTGGTTTATGCAGAAGGGAAATTTTTTTGTTAGAACGACTCTTTTCCATTAGTCCAAGGAATCCCAGTTGGATCTCCTATTTAACTTACGAAGGATGAAAGAATTAGTTATTTTTGTCGGCCTTTTGTCTTCTCCCAGGACTTTACTGGTTAAGACTCCTTCTTAACTGCAAGTCAGTTCTTCATTGGTTTCGTCCATCTTCTGAGTGATGAGTGATGATTGGTTTGTATACTGAAAGCATTATGATTGGTATATTATGAACAGTTCTATTTACTACACAGGTAATCATTATTGTCTTATAATATTATATCTCCTGTTTGAAATAACAAACATATATCGCGAACAACTTTATTAACACGTAAGGGAGTGTTTTTATTTCTTTATCCAAAAATTGATGAGTGGTTCAAGTCATTAGCATTAACCGTGTTACAAAGTTAGGTGATAATCTCGATTGATTAGGGCATGCCAAGATAATTAAGATGAGCTGTGAGGTTGCTTCATGAGGTTCATAGATTGCTTTACTTTGTTTTGATTGAGGACAATCAAAGGTTCAAGTTTGGGGGATTATGATATGTGTGTAAAATGACCTAATTTTCGATGTGTGAGCGTGCATGTTTGTGGCCATTATACCCTCATATCATATATTTTTGTTGTTCTTTTGTCGTGTTTTCGTATTTTTGTGTTTTGAATGTTGTAGGACGTGTTTCGAGCATAAACTAGCACTTTTGGTTGAGTTTTGGAGGCAAATCGCCCGAGCCGAAGGTAAAAAGGAAGTTGGATCGATCGAGCGGAGCAAAAGGAAGGAAGAAACCTGATTTTAGAGAGATTTCTCGGCCGAGCCAGGGCAGGCTCGACCGAGCCGTTGGAACTGAGGCCTGGCTCGGCCGACCTTGCAGTGCTCGACCGAGCCTGTACTTCAGAGGATCCGCTCGGCCGAGCCATTGTAGGTTTGGCAGTTTCTGGCAGTTTTCCACTTAGCTCGGGCGAGCCAAATTCGGCTCGGGCGATTCGAGGCCCTGTGAGCTCGTTTATAAAAGGGGGATCTTCGAATTTTAAAAGAACTTTTTGTCAGATTTCAAATAACCGTTCCTAGAATTCTCTCTAGATCCATCCTCAACCACTCCCCATCCACATTCAAGAGGATCTAGGCCACATTCCTCCAAATTTGGTGAAGATCAAAGAAGACTGTGAGGTATATTGAGTCCAAGGAAGGCAATTGAGGAAGATCAACGCTAGACCTATCAATTTTGTAATGGATTCTATTACTTTCTCTATTGTATTGTACGGAATTGAAGGTATGAGGAACTAATTTCTGTTGTGAATGTTGATTGAATGGATAATGTGTTGAGATGAGATTGATTGATGATTGTTTACTTTCCTTTGAGAGCTTGAATTGCACTAGAACTTGTTCCTTACCTTTTAGGTGTAGGTAATAGCCAACTTAAGAGGTAGTTGATGTGAACGTTGCAGCCAACACGCGGGCGGAATCGTCGTAAATAGTGTAGATTCATATGATTTTAGTTCCAATCCCTGTGCGGTGCTAGGTCGTAGGGCTATAATTGACGTTCTATTTGGAGTGGTCTATGGCTTAATAACGTAGTTGTTTGCAAATTTTAGTATCATCAACTGTTAGCTCACCGTGACAAGGGGTTAACGAGTGTAGGGTCGATTGCTCAATCTCCTAGGGATTAAAATTGGTTAACATCACAATTTGATCAAATTTGCACACATTTGATATTCATTCAACATAAACTCTTATCTCATTGTTATACTTGGTACTTTTTCTATCTATCTTGGTTGAATTGTTTGATTGTTTAGTCTTGAAAAGGATAATTGATTTGTGATGGTTATGTTTGATGTGTTCATTATTGTTTTAGGATAGATTACTATTTTTCCTAGTTAATAGAAACTCTCAACGACTTGTGTTTGCCTAGCTATATAATCCTTCAAACGAGTAAATGGTTTTCACTAGAGCGAATTGAAAGAACCTGGATTGATAAATTTAACGTGAGATAGTGTTGCAATTTCACCGTCATCAATTGGACTCAGACCTCGTATAGTTGTTCCTCCTATACGGATAAGTTCTCCTCTCATACGAATTATGAGTTGGGAACCTCAGATTTCTAGAATCCAGAATTGAAACTGACTTTCTATAAAGTCCGGTTTTGGCTGCTGAAGTGGGTTTCCTAGCATTATGAACATTCAGCTTATCCCACTTCCTAGGCATTCTGGGCTTCATCTCAGGTTTGTTCGACTTGTAAGTCAAACCGTTTCTGAACTTGGGCATCGAGGTCATTTTTGAAATAGATTGTCCCCCTTCTATCCTGATTGGTCACTGAGGAGTTTTTGTCCATGCTGACTACTCCTTTGCCTAATAGTTTTACTTCTAAACTAGAATTCCTTTTAAAATGATGATTTGAAGTATTTCTAGTTTCAGAAGTAGATGCATAATTGCTCAAGTTATTTTCTAAGAATCTTAAACCTGATTTATCAGAGGCATGTCTTTGTAAACATAGAGCTTCTGAAACTTTGCTAGTGCTAGAATAAAGTGAACATATAAGTTTTTTTATCACTAGCAATTTTAAGTTTTTGAGACTCGCATTCTTTATATATGGATTTAAAATATTCAAGTAAAACAGAATTATCTTCTCTATGTTTGGCTAGCTCTTCATTTATTGACTTCAATCCTTGGATCTCCTCAGTCAATTTTGAAACCTTCAGTTTTAATAAAGCATTTTCACCAGCCAATACATTTTTCAATTCATAGAATCTAGCAAATCCTCTATTTAGAATCTCTAATGTAACATCCTCTGTTTCCGAGCAATAAGATTCAGAGTTGTCTTCTATGCATGCTATAGGAATAGAAACTAAGTTAGGGAGATATACTTGGATTGTAGACTCTGCTTCAGTTTCTTCCTCTTCTCCAAGCTTTGCCATCAGCACCAGGATGGGTTCTTCCACCGCCTCATCGTCTGATATGTAGTAGCCATCGTCATTGTCAGAGATGTCTGGCACCTCAGTACCAGTAAGCATGGCCTTCGCAACTGCTCTGGAGGCTTTCTTTTCAAACACTCTCTTCAAGCACTCCTTTTCCTCCTTGGAAACCAATGGGCACTCATACTTAAGGTGATATGGAGAGTTGCATTCAAAGCAACATCTGGGAGGTCTGTCGCTGAACTTCAGTTCACTTGACTGTGAACCTTCCTTTTTGGCTTTAGCTTACTCAAGAAGTTTGGTCAGCTTCCTCATTTGCTCTTCAAGCTCTTCAATTGAGCTCTCTTCCTCCTTTTTCTTGTAGGAAGGTGTTGGTGCTGACTTAGATGTGGACATTTGTCCGGAAGATCTGTCAGCTTGGTAAGGCTTTTGAGGCCTTCTCTTAAACTCCCTTTTTGCGAAAAAGGCAGCATCTCCTTCTGGATGTGTGCTGACACTCCGCACTGCTTCATTTTTGTTCGCCATTTGGATGTCCCACTCATGGGCTTGAAGCTGGGCGAACACATCTTTGGTCGTCATCTGGGAGAGTTCCTTCTCCTTCAAGCTGGTGGCTTTGACGAACCAATCCTTATTGGGCATCTTAGAGAGAATTTTTGCATTCATATCAGCAATTTCATATGTTCTCCCCAAATTATTTAGCTTGCAGATAATAGCATTGAATCTTGCTTACATTGATTTGACATTTTCATCAGGAAGCATTTGGAAAGATTCATACTTATCGACACAGTTTTGAAGCTTATTTCGCTTCATATGAGTTGTTTCTTGACTAAGAGAGACTAGAAATTCCCACATCTTTTTGGCTTTGTTGTGCTCTAAGGCTTCAACAACCAGTGGTGCTGGTAAAGATTGTAAGATGAGCTCCATATGGGGCCACTGTATCTAGTTGAAAGTGAACTCTGTCATCGTTTGTCCACTATCTCCTGACCTTCTGCTCCTCCAAGCTGAGTATTCACCTTAGTGATCTTTATTGGTCCAGTAGATAGAACCTCTGACATTTCTGGATAGACATTGTTCAGCATAATCAACGAGCATTTCTTCCATATCTCAAAATCTTCTGATGAGTACTTTGGAAGCTTTGTAATCTAAGCCATCTCTGTGTACCTAAGCTTAAACACACAAAACAGAGAAAAAACAGAACCAAGTGAAGAAAAACAGAGATCTAGTCCTAAGTGCAGAACCAACGAGCGTTTATGATACCACTTGTTGGTCCTGAAATCAGAGTGCGATATGTGCAGTGGAAGGTTTTGTGTATGCAGCGGAAGTCAAAATAAGCACAAATACTGGTTCGTTCAAACAGAGTAAAGTTAGTTTTGTGTGTTAGTCAGTTTAAGCTTAAGTCTCTGTTCCGTCTTAAGTTAGTTACACAGTTTATATGCTTCAATACTTGGACAAGTATTGAAAGGCTTCAGTAGTCAGTTTGTGAAACAGAAAAACAGAGCAAGTATAAAGAAAGCAGTAAAGCAACACACATAGATTTATAGTGGTTCGGACTTCAATATCCTACATCCACTCTTCAGACCCAAGGTCTCGATAATTCACCAAGTAAATACAAGGCTCCTTATGATCTATACGCAGTTCGTGGCTCCTCCGTCCTCCGGTCAGTTGTGGCACTTGCCTAGGAACTCCTTGTAGACTCAGTCTTCAGGTTGAAGTGGGGACACACCCCGCAACCTCCTTCCCGGTGGGTGGATGTTTACTAATTCTTCCCAGAATGATTGGATGTTTATAGGTTCTTCCCAGAACACAAGTGGCTGGCACACGCCCGTGAGAATCAATGTCCCAAACTAGGAAATTGATTGATGTGAAGATATCTCAGAAAGATATAATCACCAAGAAGAGCCTCAGCTTAAAGCTTCAGCCTCGTGCTAGGAGAAGATAACACGGTTGGGAACTTGAGTCGGAGACTCAAGTCTCGTGTTAGAGAACACGGAAACTCAGAGAGTTTGGCAGAGAAAATGGCCTGAAAGAATGCCCTTTGTCGTGTGAAGATAATTCAGTTTTTGTAACCGTTTAAGGTTGAAATGCTGGCCTTTATATAGAGGATGACCTATGGCAATTTGAATTTCTATCCGTTAGACACATAAATTCAGACGTTAGACTCATGGATTATATCCAATCGTAGCCCATGTCTTAGGTCTCTTTTCTGCTATGCTGCGTTAGTGTACGTTACTCTTACCTCGTACTGACTTGGGCATATATGAATGCCTGAGTTTGACTGAGCTTCGATATCTTTCGAAATGCTCATTCACTACAAGAAAAATGCGAAACAACAACGGTTAAAAAGTGTTGTCGTATGGCATTTTGAAGTGTTGTCGTAAGTGGTGTTATTGTAAATTGGTACTGAAAGACAACGGTTTTGAAACCGTTGTCGTTTCTAAAAAAGACAACGAATTTAAAGTTGTTGTTTTTTAAACCGTTGTCTTTTCTCCAACATGAAAAAAAAATTAAAATGGAGAAGTGGGGTATCGATCCCAGTACTTCTCGCATGATACACGGGAGCTCAACCATATCATTTATAATTATAATTATTAATGTATCTTTAATCTAAATCAAATAAATTAGCACATATTTGTTTTGTCATTTTATATTTTATAATTAGTCTAAAAATCGAGGTATTTTTTAAACACTTCATGTATTTTTTTGAATAATCATTTAAAAATATTTAATTCACCTTACATACCCACATGTTTCAAAGGTATTTCAACTTATGATCTTTTGGTTATCGGCAAGATGGTTTTACCACGCACAATTATTATTGTAATAGCTAGAAATATGGATAAAATCGTCTACTCTCTAATGGTATTTTATTTTATATTTAATTATTTTGTTTCCTAAATTTAGTTATTATTGTTAAAAAATAAAAATGAAGTATAAAATAATATAGGGAAAACTATTAAATACACCAAATGTAACGTTTAACTCTTCAAAATATTACAGAGTATTTTTATCAAAATTAAATAAGAATCACTAGAATTTAAAAACAAATTAGAATAACAACACACAAATACAACTGTTGTCTTTTCGATAATAGACAACACGTAAACAACAACACTAGTGTAAAACTGTTGTCTTTTATATAATAGACAACACGTAAACAACAACACTAGTGTAAAACTGTTGTCTTTTAGCGTATTTTTTAGCAACTGTTGTCTTTTCGATAATAGACAACACGTAAACAACAACACTTGTGTAAAACCGTTGTCTTTTAGCGTATTTTTTAGCAACTGTTGTCTTTTCAATAATAGACAACACGTAAACAACAACACTAGTGTAGAACCGTTGTCTTTTAGCGTATTATTTTACTAAAAGACAACACTTTTTTAATCTACGACAACACTTTTCAACGAAAAGTGTTGTCTTTTTAGTGTTGTTGTTCAATATTTTTCTTGTAGTGATTCTTTAAAGGTAGAGGCTCTGATACTGACTATTAAAAGTCAGTACAGCTTTGCCCTCATACTGACTTCCCAGAGTCAGTATGGTAAACCCTCATACTGACTAACAATAGTCAGTATTTAAAATGCCCTCATATTGATTTCTCCTTATCAGTATGGAAAGCCCTTGAACTTACTTCTCTTTAGTCAGTTCGGGATAGCCCTCATACTGACTTCTCCTTGTCAGTATGGTAGGACCTGAAATTGAGTGCTCCAACACAATTTCAGGTCAAGGCTAGGCGTGTTGATAGTCAGTTCTCGAGCATTCTCCTTGCTCAGTCGGTCTTCAGCCTAAGTTCTATTACAACTCAATTTGATCCTATACAAGAATTACATTGTAGAACTCTAGAACTAGAAAAACTGACTAATATAGGTTTTGACATATCAAAACATTGAACCTAGAGGGAGTTCTAAGAATATGCTTCCAACACATAGTTTGCTAAATCAATATTCGAAACGATCGAAATGATTTATTAATTTCATTGTTTATATTATGGGAAGGTCTTGGGTTAGGCAGGCCTAAATAATTTAGGCGGGTTTTAACCATTAACCCAAGCTTTAGGCGGGTTTTATCCATTAACCCAAGCCCAAACCCATATAATATACCCTATTTGGGATGGGTGAACCCATTTGGGTAGGATAAAACCCGCCTAAACCGTTTAGGCCTGCCTAACGCAAGTTTTTGCCTTATATTATTAGTTGAATAGTCTTTCAGACTGTTAATCTGGTCAAACCAAATTATTTTATTGTGGTATGACTGATTTGATTTGAAATAATTATTTGGCTAGTTTTGTTCGTCAGAATTTCAAAATGTATATATTGATTTGGCCACTACTTTACCCTTTAAATTGATCAAGTTAAATTGTGCTTACCCTTACAATTTATAACTAACTGCTTTCGGTTTATGAAACAACTACCGAAATTAGTTTATCAACTTCCTGAACTAATACATAAGAATCTGTATTGAAGATCTGATATCACTTAAAATGTAATTCCAAGGTATAGAGCACCATGTACAAATACGAGAGTGAAAACTCCATCTATGTCAACGGCTCTTCATTTCTTTTTCGAAAAGTATGATAAACTTAAACAAAATAATTACTATTATCAAAATCCAATTAATTATCATTCTATTTATACCGTTGCAGCTTAATAGGTTAATACATTTAACAAAACCATTAAAAACTCAAATTTCCGCCAAACCGATGTTTCTAGACCATTCGATAATAATTTGATATTCAAATTTCAAAGAAAAAAAAAAAAAAGACAACACCCCCACGTGTTTTCTTTCAGCAGATGATTTTTTATATACATTTGTGTTAAAGAATATCGGTGCATTTTCATTCTACGCCGAATTTATTCTGTTTAAATCATTATTAATTTTCTGTGGGCGTACTTTAGTCGATTAATGCATATGAATTCGCTAAAAAAAGTCGTGAACGAGTAGTAGCTACTAATATTTATAATCATGATTAAAGAACACAAGAGTTGACTTTTTTGATGCATTCAACTTTGACGACCTGCTCCGTCATTGAAGGGTTATAGATCTAAAACTATAAAGATTCCTAGATATTGACTTCACTTTTGTTTCTTCATTAAATTCGTGAATCTCGATCGCCTGCCACGGCTACCTTTGCGCCCACATGCCTAACATTTTCCCAAGCAAGTCATTTATATTTTAAATTCTCCTTCACATTCCAAACCAACAACATATATATGTATAGAGCAAAATACACGAAACATAGCCTAATCTAGTTTGAACAAAATTAGTGTTGGAGAGAGAGAGAGATGGGGAGTGAAGAAGACTCCATGCCTAGAAAGCAAGCATGCCAACACAATCAAATCAAATACAAGCTCAAGATACTATTGCTTATAGTAGCAACCAACATTATCACAATATTCATTTCCACATCTAACACGAGCTTCGATCACCCACTCTCAAGAATCTCTCAACTCTCCTTGTGTGACAAGCTCAACTCCACCCAAGACCAGCTCCGAGAGAGCCGCTCTCAGATCACTGATCTGCAAACGCAGCTCAAATCAGCTCATGAGCTACTTAAGAAACTCATCGGTCAAATCTCCCGCCTCAATGGGGCTATCGAGGAGTCCTCTACGAGCAAGACAACCACCAGCTACGACGAACTCCTCGAGGACATCGACAATGAGGCCAAGCTCGCTATCGGGCCCCATGAGCTCCCGTTCGGCAACACGCCGAGGATCGGCGCAGCAATCTACTCCTCCATAGGTGGAGGGTGCTTGAAGCACACAGATGAATTGAAGCAATATATGTCATATGAGATTGGAGGGGAATGCCCTGCCGACGACGTCTTCGCGCAGACGCTGATGATGAAAGGATGCGAGCCCCTCCCTAGGCGGCGGTGCCACCCGAAGACGCCGTCGAACTACGTCGAGCCAACGCCACTGCCTAAGAGCCTGTGGTCCACCCCACCCGACACGAGCATCGTTTGGGACCCCTACACGTGCAAGAACTACACATGCTTGATTGAGAGAAGGAAGTTCCCGGGCTCCTACGACTGCAAAGACTGCTTCCATTTGGAAGGGAGGGAGAAAACAAGATGGCTGTACGACAACGGCGGCCTGGACTTCGGAATGGATCAAGTCCTGGCGGCGAAACCCGAGGGCACCATCCGGATCGGGCTGGACATCGGAGGCGGGTCGGGGACTTTCGCGGCGAGAATGAAGGAGAGAAATGTGACGATCATCACGACGTCGATGAACTTCGACGGGCCATTCAACAGCTTCATAGCGTCACGTGGGCTGGTGGCGATGCACGTGAGCATATCACAGAGGTTCCCGTTCTTCGAGAACACGCTGGATATAGTGCATTCGATGCACGTGCTGAGCAACTGGATCCCGGATCCGATGCTGGAGTTCACGCTGTATGATATCTACAGAGTGCTGAGGCCGGGCGGGCTGTTCTGGCTGGACCGGTTCTTCTGCTTCGGTGCGCAGCTGAATGCGACTTATGTGCCCATGTTTGAGCGCGTTGGGTTCAAGAGATTGCGGTGGAACACTGGAATGAAGTTGGATAAAGGAATTCAGAAGAATGAGTGGTATTTCTCCGCTCTCTTCGAGAAGCCCATGACTTGAATTCACATTGCCTGCTCTTCCTTCTTCTCTCTTTCTATTTTCTTTTTTTTTTTTTTTTTTTTTTTTGTTGGGACCAAAGAAAGAATCCCTTTTGGAAATTTGTTTGTTGTCCCAGCATAATTTGATTTTGGAAAACATGGATCATCATCATTTAGGGAATTAAAAAATAAAAAAATAAAAAAATCTGAAGCTGTAGCTTATTGCGCGTGCCCCATTCCATATTCTCCACTCAACACTGTCGTCTAAGTTCTATCATTTACGGATGAATGGCATACATTTTTCTATCACGAAATGCAGTATAAATCTCCGATTTCTAACTAAGATAATAGAAGGATTGTAAGTTTTTACTTTTTTGAATTATCTCGGTATAAGATATGTTACATGTATATGATATATTTATTATGGATTAAAACTATGTTTATTAGGGGTGACAGTTCGTGCGAATTGATTTTTATCGTGTCGATCCTTTGTGGATCCAATCCATTAAGGCCTAATCCATATCCGATCTGTTAAGAAAAATTTAAATTTGTATCCGTATCCGATACATTAAGCTCAAATTCATATTCGCACGAATCCGATCTGTATCCGTTAAGGATCCGATAAAAATCTAATTCGAATGATCCGATATGTATCTAATCAATAAGAATCCGATAAGGATCCAATTCGATTATACAATAAGAATTCGTTCCAATAAATATAATAATAATTCTATAAAAATGTGATAAAATAATATGAAATATTCATATTTGGTTGTTCTAGTATTGTGGTAGATAAATAAATAAAACTGCAACTTCGTTTGAAATTAAAATTCTCAATCGAATATCCCAAAATATATAAATTTTAAATTCAAATACTAGACGAAAATCCTTTTGATTTCCAAATACCCAACAATTCTTCACCTTAGTTGTAATAAATTTAAAGGAAAAAAATATTAATTGTAATTTTAAAATTTATAATAATAATATAAATGATAATGATTACCTTTCAACGATCATGCTAACATTACAAGAATTGAGGCAAAGACAATGAATGAGTATTTCGACGAATCAAGAAAACTTTCAAAACTCAATCCGATCCGTATTCAATCCGAATCTGATTCAAAATTTTCATGTTTTTATCGTGTCGATCCAATAAGGATTTGTATCCGATAAGCCTCAATCCATATTAGTTATTATTGTGTGGATTCATGTTGAAGTGTCGGATCGGATAAAAAATTGTCAGCGCTAATGTGTATCATCAACCGACCAATCACCCAACTTTTTGCAATATTTTATTCATTTATGTCACTTCCACATCATCAATTATCACTCCAACCCAATCATCTTATTTTCACATAATTTATCAATCACCACCCAACCACACTATATATATAATTCTATTATTTAATTTTATTAAAATAAAAACACAACTTGTATTTAAATTAAAAATATATATAAATTATAAATCAATTAGTAAAATAAAATTAGTGCTCAATTTAATACAATTAACATTGTTTATATATAAAACTTTTAATTGATTTTATATTTAAAATAGAAATATTAGTTACAATAGAATAATCAAAAATATAAATTACAAAGCTATTAAATAAAATAAAATATATATTAAAATTAGTCTTAATTTATAGAGAATGAAAAATTATGAATTTTTGTATATTTTTAATTTTATTATCTATGTCTATGAAGATTTGTTGACTAATAAAATAAAGAAAAGTGTATCTATCTTATTGACTAAAAAAAATTAAGTTAACAAGTGAAAAAGAATAGGAAATAGAGTGATGACCTGGTTGGGTCTCTAAAAATTAAGTAATAATATTTTATTATTATTTTGAATGAGGGCGACCACACATAACACTTGTCCTGTTGTGGTCGTCAATAAACTTAGTTTAATAGATAAATAAATTATTAATTGGAAAAATCTAAATAATTATATGAGATATGTGTAGCATATTTTGTTAATATTGTAAATCAAATCCTTCGTATATCGCAGATAAGCAATAATAAAGAGGAAATAATAGAGAGAACAAGATGGAGAGGAAAATAGAGAATATTATTAATAATTGATGTGTGGAGAATTACAATATGTTGTCCTATATATAAGGATGAAATCATATCTTCTATAAAAATCTAGAAAGATATGTATATATCTCTAAAGTATATCTTAAGTAATGTCCACCAAATAAATATATTTATAACACTCCCCCTTGGACATTACTTCGTTATGTTCATGCCTCGTTAAAAACCTCGCCGAAAACCTAATGGGATAAAACAGTCGAGGAAAAGAGTACATTACATACGTTTATTATGTGTTGCACTAGATGCCTCGTTAAAAACCTTAACTAAGAAAACTCATTGGGAAAAAACTTAGTAAGGGAAAAAGAGTACATCTATTTAGTCTTCTGGGCATAATGTAAACCTTCAAGGTTTAATTTTCAAAATGTCGCTCCCCCTCAAAACAATGATATTCAGAATCTTGTAATTATAAGTAATCCAATATTATTCATATATGTAGGAAGTGACTCTATGAATAATCTTCAGGATTATCACGAGATTAAACATTATGAATAACAATCATTCTTGGGGAATTGAAGTGAGTAAAGAAATACAACTCTAGTGTACCCACTACTTATTTATGCAACACAAGAGTATTATCCTCATACTAGAGGGTGAAGAATATTTTAAGTATCATAATATCATATGATCTTCCAATATATGCAAAAGAATATTAATCATACTCTTTTTGTAATTCTCAAAAGAAAAAATCATCTATGAGTGGTTTAGAGAAGTATTCAAACTGATAAGAAATGTCAATACCACAATAGAGAACAAAATAAGCAGTACGAGATCTATAATTATCAAGCTCAAATAAATATTCATATATTTACTTAGACCACCAATGTTATACTTGGTTTCTTATAGAATATACCAATATTTTTATACCTCTGAAGATAACGAATATTGTGCTTAGTTCAATGTCTCTTTGTAAGAGAAGCACCAAGTCTTGCTAGCAAGATAATTTTGAATATTGTATCAGGCCTGATAAAATGGTGTACAAAAGACACTTAAATAGAGAACTTCTGATCCAAAAATATCATGTTATCTTCTTTAAGTCTAAATGAGACATTATCCACTTCTGGGGATCAAATGACATTGGTGTTCTAAATAAATGTAATATATCTCTCTAGAACTCTTATTATATACATCGACTAGTGTTAGAAATAATAATAACTCCTTCGGGAGATTGTCGATCTGCAGGTCGACATAATACTTGGTCTTATCCAAGTCTTTTTATTTCATACTCCGTCTTTAAGCATGGATTAATTTTCAAGTTAATATATTCCTTCTTCAAGAGGAATTTATACAGTGATCTCATCACTATATATGTTGCGATCTATTTTCTATAAGATCCATCAGGGATTTAATATAAATATTATCGTACAATGACTCATATCAATATATGGTCATGGAATTTAGTAACTGCATATATAAATTTATATTTTCTGCCATAGAAATCAAGTAGCGGAACATTATGCCATCCAAAATAGGAGAGTAATTTATTTAAAATCAAGTATGGGTCTCTGCGAAAAACCCTTGAGATCTTAATCTCGCTTTATATTTCACCACCTCATAGTAATCATTATATCCTGCAGGGATAATAATCATGAGCGAGTTGATCTCTATTCCAATTGCTCATTTTTATATTTTTGGCTAATCGTAATGCTTCTAGCATTTAAGCTCTGGATCCAGATGAGAGCAATAATGGAATAAGTATGTTGTCGGCAACTATAAAGTTTATGTTCTTCTCCTTTACTTATAGTATTCATGGCATATCTGATTTTTATCATTTTCCATAATATTTTGATTTATTTGTTCCGCAATCCCAATAATATTATTATTTTGATGCACGTGCTTTTATATTGGGATTCTTGTCTTCAGGACAATCCTCTTCAAGAGGTTACATATTCCTCTTCAGGGGTCACTGAAGTGTTATTTATATATTTGAATTTATTAACCGCGGATTTTAATTTATGCACCAATATATATCTCATACTTCTGGTATGAAATCTCTCATACTTCTAGTGTTAAAGAGTTTCATTCATTTGGTCCATTAGGGTCTTTAATTATTTATGGTGCATTAGTTCAATTACTCCACTATATACAATAGATGCATTTATAAATGCATATGGCAGATTACTTGTTAAATATTGCAAGTTTTGATTCATTCATGTGTGGCTTTACTATGAAGATTCTTTTATTCTTTGACATTTTTCGGCATTCCATTATCTTTGGGCTTATATCTCCCCCTAATGCCGACAAATGATCTTCTTTATATTTACAGTCAACGTACTCTATAATGGGCTACTAGGGTTTATTTATAGACGGAGAATTTTGTACAACGTATATTTTTATATTACGTTGAGAGCCCTTATAGGTATACTTTGGTGGTGATATACAAATATAAAATGTAATAAAATTATTCGCAGACGGGAAATGATTATTTATTTACCACACTATTATATGGGGATAGTAACAATATGCAGCAGGTCGGATTTAAAGTAATAAGGACCATAAATTTTAAAAAAAAGACCCTTGTATTTAATAAGTTGGTCCACATATATCTTATGAAATATAAATTTTATTTGTATGTGATGTCATATTATGATAATCCGACACATTTTTGGTAATATGCCCAATATGACCCAAGTATTCATGCCATAAAATTAAAAGTTATGGGTCATTAAATTTTATTTTCATCGCAACATGATAATTAGGTTGAATAAATGAATTAAAAAAAACATTCAAATAAATAAAACTACTTAATAATTTCGTTGTGCATAGATTATATAAGGAAATTCTTAATAAGTTCATAAACAAATGAGAATATGAATAAGTAATTAAATGACAAAAAAGATAAAATTTGAAACCGAGATAGTTCAAATTTGAAAAGTAAAAGAATCATCCAAAACATATAGAAAAACATCTAGCAAAATGCTAAAGTCGATAAATAATGCATGCAAATAGTCTCAAAATTCTGACAGAATCAAATTATTCTTTGTCTTTATAATCTGCGAGCTCCAATTTCAACAGATCATCATCATCTTTGTTAAAAGGTAGGTTTGATTCAGGCAAACTTGCATGATGTGATTCAACTTGAATATTTTTGCCCCTTTTATCCTTTTGCGTCCTTTGATATGCTTCAACCAAATGAGCTGGGGTACGACATATGCGGGACCAATGACCGTTACATCCGCACCTATTGCAAATTTGTTGTTTGGCACTTGCATGTTGAGATGAACTTGCATCTTGTGAATGAGCTTTATTATTTCCCCTCTAATTTATGACATTGTTATAACCGCCTCTAAATGATGCATTTTGGGGTTGATCATCTCGTCCATGAGTTTGAAATTTGACATCATTATTTATGTGTGCCACCTCGACCACCACGATGTGACCAGCTTCTGTCACCACGATTATAACTTGGACCTCGTCCTCTACCTCTTCGAGCGTTATATCGTTGAGTTGTAACATGTGCTTCAGGCACTGCGTTTGAACCAACAGGTCATGCATTATGATTTCTCATAAGAAGTTGATCATGTTTCTGCTACAAGTAAAGCAAATATGAGTTCAGAATGCTTAGCATAATTTTTTGCTTTGTACTGCTGCTGGAGTACAAGATTGCTAGCATAAAATGTTGATAGAGTTTTTTCTATCAGCTCAAATTCTGTAATTTTCTGCTTACAGAGTTTTAGTTGTGATACTATGCGGTGCAAAGCTGAATTATATTCAGTTACAGACTTAAAGTCCTGAAATCGCAAATTCAACCAATCATATTGTGCTTGAGGTAGGACTATTGATCTTTGTTGATCAAAGCGATCCTTCAGAGATTGCCATAACACAACGGGATCTTTTTCAGTAAGGTATTCGTTTTTGAGGTCTTTATTCAAATGGTGGCGAAGAAAGATCAGAGCTTTTGCCTTCTAGGCAGAGCTACTTGATGAATCTTGAATTATGGTCTCGCTTAGATCACATGAAGCTAGATAAATTTCAACATCTAAAGCCCATGTTAAATAATTATTGTCGTCAAGGGCGAACTCGACAAATTCTCTTTTGTTGATGTCAGACATTTTAACTACATAAATTATGCATAAAATAATATTATTAGATTGAACGACTTATGGTGACAGTAATATTCAGGCACCATATATTCACGAATCACAGAAAGCTCTAATTACTAAAAATACATGCATCTTTGTTAACAGGAATATATTTCAATTAAAAGCCAACAATGATTTAAAGTATACGGGAATTAGGCTTAAAAAACTAGTTTCTAATTCCTAACACAGGATCAGAGCTACTAAATGGTATTAAATCTCATGTTCTTTCAGCATCTTTACAATATGAGGTCACTTTGGCGACATATTTGTTTCAATTAATTTATCCAAATAAACTTAAATACCTTATTCATGTTATAAAATAAATAACAGGTATATCCAAAGACCGAATTGATAAGGATTATAAAATCCAATATCCCAAAATAATATTATTGGAAACCCATAAATATCCAAATAGAGATAATAATATCTTAACCAAATCTTTTCCAATAATAAAATCCTTAAAAAACGAAACAAGATGATTTCATCCCAAAACGAAATAAGATGATTTCATCCCAAATGATCAACTAATAATCTGAATTCATAATTGATAAAAAATTGAAGTCGTCCTAATATTATCAATTCTTGTTAATTCAACCAGAACAATTATACTGCAATTTATAATCACAAATACCAACTTAACCTAAATAATTTAGTTGCAGAATCATATTGAAACCAAAAATAAAAAAATAAAAAAATCGAAAGTCCATAAGTATTATGCGTGAATAGATTCCAAAACCAGAGCAAAAACATTGTACCCAAACTTGATAAATTATTTACGCATAAATGCTCAACATACAAATTAAACTGAATGATATAGCCTAAAAAATCACGCTAAAGCCAACAAAATAATTTCAAGGCCCGTAATTGAGTTTATGCTGAAACTGTTAATTATTTGAGTCCAATAATCCATACGCATATAAATTACATGAATTATTTACGGAATCTCAAAATCGACAATTTAGATAAATCAATCAATCCAATTAATATCAATTTGTAACGCTGAACAAAATCTGAAGAAATCGAATTCAAATTTTTTAATTCGTAGTGATATGAATTCATCAATCAACAGATCTCAGAGAATCATCAATAGAGTGGTTCTGATAGCACTTGTTAGAAATTAAATCCTCCAAATAATTAGGGTTTAAAGTAATTACCTTGCAGGGAAGACACGATTCTTCCCTAGGGCATACACACCAAAACTTCTCAGTTGATTAGAGCTTCGTGCTGATAACGTATTGTAAATCAAATCCTTCGTATATCGCAGATAAACAATAATAAAGAGGAAATAATAGAGAGAACAAGATGGAGAGGAAAATAGAGAATATTATTAATAATTGATGTGTGGAGAATTACAATATGTTGTCCTATATATAAGGATGAAATCATATCTTCTATAAAAATCTAGAAAGATATGTATATATCTCTAAAGTATATCTTAAGTAATGTCCACAAAATAAATATATTTATAACAGTTAACTGATATTTTTGGTTATATGTGGTTAATAATAGAGACTACGTCCTCAATTTCTGACATAATTAGTAATTTTTTCTCAAATTATAAAAACGTTTGTCTTCATTAATCTACAATAGAAAAAAGTACACAATTAATTGTGAGAATCTTTAATTTCAAGGTCCATTGATTTTTTTACTACATAGATCAAATTAAAAACCACATAAATTATTTTGCACTTGATCTCAAAGTTATGGGATTTGTTGTGATCAATTGGTCATTAATTCTGATAGATGAATATGTTCTCAAACTATTTTTTAAGAAAAATATACAAACTATATATTCACTTATTCCAGGTTTCTAGCAATAGATTCGTGCATGATCTACGTATTTTATCCCAAATTTTTTATATTTATATCAAGCTAAAATAAAAGACATGAAATTTCTCAAATTTTCCCCTACTCATCTCTCCCCCGCCTCCGGAATCAAACTTATCCCACAATCGACAAACACTCTACAACATCGTGTTATGGGATTTCATAAGGATACAACGATTTATTTCTCCCAAGAATTGATACTCTACAGCTCACTATTCTCAGTTTCATCCATTAATTCACATCTGTCATGCTCTCAACTTTAGGCCTCGTTGAATTCCTCGACCCAGGAATGATGTCCTACCCACACTCTGAGCGACTCCGCCTTAGCCACAATTGGTGTCAAAGGTGCTTATCTGAGAGCTGTTGTCGGCCGTCTGTTCTCGAATTTGACCGAGGGGAATGAGTTGCTGCAGAATTGTGACATTTGTGTACCTAACTACATGTTCGAGGGCGAATATAAGATCTGAAGCATAAGCAACGTAGGCCGGATTTGGATCCTCTGCTGTGCCAGCAGAGGGTGCTCTGCATTTTTACACCACAAATTTAAATTTATTTAATATTTTATTAAGCTAGCACTAGGTGAATATTTTATTCATGTGTGTAACAGCACCCTCTGCTCTGATGTGCATCCAAATCCCACATATTCCACCACAATTGTTTGGACTGTGATCACAAGACCTGCCCTCTCTGCCACACGCAGTTCGTGCTGGAGAAGACACAGGTGGTCTTCAACGATCATCTCAGACTCATCTCCGGCATCTCAGATTTCATCATTCCATGGAGTTCAATTAGGGAAGATTAATTATAGATCTACAATTTGAATTTAAAATTCTTGACTGTGGATGAAATTGAGCAATTAAAAGTAGGTTTTGGAAGTCGGCAGGAATGAAGAATTTTGTGTTCTTTCAATGGCGTTCGGGTTAAGAATTTTTTTTATTTAATTTGCTGAAAAAAATAAAAAGAAATTGAATAAATACTTATGTGGACAACACATGGAAGATAATATCAAGTTACTAATAATTTAATATCATTAATATTTAGTGAAAAAATTAACTGACAACAAAATTATAAAATAAAATTATGTGATAAAAGTTTTTTGGATAAAATTTCCAGAAACATTAAGGGGGCGTTTGGTATAAGTGTCGTAATCACTATAGGTATGGGTATGGGTATGAGTTTGATAGTAAAGGGAATGAGTATGGGTTTAAGCATTCCAATAAAGATGTTTGATATATAAGATGGGTTTGGAATCATTTTAAATTATTTAAGTTCATATATTATGAAAAATAAATAAATAATACACAAATAATAATAATAATAATAATAATAATAATAATTAATTTGATAACAAAAATAAAATAATATTAAATATATATGAATAATAATATATAATTAAAATAATATTATATATTTATTTGAAATTATATTATTGTTAAATGACTAATTTAAAATAATTAATATAATTGTATTAATATTAAAATAATAATAATAATAGTATTAATAATATATAATTAAAATAATATTAAAAAATATATTTATTTGTTTATTTTACTATTATTACTAAATATAATAATAATATATAATTATAACAGTATTTTATATTATAATTAATATTATATAATAATACGTTTATATATTAATTATAATTTCATGATTAATATATTTTTAAATAATTAGTATAATTTTATTAATATTATAATCATAATAGTATTCATAATATATAGTTCAAATAATATTACATAATATATTTTTTATTTATTTTACTAAATATAATAATATATAATTATAACAATATTTATATTATAATTAAGATTATATAATAATACATTTATATATTAATTATAATTTAATATATTATCATAATTAATATAATATTTTATAATGACATCATAATTATATAAATATATTAAGATTAGTAATATATAATTTTAAATTATATTATTAATATTATAATAATAATATTATTATTAATATATAATTAAAAGATATTATATATA
>JAPKLW010000831.1:19745-41187 GCA_026898455.1 Plectranthus barbatus
AATGCATTTATATATTAATTATAATTTCATATAGTATCATAATTACTATAATGTTTTATAATGATATCATAATTATATAATTATATTAAGATTATTAATATATAATTTTAAATTATATATATGTATAATTATTATAATATATTTGCTAATATTAATAAAATATAATTATAATAATATTTTATATTATAATTAAGATTATATAATAATATATTTATATATTAATTATAATTTTATATAACATCATAATTAATATAATATTTTATAGTAATATTATTATTATTATATTTTTAATTACTAATCTAATATTATTATCTTAATACTAATATTATAGGAATTAAAAATTAAAATATAAAAAACAAATTTAGGCATAAAATTTGGGAATGGAATCAAACCCACCAAATTATGGGGGAATGGGGATTCCCAAGTTTTTGGGAATCAACTCATTCCCACGGGAATGATATCCGATAACTAAACGGTGGGTTTCGGAATCATTCCATTCCCCGATTCCGAAACCCACCAACCAAACACCCCCTAAACTTTAAAATAAAATACTCAATTTTTCCATGATCGTATCTTGGAGGGTGTGATTTTGACTTGTGCACGACATGTTTGTGCAGGCAATAATGTACCTCGTCAAACATTTTAAAAATAAAGTAAGATATAATATAGCAAAAGAAGGAGAATGACTTGCCTATCTCTAACAGCAAATTAATTCTTCACATTTAATTTGACAGTTTTTCACTATCTATATATATATATATATAAATAAAATGGGATCCTAAATATGGAAAGTTAGTTGCATTAATTATTTATTAATTGAACTTATTATTTCATTAATTATCAAATAAAAATATATTATATATATAATGATTTTATTAGATTTTTAGTGGATGAAAATGGTAATAATATACTTTATATAAATTTTGTTATTCTAGAATAATATTCAGATTTATTATCAGTATTATATTTCAATTAATCTCTATCTAAAATAATTTTTAAATAATATAAAATTATAATAAAGTCTTTCTATATAAAATGATAAATTTGGCGACACAATTTAACCACATATTTATATTAATTTGTAGATTATAAATATTTACTATTAATAAAATAATTTATTTATATAAAATATTATTATAATATTGAGAACTTGGGTCATAAAAGAAGCATTCGAGAAAATTTTTGGAGAATTGGAAAGATTCATTGAACTTTAAATAGATCATGCCGTTAATTAACATGGATAAATCATACATGAATAACTAATTTATATTTTATGAACAAAGTTTTTAGGTATTTCCAATTCATATATTATTTATGGGAAATATGTTGATTTTATTAATTTATGAAACAATTCTGAAAAAAAAATTGAATTTGTATAGAAATCTAATTTTAATAAATAAACCTGCTTATAAAAATATCCGATTATAGATCTTATGTTGGTCCTGAAATCAGAGAATATATAATGCATAGCGAAAAGTAAGTTTATGTTGCACTTGTTCTCCGAAACTGACTAAAACTCAATTTCGGGTTTATGAAAATAAGTTTTAAGCTTAGTAGGTTATTAAGTAAGTTTCAGATAAATACACTTCAATACTTAGACAAGTATTGAAGGTTTCAAAGTAAGTATGAAAACTTAATAGTGCAGAATCTTAGATTAAAACAAGTGAAGATACATGATATTTATAGTGGTTCGGACTTAAAATCATACATCTACTTTTCCGAACTTAATTGAGAACCTACTAAATTTAGTTACAAGTCTCCTTACGATCTATGAATAGCCCGTCGGTACTTCGTCCTTTGGTTTATTGTCGTCACTCGCCTAGGAACTCCTTGTTGACTTAGTCTTCAGATTGAAGTGAGGACGGACCTCGCAGTCTTCTTCCTGGTAGATTGGATGTTTACTCATTCTTCCCAGAACTAAGCTTGGTGGCTAGCCGCCCGTGAGAATCAGATTCCCAGAGTAGGAACTGACTGCTATGAATATACCTTAGAAAGATATATTCACCAAGAAGTAGCTTAAGCTTTAAACTTAGCCTCGTGCTTTGAACCACGTAGCACGGAATGATTAACTTGAGTTGGAAACTTAAGTCTCGTGAAATGAATCAAGGAATAATAGAGAGTTTGAGTAGAAAGTTTTGCATAGTTTTGGCTTAGCTTTTCACGTGTTTTCTCTTTATTTTTCGTTCAAAAGGTTGAGCTATTTATAAGCAGCCTTGAACGACACTTTGAATTCTTCCCATTGGACACATAATTCAAGTCCTTAGAGACAAGATTGAACGATCCAATTACAACATTCATTGGTAGGTCTGCTCTGCTATGCTCTGAAAAGGTGTACTTGCCTAGTACTTTCTACCTGCTCTTGTTAAACTAAGTTTCAGTCAGAGGAATCCAAGTGTGGGACATCCTCGTACTGACTTTTACTTGGCATTTACTCGTCTTTAAGTCTGACTTTGATTGGTTTGCCTTGTGTTCCACGTGCTCTTGAGTTTGAGCCTCCATATTGACATTCTGAGACTCAGTGTGGGCATCTCCTCTACTGACTTCCCAAAGTCAATATGGGCATCTCTATACTGACTACCCAAACTCAGTATAGGTCTTGTCCATACTTAGTAAAACCAAGCTTCACACACGAATACTTCTTCACATATCGAGCAAATCCTTTGTTCGGTCTTCAGCACCTAAGTTCTCTTCTCTCTGCCTCTGCTCTTCCCCCTTTGTGACAATATCAACAAGGGTTGAGACAGTGATCTTAATCACTGAAATAGACTCAAAAGTTTCTGCCTCCTTCTGCTCCACACGGGCCTTGAGCTCATCGATCTAATTTTGAAAGAAGGTTTGCATCTGAGTCACCATTGCAGTAGCTACAGCCTCAGAAGAAGACTGAAGAGCAGACTCAAGCATAACAGACACCACAGCTAAAAGCCTGGTTCGTTCCTCCTCTAGCCAAACAAGATCTGTTTCAGCTTTTCGCCTTGTCTCAGCTTCCTTCTGCTGCCTGACAAGCTCTTCCTCTGCTTTTCATTTTTTCTCGGCCTCTTCTTGCTGCTTGATAAGGTCAGCTTCCTCTCTTTGCCTCTACAGGTCAGCTTCTCTCTACAATCGAGCAAGTTCTGCTTCTTGAAGCCTCCTTAGCTCTTCCTCTGCTTTCTGCTTGAGCTCGACCTCATGTCGCACCCTTGCGAGGTGATCTTCTTTTTGCATATGCTCAGTTTCCTGCCTTGCCCTTTGCTTCTTAGAACAAGCTCATCAAATTCAACATTACATGTTGCCTCCACAAGTCCCGTAGTCTTGTTGGGTCCCCCATATCCCTTATATGAAGCAACTCCAATATCCTGTCTGTGCTCGCTATTACAGGACAATTCTTGAATGAAGGTTTGGTTTGCTTTCCCATCTGGCTTGCTCTGCAAACTCCATCTTTCTTGAATCCAGTTTTGGGCAATCCTTCAACTAGGTTGTGCTTTGCAGGATGACAAATTGAGTTGAAGTTGAGGTGGCTCAATCTCTTATACTAGAGCCAATGTGTGCCTTCTTGGGAGCTTGTTGCGACAAGGCAAGTGTAAGCTGGGCCACTCTCCCAATCCACGACATAGAGACTTTCTTTTATCTGATTCCTTTGAGTATGATCTATTTTCAATCTTTGTCTTTGATATGGCACTCAGCTTCAGCATATGTCACCTTATAACCATTCTGAATTAACTCACTGATGCTCAGCAGGTTGTAGTTGAGATTTGTGACCAAGGACAAGTTCTTGATTGTTATGCCATCATATTCCACGCATCCTTTGCCAATAACTCTCTCCTTTGAATCATCACAAAATACCACAGGGGTCCTCTCGCCATTTACAGTTTTGAGAGAAAGTCTCTTTCTCCTGTTATATGGGCGGAAAATCTACTGAATATCTATAAGAGTCTCGGAATCCTAGTCCCAGATGTAAAGTTTTCCTAGCCCTTGAAAAAGAAATTTAGTTGGCCTCAGACCTCAAATAGGTGTTTCCCCTACTTGGATGAATCCTTTTCTCATAAGAATTATGATTAAAGGACCTCGGATTTCTAAAATCCGGATGTGAAACTGACTTTTTCTTAAACTCAATTCCAGTTGTTGAAATTGGTTTTCTCGCAATAGGAACATATTTCTTCATCAATTTCTTACGCATGTTTGGCTTTATTTCGGTTTGTTTAGTTTAGAAACTGAATTCTTTTTTAGTTTGGGAACTGAGTTCAGTTTGAGAAATAACTTTTTCCCTTTAACCTCATCTATCAAACTGGAGTTTTGAACTACACCTTTGCCTAACAACTTTAATTCGAAACTGGAGTTTCCATTGAAATTATGATCATTAAGTTTTCTAGTTTTTGAAATAGATGCATGATTGTTCAAAACATTTAAAGAAGAACCTAACCCTGATTTATCATGGGGTTGTTGGGAACTAAGTTTTAGTTCCTTCCTTAATTTGATGTTTTGATATGTCAAAACTTACTTTAGCACTAAGTCTCTAGAGTTATAAATAGTAATCCATGTATAGGATTATTTGTGTTGTGATAGAACTTAGGTGCTGAAGACCAAACAAAGGATTTGATCGAGATGTGAAGAGGTGCTGAAGACCAAACAAAGGATTTGATCGAGATGTGAAGAAGTGTTCGTGCGTAAAACTTGGTTTCACTAAGTATGGACATGTTGGGATTATATACTGAAAGCATATATGATTAAGTGTTTTGTACACTGGTCTTCATATATGTGTTGCTACAACAATGCTCGTTGTCTGATGAAACAAACATACGACGAACCATAATATCCTATTATCTCGCTTATAGGGATGACCATATGGTGTGTAGGAGATCACAGAGGATCATATGAGTAATTTGACCTAGCGAGATATAAATAGTATCACAACTGAGACAGTCCCTGGATAGGCTGTCGGTGTAAGCTACGGCACATCGGTTCATAAGTAGGTTATCCTAGCTACTTGATGTGTCGGTACATAGTTATGTATTCATGGGATCAACAGTGGGATGTGCCATTCATTTTTACATACGAATGAGCCAGATCCCTAACATACTTCCTATGATCTTAAACCTAACTGAAGGATAAGGGGCACACATAGATTGACCACACTTTGATTTACCAAGGTGGCGAGTCTTACATGTACTCTTATACCCGTATTTTGGGTGTTGGCAATTTGTGTGTGGCCTGCTTAGGCTGGACGTTTAGGTAAGCATATCCGTTTCAAGATGGTGACATTCCTTGAGGAGCTCACTAGGTTCATTATGCTAAACCCTGCAGGTTGAATTATTTAATTCAGGCATATGTGAAAAGGAGTAAGTGGTATTACTCAGGAAATAAGAGATTAATTAATTATGGCTGATTGTCATAAGCCAAATTAATTAATTAATGTCTAAAACCTTAAATATGTGGATCATGTTAGTTTGGTGCAACCCGTTCCTAATAACGTGGTAATAAAGAGGCGAGTCAGCATTGTTACCGTGGTGAAGGTTAAAACAATGTTTTTTTAATTAATTATGTTCTAGTTTGAACAATGAAGGATTAATTAATAAAGAGGGCCCACTTTATTATTTGCATCTGGTCCCTGGTCTGGCCAATGAACTGCTCAAAGACCATTAGGGTTAGGGTTTCTCGAAACCATAACACTATATATAGGCCTTCTCTCTATCAGATCAGTAGTGATTTTTCAGTATATTGAAAATAGAGAGAGAGAACGACGGCGGCTATCCAGAGGGAGAAACTGATTGATTTCTCCAGATCTCGGATCCAACTTGGTAGATAATCCTCACCAGATTTCCAAGGAGCAAGGGAACATATCAGAAGATCAGATCTGTAGGAACAACTGTCCATTGCGGCGTTCTATCTCAGATCTAAGGTTACTTCATCGTTTTATTCTCCGATCTAGATCTGTAGATCAAACAGTGAAGATCAGATATTCCCTAAATTCCATCCTCTTCAATTAATTTTGTAGGAGCATGCATAGGTTCGCATGGTTTATTTAATTGAAATTTATTCCTCGTATCCTAAGAACGATCCTTGGCAAGAAATTAATTAATGACAACTAATGTTGTCCATCGTAGACTCAAACCCTTCAACTGGTATCAGAGCCAGGTTCATGTTCTTGGGCTCTATTTTGGAGAAATTGAAATTAAATAAATATGTATGTTCATGGATTGATTTTAATTGTCGTGGATGTTTTTGTTCTCGTGCCCTTCTCGTTTTTTTGGATCTGTTTTTCACCACGAGAAAATCCATGGTTAGATTTAATAGGGAAAATCATATAATAGATTTAGATCTATTTTTGTATTTTCTATTTTTTTAAATCTGTAAAATTGAGATCCGGAAGAACGAAGAACAGACATGGAACAACACCCATTAGGGTTCAGCCACTTCACCCACCAGATCTCGCCGGCAGCGGCGACCACGGTGGCGTTACAGGAGGGTGGCGGCGGCGGCAGAAACGCTAGGGTTTCTACTGTGGCTGGGCACGCCCAGATTTCTGGTTGCTGCTGCTTGTCTTCCAGGCGAGCTCTCGGTCTGGCGTGGGCAGCGCGAGCAGGTTGACTACAATAGCAGGCAGCGGAGGGGTTGCGCAGGCCGGCGGCGGCGCACGGGCTTGCCCGTCGTGCGCGCGCGTAAACGGCTCGTGCACTTCCTCTTCTCCTGGTGTGCGGCGCTGTCCTGGTTTGCACATACGTCGGCAGCAGCTCCAGCGATGCTGCGGTTGGTCTGCGGCCACGGCGGCCGGAAAGACGGCACCGGCGGGCTGCAATGGTGGCTGGCGGCTGTGCTGAAACTAGGATTTCCAAACCCTAGGGTTTCCAAGCCCGGGCCGAAAATCGGGCTTCTCAGCCCGGAGGCGGCCCGCAGTCTGAAAATTAGGGGTTGGCTGCTGTTTGGGCCAGAAACCCTAATTGAAGCCCAAATTGATGTTGATGCAATTCAAATCAGATTTCAAGTCCAACGAAGGCCCAGTTTGAAGATCTGTACTGAAATTAAATCTTGTAATAGTTAGATTTAATTTATTTTTCAGTTGTAATCGCATCCGAGGGGCCATGAGAAATTTTATTTGTTTATTTAAT
The DNA here is from genome assembly GCA_026898455.1 of Plectranthus barbatus. Taxonomy (NCBI): domain Eukaryota; kingdom Viridiplantae; phylum Streptophyta; class Magnoliopsida; order Lamiales; family Lamiaceae; genus Plectranthus; species Plectranthus barbatus. The sequence goes on from JAPKLW010000831.1 coordinate 26,825, forward strand.
TATTTCTCGTATTGATGTGATTTATTATGTTCGCACTAGTAAATAATAGGAAGCATGCTTATTTGCTTTAATTATTTACTGTTATAAGCATGTTGCAATTTAATTTTTGAGCATGTCTTATGTGATTGATTTTATGTTTTAAATTATGTCTATAAATTCCGAAATCATATTAATTTATGATGGAATTTTGGGTGTGACATAATTTATGGGAACATAAAATAATGTGTGCGCATGAAACCTTTAGAATTAAAAATACTAAGCTGGATTTTGGTTCTTTTCGAACCAAGATCATTAGACCTCCACAAATACGGCCTCTCATTGGAAGTAATGCATTTCGAAGCGTAAACGTCTACTCCAGTAGCTTGCGTTAGAAATAAATTACCAGTTCTAATGCGATGATATTTCTAACTAATACATTTAGTTTAAGATGAGAAGTGGGAACCTCTGAGCAAACGTCTACTCCAATAGCTTGCATTGAGACAACTTTCACTGGTATCTAAGATTAAACTAAATAAGATAACGAAGGATGTGAGGGGCATGCGGTATGGGTCGAGTACGTATGCTAAATTGCCTTTTAACATCCTGAGTTAGGATTGTGGTTACTTTGGCTTAGATGTTGCCTGAGCACAACTCATGCATGAGATCCCTGCTCAAGATAGGTGAACATGGTCTAAAGATCTCTAATATTAATTTCTTTTGCCGGCGAATACGTGGCATGGAGAGAAATTAAAGGACCTATTTTGGTTTGGTCGAGTGTTTGTCGTAAACGTCTACTTCAGTAGCTTGCGGTAGATTAGCTTGGGCCATTGGAGGAAGCAAATTGCATTGTTTTATCTAAAGGTTCTATGCATATTTGTTTCAATTTTTCGTAGTATGTGCTTACTTTAATTCGCTTATTTGTTTTCAGATATGTCTATAATTGCATCGCTCATCAATTCAATCGTACACAATTCCTTGACTGGTCCGAATTTTCCTGGATGGAAAAGTGACATTGTCAAGCTCTTGAATTCATTAGGACATTTGTTTGTTCTGCAAACTCCCTGTCCGAGTTCGCCGACTGATACATCTTCTGATGAGGAGCGTGCATAGTATCACATGTGGATGTGGTCGAATGGCATGACCAGACAATATATCTTGGCTGGCATGTCAGATGCACTGCGTCCTCGTTACTATGATGTATGGCTTGCGCGTGACATCATGCGACGTCTTGACGTAGCATATGGCGGACTCGATGGACATACTAGATCCAGTCTTATCAAGCGTATTGTAAGACAGAAAATGGGTCAGAACTATTCATTACGTGAACATGTGGAATCACTCATCCAACTCATAGATGAGTACACATTAATGGGTGGTCAAATTAACAATGATGTTAAAATTGACTTGATACTCAACACGTTACCGAAGTCATTTGATGACTTCATAATTTCTTTTGAGAAAAACAAGAGTGAGTATACTGTTCACAGTCTGCTCAAGGATCTTGTATCAACAGAAGCTTCTTCAGTCTTTTCTGTGAGTCACTCTGATTTGCTTCCGAGTGTCAAAGAAAAGAGGAATGAAGGAAGCAGTGGGAGCATACTTGCCTTATCAGTTCATTCCAGATCTCTTGCTAAAAGTTCTTCTAAATAACGTCATAATGACATGAAGAAGAAGAATGGTAAAGGAGAGCACAAAGGAAAGAAAGATAACAAGAAGGACAAATTTTACAAGTGTGGCAAGAAGGGTCACTGGAAAGTAAATTGTCCAAGTTTGGTAACTAAGGGACAAGGTACGTCATCTTTTGCATTGCTTGTTGAAACATGTTTAGTATCGGTTTTCTACTCCGTAGTGGGTCGTGGTAACTGAGGTCACTAATCGTGTTTGCTACACTTTGCAGGGAATCAAGCTTAAGGCTTGAAGATGGCGGGATTACCATCTCCAAGATTGATGCTGGAAGTTGCTACTTCAGCTGATGGAGATTTTACTTTGAGTTTATGTTGAAAACTCTGTTTTAATTCAAGTTTATGAAGAGATGTTGTTTTGAGAAACAATATTTTCATCTGTTGTTATGGATCATCAGTTATTCGATAGAGTTTTTCTATCATGATGAATAACAGTGTTTTCTATTATGGATGTTTATCTCTACATTACTTGATTACATAAACTATCAGTGTTCTAAGGTATAATTTAAAAGAATCTCTATAGAGATAGGTTACATCAGTCTAAGTAGTTTTAAGTAATTCATGGAATTATGGATTCAATCCAGGTATTCCTAAGAATGGTACTTATTAAAACTACTTAGAGGTATAAGATGGTAACCAGGCCTTTTAATAGGCGAATTGTATCTCTATAAGTTATTTCGTGTTTGCTCTGGTTTGCTGGTTTGAGTCTACTTCCGCAGTTGCCCTAACATGCATTGATACTGTAATCATTTAAGATTTGGATATGTTTATCTAATTCAATACAAGTCTTAGTCTCTTGCTTTAATCAAGAGCGTTGAAGACTAAGGTAGAGAATAAGTTAAACAAGACCGTAAAAACATTATGGTTCATTCACAATGGTGTATCTTAAGTGATGGATTTTTTCAGTATCTGTCAGAGCAAAGGGATTGCATCCCAATTAACTACACCTATTATCCCTCGATTGGGATAGTATAGGTAAAACGAAATAGATTCTTTAAAAGTTTATAAGTTATGCCAGCTTTGCCAGATTTTTGTTTTTGGGAAGAGCGCCAAAAGCAATTGTGTGTTTGCTTAATCTAGTGCCTTCTAAGTCAGTTCCAAATACCCTAGCAGACCTTGACTCTGTCAAAAGGGCAATGATGGGTATTTCGGCTGTTAAGCTGATATAGGAAACTGATTGGTTGGAAGAAAGGTTTAAGCTAGTACTGCTTTGTGGGCTATTCCATGTTAACAAAAAAGATGGTTGCTTTGTGTATCCCAGATACAAGCAAGTTGTATAGGATGAAACCATGAGTCCAAATGTGAGATTGTTTTCTAACGTTTTAGAGAAGACAATTCAAGTCCATCAGGAAATACCCCGTGGCATATTGAGCATACCTTGGAAGGTATGGTACCAATTGCACGGTCACCTGTGTAAGGTGGTAAACCACAAATTAATGCACCATTAACTGACAACGTAAAAGGAGCATCGTTGCAGTGGGAGGTTGCCTTAACAGGCTTAATGGTACTAGTTCATGGAAACAGTCTCTGGACTTGTTCCCAGCTTAACGAAGAACATCGTACTTATCCCTTAAAGCGCAACGAAGCTGTTAAGACAAAAGATGCAGTTTAATGACGTCAAGTCATGAATTCAGAAATGAATCAGTAAATGTTATGGTTGTGTATCAGGATCAATTATTGCCAAATAGCTTACCAGCTATAAGCAACTGATTGATATACAAGAAAAGTGATTGAATGGCAACCTAGTATATTCGAGAGTCTAGGTTAGTGAGTAAGGTATGTTTCACAACAAGACTTTCTCACTGGTTGTAATTATTAAACCCATTCGAATTCTTTTAACCATAACAAGACATATGAATCTAAGTATCTGGAAAACAGATGATATCATCCGTATTTTATAAACGGGTACTTTGATAAAAGGTGATGACATCTATGTGCAACAACCAGATAAGTTGTGTCCGGTATGGTGAGAAGCATCGTGTCTGGAAGCCAAGGTAGTACAAGTTTGAACTTAAAGGAGCTTCAGGTCATATAACAGACATTTCGATATTGTCTATCGAGAATGATAGTTTCATGTACCAGTTATGTGTCAGCGAAAGCGTGGTTTTCCTTGCACATTATGCAGATAGTATTTTCACATTCGGAAACGGTGTGGAGATATTGTCAGGCATAAAGGATGGTTATCCGAACAGTTTTAGAAGTAGGACTTATGAGATCTTGGAACATCTTTTGAATTAAAGTCTTGTGTTGTCACAAGAAAAGGATGTTCAGGTATCTCAAGTCGCTTAAATTGATTCTGTAGTGAGTCGTTCATAGAAAGAAAGATTGTTATCTTTCTATATTGTAAGTGAATGAAGTTAGATATCTGTACTGCTATAAGCATGTTAAACAGATATCAGTTCAACTCTGGATAGGCACATTGAATAATGAATGAACCTTGTGAGTTGAATGGCATTGGATATCCAGGAGGATCATAAGGAAAGGAAATCGACCTCTAACTATGTGTTGGCCTTGGAGGAGGAGTTATAGGAATTCAACACAGAAGTGTGTTGCGGATTCCGGTGTGAAGGCTAAGTTTTTGACGGCCTCATTAGCTTTGCAAGAAGTAATATAACTCCGGTGTTATCCTCTAGAGCTGTGTGTTCTGAGTTTGCCTAATAAAATCACATGGAATCATGATCAAGTTGGTGCAATGACAAACTCAAGGGAACCTAAGACTCACAAGGTGTTGAAACACATAGGATGTGTAGTATCACATCATACGAGAAATCGTGACAAGAGGTAACATGAATGCAGTGGGAGTGATTGACAGTATAGACACACTTAATACATTGATAAAGCAATGGTATTATGCTTTAAGTATAAGAGGGAGATTGTTGGGATTATATACTGAAAGCATATATGATTAAATGTTTTGTACACTGGTCTTCATATATGTGTTGCTACAACAATGCTCGCTATCTGATGAAACAAACATACGACGAACCATAATATCCTATTATCTCGCCTATAGGGATGACCATATGGTGTGTAGGAGATCACAGAGGATCATATGAGTCATTTGACCTAGCGAGATATAAACAGTATCACAACTGAGACAGTCCCTGGATAGGCTGTTGGTCTAAGCTGCGGCACATCGGTTTATAAGTGGGCTTATCCTAGCTACTTGATGTGTCGGTACATAGTTATGTATTGATGGGATCAACAGTGGGATGTGCCATTCACATTGACATACGAATGAGCCAAATCCCTAACAAACTTCCTATGATCTTAAACCTAACTGAAGGATAAGAGGCACACACAGATTGACCACACTTTGATTTACCAAGGTGGCGAGTCTTACATGTACTCTTATACCCGTATTTTGGGTGTTGGCAATTTGTGTGTGGCCTGCTTAGGCTAGACTTTTAGGTAAGCATATCCGTTTAGGATGGTGACATTCCCTGAGGAGCTCACAAGGTTCATTATGTTAAACCCTGCAGGTTGAATCATTTAATTCAGGCATAAGTGAAAAGGAGTGAGTGGTATTACTCAGGAAATAAGAGATTAATTAATTATGGCTGATTGTCATAAGCCAAATTAATTAATGAATGTCTAAGACCTTAAATATGTGGATCATGTTAGTTTGGTGCAACTCGTTCCTAATAACGTGGTAATAAAGGGGCGAGTCAACATTGTTACCGTGGTGAAGGTTAAAACAATGTTTTATTAATTAATTATGTTCTGGGTTGAACAATGAAGGATTAATTAATAAATAGGGCCCACTTTATTATTTGCATCTGGTCCATGGTCTGGCCCATGAACTGCTCAAAGCCCATTAGGGTTAGGGTTTCTCAAAACTCTAACACAATATATAGGCCTTCTCTCTATCAGATCAGTAGTGGTTTTTCAGTATATTGAAAATAGAGAGAGAGAACGGCGGCGGCTATCCAGAGGGAGAAACTGATCGATTTCTCCAGATCTCGGATCCAACTTGGTAGATAATCCTCACCAGATTTCCAAGGAGCAAGGGAACAGATCAGAAGATCAGATCTGTAGGAACAACTGTCCATCGCTGGCATTCTATCTCAGATCTAAGGTTACTTCATCATTTTATTCCCGATCTAGATCTGTAGATCAAACGGTGAAGATCAGGTATTCCCTAAATTTCGTCCTCTACAATTAATTTTGTTGGAGCATGTATAGGTTCGCATGGTTTATTTAATTTAAATTTATTCCTGGTATCCTAAGAACGATCCTTGGCAAGAATTTAGTTAATGACAACTCATGTTATCCATTGTAGACTCAAACCCTACAGGACAAGGCCTATACTGAGTTTGGGTACTCAGTATAGAGTTTACCATACTGACTTATGAGAAGTCAGTATGAGGATTGCCCATACTGAATATTGAATGTCAGTATGGAGGCCTTACTTCTAAGCACGTGGAATACAAGGCGAACCAATCTTAGTCAGACTTAAAGGCATATGAATTATAAGTAAAAGTTAGTACGAGGATGTCCTTCCTCGGACTCAAATTGAGTCTGACAAGAGCAGGTAGGAAGTACATGAAGTACAACCTTTTTATAGAAGAGCAAAGCCGATCAGACCTAACAAAGAATGGGTATGATTGCACGACATTCTCAATATCTCTTTCCCACGATCTCCCTCATGAGATTGAATCTGACAGCTCGGTCCGACTCACCATAGGTTGCTGTGAGGTTGTCCATTATGTCACTAGCATTCTCATATGAATGATGTTGATGTGCAAGCACCTTAGACATTGTAGCCATCATATAGCATTTCACTATATTATTTGACTTGAGCCACTTGTTATAGTAGCTCTTTTCCTCATCAGTCGATGCATCAGTGGGAGTTGCCGGACGAGGCTTATCGAGGACAAACTTGTGTTCCTCTACAACAAGGATGTAATCCAAATTGCGTTTCCATTCTTGAAAATTAGGACCGGTTAACTGGTTTTGTGTTAAGATATTGATTACATTTGGTAAAGACATGTCTGAAAATAATAAATTAAAGCAAAAATTTAAACATAATTGCAAACAGTTTGAAACAAATAAATATTGAAACCTTATGATAAAACAATATTAACGTTTTATCCAATTTACCCAAGTATTACTATTGCATGTGTGGAAGTTTACAACAAAACACTTGACCAGACTGCATCTTTCGATTCCAGTCCTTTAATTCCAATCCATATCAAGGTTCCTTAGACAAATGGAATTAATACTATAGACCATATTATCCTACTGAGCAGGGACATCACAAATGTGTTATACTCTGGACAATATCTAAGCTACCATACCACCAAAGCCAACCCTCCCATATAAAAATCTACTAGGACACACCCTGATCTCTTATAATATGGTTGTCTCACTTAATTCAATTCCTAGAGAACTTATGAAGGTTCCATATGCAAGCTACACATGTAGACGTTTACGCATGAGCTCCCACTTCTCACATGAATTAAATGTTTGTCTTTAAGAAATCTCATCTATTAGAACTTATGATTAATAAATTAAATAAGCTAAACATGTAGACTTTTACTTAATAAATTACCCACTTCAAATAAGGGATCGTTTTGTGGAGGTCTTATTATTATAAATTAACAGCTTAGTAATTTAATCTTCATATGGTTCAATTGCACATGTTATTTTATGTAGCCATAACTTATAATATTACTAAAATTCTATCATGAAAAGCATGAAACTCGAATTTATAGTTATAATTTAATTACATAAAATAAATCACATTAGCATGCTTTAAAGCTGTAAATAAAAGCATTAAATGTGCTCCTATTATCTGCAACATATTTGGATGCTGCGCAATAAAATAAAGCACATATATCATGCGAAAACAAATAATAAAGTAAATAAGAAATGTCCTCATAGCCTCATGATACAAAATTTAAAAATAAATTCTATATATCACACTATGGAGTTATTTTACAGATCTTCGATTGGGCTCCCACTGCTTGGACTAAGATATGATTTATTTTTTTGAATTTGGGCCTCCAAGAATTAATTTGTCAGAAAAATATGACAACTGGGCCTGTTAATGCATTGCGAGCTCGTGCACACATTGCAAGCCCGAAAACCCACAAGAACTTGGCCCGACGGGCCACCACCAACGGCAACCTGCCGCCATCGGAGAGCCACTGGAAATGCACAGCAAACCGCGCACATCACTGCACAGATTGTAGCCTGCGCCCCATTCTCCTCCAGTCGTCGTCCCTGTCACCTGTCGTTGCCCCGACCAGCACCGGCTATCACCCATGCTGGTCACAATCTTCTCTCCATCGTCGGTCGTCCCAGCTCGCCGGAAAACATGTAGGATGTCTGGTGGGGACGCGTGCACCGGCTGCAGCCGCAAACCTTAGGGTTTGCGCCTGCTGCAGCCACGCCGTCACCTTGCTAGCCGCCCCCTGCCACCATTCCCTCCATTCTAAGCCTCGCGCCACACCGCTGCCCTGCCAATGCCATTTCGAGAAGGGAGAGCTCACCGCTGGCGTGCACACACAGAGCCATGCAAGGTGCCACGTGCGCACCTCGTGCTCCGACCGCCTCGCTCATCGTTCCAGCTATGCCCTCGTTGCCTCACGTCATCGTCCCGTTGAAGAGGACTCTAAATCACATTGCTCGGATTCAGAAGATGTTACTCTTGAAGTTTTAAATAAAGAATTCTCAAAGGTTTACAAGCTTGAAAATGTTTTAGCTGATGAGAATGCCTCACTGAAACTCTTAAGTTTCAAAACTGACCGAGGAGATCCAAAGAATTTAGGTCAATCGGTGATTAGCTAGCCAAGCTTAAAGATGTGCATTCTACTTTACTTGAAAGTTTCTAAATGATTTTTGAAGAATGTGAGTCTTTAAAACTAAAAGTTTCTTGTGATAAAAAACTTATTTATTCACTCTATTCAAGCACTAGCAAAATTTTAAAATCCCTATGCTTACAAAGAGATCCATCTGATAAGTTAAAGCTAGGTTTTTGGAAAATGTTTTGAGAAATCATGCATCAACTACTGAAACCAGGAATGTTTCAAATCACCATTTTAAAAAGGATTCTGTTTTAGAAGTCAAGCTGTTAGGAAAAGGAGTAGTCAATCATGACAAGGACTCCGAGGTGGCCAATCCGGGCAAAGGGAAGAAGTAAGTTTCCAAACTGAGTTTCAAACCAAAGCTTAAAAGTAATTTTGTGTTAAAACCAAATAAACCTGAGATGAAGCCTACTACGCCTAAGAAATGGGTGAAACAAACGATCCCTAATGTAAGGAAACCCTTTTCAGCAGCTAGGACTGAGCCTCACAAGAAGTCAGTATCATTTCCGGATTCTAGAAATCCAATATTCTTTGCTCATAATTCTAATGAGAAAAGGACTTATCCGAGTAATAGGGACACTTACTCGAGGTCTAAGTCCAATCATTTTCCTATTTCAAGGGCTAGGAAGACTGCACACCCCGGACTTGGTTTCTGAGAACCAAGCAGAAACTTAGTTTTAAGAAACTCAATTTCCAGGAAGTCAGTTCCAGGAAACTTGGTTTCGAGAAACTATGTTTCTCATAAGGTTTCACACACTCACAATATTTCTTCTCATATGCATACAAATAACATACATTATTACAGAAGGAAGAGAAAGGCAAAGAAGGTTGCAACACCTAAACTTAAGGTGAAGTAAGTATGGATTCCAAAAGAATGGATCCATAAGACTAACCGAGCAGGACCCGCAGAAGCTTGGGTACCTAGAGTCTATGTTTCTTTGTTTTGCAGGTACATGGTCGCCAAATTTAGCTCAAGAAGAAGAAGCGAGCTTGGGTTTTGGACAGTGGGTGCTCTGCCCACATGGCTGGAGAAAAAGAACTTCTCTCAAACTTATAATTGGCGAGAGGACCCCCAGTCATCTTTGGAGACAATTCAAAGGGGAGAGTAATAGACAAAGGATATTTTGAGTAAAATGGGATCACTATCAACAATGTATCCTAAGTCACCAACCTCAACTACAACCTACTAAGTATCAGTCAGCTTATCCAATCTGGATATGAAGTGATATTTGCCGAAGATGATTGTTTAATCAAGGACAAAGAATCCAAGGAGACCGTGAAGTCTCTATATTGTGGATTGGGAGAGTGGACAGCCTGACACGTACCTTATCGCAAAAAGCTCATCCCAAGAAGGAGTCAATTGACTATGACATAAGAGACTTAGCTATCTGAATTTCCAGTCTATCAGGAACCTAGCCAAGCATAAGCTTGTGGAAGGTCTTCCTCAAACTGGTTTCAAGAAGGAAGAAGGTGTCTGCAAGGCATGCAAGATGGGGAAACACACCAAAGTTTCATTCAAGAATCGCCCCATCACCGCAAGCACAGATCGGATCTTGGAGCTGCTGCTCATGGATCTATTTGGACTGGTCAACCCACCCACCATTGGAGGAAAAAGTTTCACTCTCGTTGTGGTTGATGACTACTCGAGATATACATGGGTGAGGATGATGAAGACCAAAGATGAAGTGAAGCTCTAGCTGCCAGAACTCATTCTTCAAGTGCAGAACAACAAAGGTGTCACCGTGAAAAGGATTCGTTCAGATAATGGGACTGAGTTTTACAAAGGTCCTCTCATGGATTTCTGTGTGGATGCTAGCATTGCTCACGAGAAGTAAGCTCCAAGGACACCTCAACAGAATGGACTTGCGGAGGGAAGGAATAGAACACTGAAGTAAGGACCATTATGTAGAAGCAAGCTTGAAGGAAGGTTATTGAGGAGAAGCCTTGATGACGGCATGCTATACTCAGAATAGAAGTTGAAGGGATTTGGATACTGTGAATTGAATCACTCAAATCCGTGTAAGCGCAGATCATTTAATTTGATATCAAAATAATTACTATGCCTATGATTTAATCCTAGCATGCTCCTATTGAATATGCATAAGAAGGTTTATGCAGAATACCTGGATTGCAGAAATCGAAGAACGTGATACGCAGAGATTTGATCATTGATCCTCTTTCCCGCGCAACAAGATTTATTCCTATCAAATGAAGGAATTAAATCTATGAAATTAAATAATTAATTTCAAAAATCTAGAGGAGAGAGAAGTAGAAAACAATCCTCCAGATCTGATCTTCTAATCTGTATCCCAGCTCCGATCCAAAAATTTGGTGAAGATTCCCTTCGGATTTCTTGCCGATCGAGAAGCAGAATTTCCTCCTCGTTTTTTTAGATCTAGTCGATCACAGCTGCCAGTTCTGTGTTTGTTATTGCAACTTATGATCTTGTGGTTTGTTGTGATCTGAGAAACTGAAGCCTATTTATAGGAAATTCTGATCTCTAGATGGTCCTGATCTTTTATGGGCCAAACCAGGGACCAGGATGAAAATAGCAAATAAGGCCTATCAATTAATTAATTCTCATATTCAACCCAGAATATAATTAATTAATTAATATTGATTCATGCCACCAGAGAATCAATATTGTCCTACTTATTTGCTACCACTTGGTGAGGGATGGATTGCATATGCTCGGTATATCCTCACATTTAAGGTTACAAACATTTGTTATTTAATTTAGGCTCTGACAAGCTATTAAATTAATTAACATCTTATATTCCTAAGTCAATCCACTCAACCCTTTTCACTTATGTTTGAACTTAATCAGCGTGTAGGACTTTAGCATAACGAACCTTTTGAGCTACCTAGTTCCAGTACTAGACAGTCATACACAAACTGCTATCACCCAAGATAAAGATATACAAGCCCAACTAGAGCCTTTCACTGCATATCAAAGTGACACACAATCTGTGTATACTTCTGTAACTTCATTTAGGTTTAGGATCTCATCAAGCCATCAAGATCCAGATTCCTTTAATGTCAGATAAAGGAATCGATCATAACTTAGGTCATTATCAATGCGTACCCCTGCACCAGCATACTAAGCAATCCAAGATAAGATGCTTATTACTGCGTATGATGCAGCCTACACCGACAGTCTATCCTGGGACTTTCTCAGCTATGATAACCATTTATATCTTGCTAGTCTGACGATCCATACAATCTTCCGTGATCTACTACACACCGTATGATCTCCCGATCAACGAGATAAGAGGATAAGAGTGTTTGCGACACATGTTTGTTAATTCAGACAGGAGATGATCACACAACATTTATGATTCCTAGTATAGTAACCAATCAACCTTGTACATAATATACCAATCATAATGCTTTCAGTATATAAATCCATCAGAAGTGCCATCAACAGTCGTCATCATAAAACCCCGTAAGAGGTCTAAAATGGTCATAAGCTTTCCATAGCTTATCTATGTGCTTTCAGTTCTCCATGTTACATCCATAATACTGGAAAGTCAAAGTTAAATACTTTTAGTCCCAAGACGGATGAAGGTGTGTTCCTTGGTTATGGACACTGATAAGCTCGTTATTTCACTCACTTATCTATATTATTTTTATATTATTTTATGTAGATTTATTGAGTTTATATATATATTTTATGCATGATGTCAATATTAGGTAGTATTAGGTGTATTTTGATGTTTATGCAGGTTTTTAGGCCTAAACTCACGAGAAAACCGTTCCGGAAGCAGTGATGTGTAAGAGTAGCAATGAAGTTTTCTTCTACAAGAGGAATTCGAGCTATTGGCGCATGTCAATGGATGATGCTTTGAGTTAGCTCTCCAACGCAACTGGAATCGGGTCAATCGGAGTTCGGAAGAGGAAGTTATGGCCAAAACCGCGAGACCGCGCAAACGAGGCACAGTGCTCGACGAAGGGAAAAGGAGATCGACGGAAGCAAAGGCCGCGTCGATCGCTGCCATTACTCGTCGATCGATGAAGAGGTTCCAGGTCCAGCGATCGACGCCAAACAGCCTTGATCGACGCGCATGCGGGAAACCTAATCCGGATCTGATTTGGAGATTAATGCATATCTAGCCCTAGATTTGATATGATACACCTCCACCTCTATATATATCCTTGTAATTTCGATTTTTAAGCATGCTTTATTCTAGATTTTAGATTTTGAGAGATTCCAAGAGTTTTTAGAGTTTTATGTTTGAAGATAAGTTTTTACGGGAAGATTTCCGGATTCCAGTTTTTATGCAATTCAGGTTGTATTTTTCTATGATGAATATTTCCTTGAATATGTGTAACTAAATCCTTTCTCAGAGTCTAGGGTTTCGAACTATCAATGTATGCTTGTTATGATTAATTGAATTATTTTCCCTTTCCCTTCGTAGTTTGTGAAATCTGTGCTTATTCATAATCTTTATTTGTTGGCCACATCTTAGGATTATCTAGTTGATTACTTGAGACGTAACTGTGATAGTTTCCAATCGAAAGAGATTTTCACAATATAATCTAATTTCTTGTCGTAACTGAAGGAGATTGATTGTAGGAATAAATCTGTAGATCTTTGGAGTTAGTTAATTTATCTTGAGACCGAGCGGAGATAGGTAATTAATTAATCTACTTTACGAATTGTCCAACAAAGAAGTTCGTAATACTTTTCTGATGTTTCACTACGAAGAGGAATTAAAATTGGGAATTTATCGATTTATTCATACATGTCATACTTGATAGGTAGATATCCCTAGAATCTGTGCTTCTCTTATTTGAATCCAAAAGCCTTTTAATTGAGACGTAACTGTGATAGTTTTCAATCGAAAGAGATTTTCACAATATAATCTGGTTTCTTGTCGTAACTGAAGGAGATTAATTGTAGGAATAAATCTGTAGATCTTTGGAGTTAGTTAATTTATCTTGAGACCGAGCGGAGATAGGTAATTAATTAATCTACTTTACGAATTTTCAAAAAAAGAAGTTCGTAATACTTTTCTGATGTTTCACTACGAAGAGGAATTAAAATTGGGAATTAATCGATTCATTCATACATGTCATACTTGATAGGTAGATATCCCTGGAATCTGTGCTTCTCTTATTTGACTTCAAAAGCTTTTCAATTTCCTGTTTAATTTTCATTAGCAAATACTACGATTTTCAAAACAACAAAACTTTTTATCTGATTTTCCTAACCAGTATTTTCAAGAACTTATGATTTAGTATTTAGGATTTTTCGTTGCTTCATTCCCCTGGATCGATAACTTTAGGGTTTTCAAATTTATTTGCCACTATTTCTATAATTTATCTGTAGAAATTACAGTGGATCAGACACCCTTCATACAAGGGATATAGAGTACTTAACAAGACTACGAGACTTTTGGAAGTAAGATGTTCTGTTATTTTTTATGAGTCTATCTTATTGCGCAGGACATTGAAAGACCTGGAGCTTGGTGATCACGAGATCAAGGATGCTTGTGAGAAACTTATTTCTAAAAAGGAAGATCCCAATAAAGTTTCTGTTGGTCCCGGATCAGAGTCGTGATGAGTACTCGAAGGCTACTTAGAAAATGCAGCGGAATAGTAAATTTATCTTGAACTTAGATCTTTTTAAATATTTAGCTCGAGGTTGGTCTTAAGTTACGATTGTTTCAGTGGTATACTCTAGCAACTTGAGGTTGCTAGGTTTTAAATCGATGAACATAAACAATAAAACAGTAAATAAGAACACAAGATTTATAGTGGTTCGATCTTGTGTTCTTATTTACTGTTTTGTGGGCTCTCAACTGACTACTCTCTTTAGCTTTTCGCTTGTCAAAGGTATCTTTCGATTTGCAACTATGGTAGGAGAGTGAGTAGTAGTCGTCTCTCT
>JAPKLW010000831.1:41197-69504 GCA_026898455.1 Plectranthus barbatus
TTTCGATTTGCAACTATGGTAGGAGAGTGAGTAGTAGTCGTCTCTCTATTTGGACTTCTCTTCTATACCTGGAGATTCAATCCTTGAATCTCCATACCCGTTAGACACAATGGTCTTCTTCGTCCAAAAGAGTTACTTGCTTTTTCCTCCTTTCCGGCGTGGTACAGTGCCTTTTTACCTACTTCGGGTAAGGCTTTCGTCCTTTGTTGTACCTTCTGTCAGAACGGGCGTCTTTAGCAAGGGTTGCTAGGTTTCTTTGCTTAGCATTCTATCGGAGAATGCTGGAAACCTTCTGCTAAGCTTTTTGACTCTTTTGATTGCTAAGTACTTCTAGCAATCTGTCTTCGTAGCCAATCTGCTGACTCCTCAGCAGTTGCTTAGTCAACACTTGAGTCTTGGTTCTTGATTGCTATATCTTCTAGCAATCTCTTCCGTAGCAGCGAATGCTGACTCCTTCAGCATTATGCTATCTTCTTACTGTAGTAGCGAATGCTGACTCCTTCAGCATTCTGCTATCTTCATTTTGCTGACTGCCAAGCGAATGCTCCTAGCAGTCTCTTCTTTTCAACATATGATTGCTAGCACTTTAGCAATCACTCTTCTTAGCACATGACTACTTTCTTCCTTAGCAGTCATCCTTGTCTGCTGACTTCTCTAGCAGCTGCCATCTGCTGAGAATACTTTTAGCAATCTAATCTATTACAACTTGATATTTTTCCTAAACAGGACATTACACGTGAGTTGCTAGACTATGCTAGACTTTAGCAATGATCGACCAAGATACTAAGGCTTTGATTCAACAAAACCTTTAACAATTTTGATCTAAGAGAGAATTACAACATAATTCCTAACAATTTTCCCCTTTTTGGTGCGATCAAAGCCTACTAGCTAATTGTTAAATCTAAGAAGGAAAATTTCTGAGTATACAAGTGTTCAAATCTAGCAGACTATCTCAGAATTTAACCAACTTAAATCTTAGCAAGGATTGGTTTAAAAAATTCCCCCTTAACAAATGCTGGGAAATATTTCTCGATTAAAATACAAGTAAATGATTCCAAGGAATATGCTAGGAAATCTAGCGCCCAATCAAATTAGCAAGCATTCACCACCAATCCAAAGACATAAAAACTCAGCATCCACATGCAGTTTTGTTGAATACACAGATAGTGTATTTCAACTAAGACACGCAAAAACATCAGAAGTGGACAATGAGAAATTGTCTAAGTCCGATCCAATTTCATTTATGATTTTGAGCGATTACATGTACAATGAAATTGAAAAATACCAAAAAGATTACAAGAGCTTGCTAAAAATTTTCAAATGAGCTTTATCAGTCGAGAGCTGGCTTCTTCTGGTCATATTCATCGAATTTTCTAATGGCCATTTGCACGAATTTGTCCAAGTATGCTTTGCTTGCTTCACGCTCAGCTGCCTCCCTCTCCAGCTTCTTTGCAAGCTTCTCATTCTCCATTTCCAAATTCTTTAGCTTCAGCTCAATCTCTTTCTTTTTCAGCTCTTCTTCTGCTATCCTTCTTTCTTCTTCTTGAGCAATGATAAGCTCATTATTTCACTCACTTATCTATATTATTTTTCTACTATTTTATGTATTTTTATTGATTTTATATATATATTTTATGCATGAGTCAATATTAGGTGGTGTTAGGCGTATTTTGGTATTTGTGCAGGTTTTAGGCTTAAATTCACGAGAAAACCGTTCCGAAAGCAGTGACGTGTAAGAGTAGCAGTGAAGAGTTCTTCCACAAGAGAAATTCGGGCTATTGGCACATGATAATGGATGAAGCTTTGAGTTAGCTCTCCTACGCAACTGGAATCGGGTCAATCGAAGTTCTGGAGAGGAAGTTATGGCCAAAATCGTGAGACCGCGCAGAAGGGACGAGAGACCACATCGATCGACGTGAATCCACATCAATCGACACCGAAGGGAGAGCCACATCGATCGACACCAATCCACATCAATCGACGCGGATCTGCTGGCGCGGAAATTTGATGAAAATCGGATTTTAATCATATCTTTAGCCCTAGATTTGATAGGATACACCTCCACCTATATATATACCCCCTGTAACTTCGATTTTGAGGTGTGCTTCATTCCAGATTTCAGATTTTGAGAGATTCCAAGCGCCAATTGAGTTTTATGTTTGAAGATAGATTTTTGTGGGAAGACATTCAGACCCAAGTTTTTATGCAATTCAGGTTTTATCTATCTTTGATGAATTTTACTATGAATATGTGTAACTAACTTCTCTCTTCAGATTATAGGGTTTCGAATTATCAATGTATGCATGTTTGATTAATTGAATTATTTTCCCTTTCCCTTCATAGTTTGTGAAATCTGTGTTTATTCATAATCTTGAATTTGCTGGCCACATCTTAGGATTAATTAGTTGAATACTTGAGACGTAACTGTAATGGTTTTCAACGGAAAGAGATTTTCACAATATAATTTGATTTCTTGTCGTAACCGAAGGAGATAAGTTATAGGAATAGATCCGTAGAATTATGGAGTTAATTAGTTCATCTTGAGACCGAGCGGAGATAGGTAATTGATTAATCTACTTTATGAATTGTCCAACAAAGAAGTTCATAATACTTTTTCTGATGTTTCACTACGAAGAGGAATTAAATTGGGAATTAATCAATTCATTCATCTATGTCATACTTGATAGGTAGATATCCCTGGAATCTGTACTTCTCATAATCGTTTCATCAAAAGTATTTAATTTTTCTGTTTGATTTTAATTTGCAAGCATTACGATTTTCGAAATAAACCAAACCCAAAATTTGAGTTTTCCTAACCAGTATTTTGAGAACTTCCAATTTAGTACTTAAAGTTTTTCGTTACTTCTTTCCCCTGGGATTCGATAATTTTATTTGCCACAATATTATTAGCTTTGCTAAGTCACTGTTAAATAATTTGGTGATCAAGCAACAAACTCTTCTTCTTCTTTCTTCCTTTGCTCTGCTTCAGCAAGTCTCTTCTCTTCCCCCTCTTTGATCGCAGCCAAAGAGACCTCGAGAGGAACAATCAGAATAATAGGGATCTTTGCCGCAACCCACTGTTTGAGGACAATCCCGACAATGAAGAGGATGACAACCAGAATCAGCCAGAGGAATCTGACGATGAGGAAGAAGAGGAGGCTATGCAGAAGCGATATAAACCCCAGTTTAGGGAGAGAGACTTCAGAGTTGGCATCAATGCCAACAACTTTGAGCTGAAGACCGGGTTGGTACAGATGGTGCATCAAAATTAATTTGGAGGAAGAGCTACTGAGGATCCCTATGCACATCCGGATAAGTTTCTTATGCTCTGCAATACTATCAAAATCGGAGGAGTCAGCAAGAGTGCCATGCGAATGCATCTGTTCGCATTCTCTCTGAGGGATAAGACACAGTCTTGGTTCACTGCACTGGATAAAGAAAGTATAAGTACATGCACTGAACTGCAGAATGAATTCCTGGAAAACTTCTTCCCTCCGAACGTCATCAGGCAGAGAAGGAAGGAAATCATCAGATTTGCTCAAAGACCTGATGAGAGTTTCAGTGAGACATGGGAGCGGTTCAAAGAGCTACTGAGATCTTGCCCCAAACATGGCTTTCCGCCAGGAGAACAGGCAGAAGCATTCTACGAGGGACTAAATGATAAGACCGTCAAGTTGGTGGACACCACACTGGGAGACACCATCATGACGAAAATGATGGATTTATATACTGAAAGCATTATGATTGGTATATTATGTACAAGGTCGATTTGTTAATATACTGGGAATCATAAATGTTGTATGATTAATCTCCTGTCTGAATTAACAAACATGTGTCGCAAACGCAACTATCCTCTTATCTCGTCGATAGGGAGATCATACGGTGTGTAAAAGATCACGGAAGATTGTATAGATCGTTTGACCTAGCGAGATATAAATGGTTATCACAGCTGAGACAGTTCCAGGATAAACTGTCGGTGTAGGCTGCAACATACGCAATAATAAGCATCTTATCTTGGATGGCTTGGTATGCTGGTGTGGGGCACACATTGATAAGTACCAAAGTCAAGATCGATTCTTTTATATGACATTAAAAGAATCTAGATCTCTATGGCTTGATGAGATCCTAAGCCTACATGAAGGTACGGAAGTATATGCAGATTGTGTATTACTTTGAGTTGCAGTGAAAGGCTCTAGTTGAGCTTGTATATCTGTATCTTGGGTAATAGCAGTTTGTGTATGACTGTCTGGTACTGGAACTAGGTAACCACATCTAGTATAGGATGGTGACATTCCCTGAACAACTCAAAAGGTTCGTTATGCTAAAGTCCTGCAGGCTGATTAAGTTCAAGCATAAGTGAAAAGTTTTGAGTGGATTGATTCAGGAATATAAGATGTTAATTAATTAAATAGCTTGTCAGAGCTTAAATTAATTAACAAATGTCTGTAACCTTAAATGTGGGGAAATACCGAGCCCATGCAACCCGTACCTCAAAACATGGTAGCAAATAGGTAGGACAGTATTGATTATCTGGTGAAATGAATCAATATTAATTAATTAATTATATTCTGGGTTGAATATGAGAATTAATTAATTGATAGTCCTTATTTGTTATTTGCATTCTGGTCCCTGGTCTGGCCCATGAAACTCAAGCCCAATAGAAGTCCAGTATTTTCCTATAAATAGGCCTCAGTTCCTCAGATCTCAACACACCACAAGATCATAAGTTGCACACAGCAAACCAAGTTTTGGGAGCTGTGGTGATCGACTAGATCTGAGAAACGAGGAGGAAATTCTGCTTCTCAACCGGGCAAGCAATCTGAAGGGAATCTTCACCAGATATTCAGATTAAGTTGGGATATAGATCAGAAGGATTTTCTCTCTTCTCTATCTCCTTGTTTATTCGAAAATAATTATCTTATTTTCATAAGATTTATTTCCTCAATCTGTTAGGAATTAAATCTATGTGCTTGGGAAAGATTAAGAGGAATCTCCGCGCACTCGTTCTTCAGGGTTTCACAATCCAGGTATTCCGCATAAACGCCCTTATGCATATTCAAAAGAAGCATGCTAGGATTAATCATAGGCATAGCAATTTATTTTGAAATTCCAATTAACGATCCTTGGCAAACGGACTTCGTGATTCAGTTCACGAATCCCTTCAATTGGTATCAGAGCCAGGTTGAATT
The DNA here is from genome assembly GCA_026898455.1 of Plectranthus barbatus. Classification (NCBI taxonomy): domain Eukaryota; kingdom Viridiplantae; phylum Streptophyta; class Magnoliopsida; order Lamiales; family Lamiaceae; genus Plectranthus; species Plectranthus barbatus. Next base: position 46,387 of record JAPKLW010000831.1, read on the forward strand.
AATTGGCTCTATCGGAAAAATAATATTGCCTATGATCTGCATGATAATTATTATTGAATAATTGCATGGGTTTTGGATTGTATGTTCATGTTTTTTTCGTCCTCGTGGTTCTCGGGTTAATCCGCACTTTTATATTGATTCGTTTTTCACCCATGAGATAAATCCATGGTTAGATTTAGATTTTTAGAATGTAATTAAGTATTTCAAATGAAATATTTTATTTTTAAAAATTAAATCTGTAAAACGAAGAACGAAGAACGCGAAGAACGAAGGGCCGTACAAGGACGCATGACAGCGCCGACACGGCAGCATGGCCGTGCACGGCGGTCAGGAAAGGCAGGGCACGGCGGGGCCATGGCAGCGGCGCAGCCGCGCGCGCACGCAGGCGGGAGCCGCGCGGCCACAGCTGGCAGGGCCGGGGTGCAGCGGCTCCGGGCGAGGCCGACGGCGTGAGGAACGGCTGGAAGGCGGCCGAGACGGCGGCGCACTGGCGCGCGCGCGACGCTGCAGAACCCTAGGTTCCGCGCGCGTGCTCGCAGCAGGCCTGCACGACCTTGCGCGCACGCCGGCGGCGCGTCTCCCTCCCTCGGTCGACATCGGCAGGCAGAGTAGGTGGTGGCGGCGGTGGATTGGGTGGCCGGCAATGGGGCTGGGCGTGCGGCCGGAATGCGGAAAAACCCTAGGGTTTTCGTATGGTTCGTGCGAGCTTCCGATTCTGTTCTTGCACGATTCCGGTGAGTCACGGAGGCCGACGGTGGAGAAGAAAGGTGAACGGTAGTTCGGGCGACGGTCGGGGCAAGCCGGGGCGGCGGCATGCAAAACGGGCAACGGCCGGAGGAGGCAACATTGCGGGCTGCGACCATGCACGTACGTGCATTGCGGTTGCGCATGTCGGGAGCCCTCACGGCGGTGGTGAGTCGCCGGCGGCGGTGGTTCGCCGGTGTTGGCTCATCGGGCTAAGTTCTCGCAGGCTATTGGGCTTGTGATGTGTGCCTAGGCCTGCGATTTGGTTAACTGGCCCAGTTGTCCAATTTTCTGATGGATCAAATCTTGGAGGCCCAGATTCAGAAAATAAATTCAGATCATAGTCCAAGTAGTGGGAGCCCAGTCGAAGATCTGTATAATTAATTTCAACTTGTAATAGTTAGAATTAATTTTTTTTATCATGGGGCCACGAGGACATTTTTTATTTGTTTTATTATCTTTCTTCGCATGATATAATGTGTTTAATTTAATTGCGCATCATATATGTTGTATATCTGTCTTCGCATCAACTCTGTACTGCAAAACATACCTATGTACTTTGCGTGGACCCTCTAACTCCCATGTATTGGAACTGTACTGGTTATGAGCGAGTGTTCTATGACAGATGGGTAGCTTCTGATGAGTTTGCCCGCAGACTCATCATGAACAGTCTGTCTAGAGAATTAAGGCTCAAGTACAAGAAATACCGGACTGCTGTTGAGATATGGAGGGACCTTGTGAAAGTATATGGGAAGGTGAGACAAACTATCAGTTATGATCTTGTGAAAGACCTGGTTTGAAAGAAAATGACTGAGGGGAGTTCGTTGGTTCTGCACTTCATCAGTATGATGAGAATCATAAGAAAGTATAGAAAGAGAGGTGGACGAATTGATAAGCGGGCTGAAATAAACATTGTCCTGCACTCTCTATTTGATTCTTATGATGATTTCATCAAATCTCTCGGTGCCAGACGTGAGTTTCCTCTTCATGAGTTACTCAGGGCCCTGTTGCGAGAGAAATCTAACATGATGGCATTTGAGTTTGCTCCAACTTTGTCAGCTCTTGACAAGGCATTTGCTGAAGCAAAAAAATGCTTAAGAAGTTGGATGAAATAGATGAGGCATAAATTATCACCAGGCCATGCAAACGCAAGCGAAGTAAAGTAAATTGTCTAGTGCCTAGCACGGGTAGACAAGGTACGTCATGTGCATTTATAACAGAAACATGTTTAGCATCAGTTTCTACCCATTCTTGGGTAGTGGATACTGGAGCTACGGATCATGTTTGTTATACTTTGCAGGGGTTCAGTCCGACAAGGTAGTTGAAGCATGACGAGATTACCATCTCAATGGGCAGCGGAGAGCGAGTCTCAGTAGTACCCATTGGAGATTTTACTTTATGCTTTGAAAACAATGTTTTGATTTTGAGAGATGTTTTATATGTGTCTGTTTTTCGGCGGAACTAAATTTCAGTTTCCAAGTGGTACCGCATCAAATCTGTGGGTCCTGTATAGAGGGAAAGATGACGACCAGTCCTTTTAAGGCAAGTCAGTCTCGAGCAGAGAATGTGTTGGAATTGATCCACTCTAACTTATGTGGACCAAAGTCCACGCAAGCTCGTGGAGGTTATGAGTACTTCGCCACATTCATTGGCAATTACTCAAGATTCGGATATGTCTATTTGCTTCGCCATAAGTCTGAATGCTTTGAAAAATTCAAAGAGTTTAGGACTGAGGTAGAAAAGAAGCTAGGAAGGACTATCAAGACACTACGATCAGATCATGGTGGTGAATACCTCAGTAACGAGTTCTTGCAGTACTTGTCAGATAACGGGATTACATCCAGTGGACTGCACCAGGAACCCCTCAACAAAATGGTGTAGCGGAAAGAAGAAATAGAACTCTCTTGGAAATGGTCAGGTCGATGATGAGTTATGCAAGCTTGCCTATTTCGTTTCGGGGATATGCCTTGGAGACAGCGGCCTACTTGCTTAACCTGGTACCTTCTAAATCAGCTCCTAAATCACCTCTGGAACTCTGGTATGGGCAAAAGCCAAGTTTGAATAGAGTGAGGGTTTGGGGTTGTCCAGCATATGTGCTGACAAAGGAACCTGATAAGTTAGAAAGTAGGTGTAAGCTGATGCTGTTTGTAGGATATCCCAGGCAAACGAAAGGTGGTTATTTCTATTGTCCTGAGAATCAGAAAGTCGTTGTCAGTACTAATGCAAGATTCTTGGAGGACGAATATGTAAGAAACCACAGATCCAAGAGTGAAATTGTCCTCCACGAGCTTGAGGACAAGGAAGCAATTCCATCGGGAAAGCCCTGTGTAATGGTAAATCCACCTATAACAGGTGAGGCTATACCAACACTGCCACTAATGCAAGGTATGGGACCAACGCGTACTGTGCCAACTACTGACAAGGTTCAGATGCGTCGTCGCAGTGGGAGGGTTATCCACCAACCCGAAAGGTATATGTTCGTGGGAGAGTCTTCTGACTTGATGTATATGAGGAGATAAGGAGGACGATTATAGATAGTTGTTGAAGGTGTTGAGAGTCATGAACTCAATTAATTTAGTCACTTGACCATATTTCCCTACCTTATCAGAAAAAGCCTACGTTACAACCTTTCGAAAGTCCTTCTTGATTCTAGACTTGTGTGCACATTCTAGCAGTGGATATATTAGAAAATTTGCAAGGCTATGGTAGAAATTTCTTCATACATGTTGTTGAGTGCTTTCATCTTTACCTTAAACACTTGAGAGTTGAGCGATACACTTCCTGTGAGTTCTTCCACGGTTGATGAATTTTCCGTCTCTTTCAAATTGTTTGTGGGTAGTGGATTCTTGGTTCTTGACTGTGATGAATCTTGTGAGGCATTGCACTTTAACCACATGATCTTTTTATTTCTTTCTTGCCTATTGATTGAGGACAATCAAACGTTCAAGTTTGGGGGGTTTGATAAGCTCATTATTTCACTCACTTATCTATATTTATATTTCTACTATTTTATGTAGTTTTATTGAGTTTATATATATATTTTATGCATGAGTCAATATTAGGTGGTGCTAGGCGTATTTTGGTATTTGTGCAGGTTTTAGGCTTAAATTCACTAGAAAACCATTCTGAAAGCAGTGACGTGTAAGAGTAGCAGTGAAGAGTTCTTCCACAAGAAGAATTCGGGCTATTGGTGCATAGCAATGGATGAAGCTTTGAGTCAGCTCTCCAACGCAACTGGAATCGGGTCAATCGGAGTTTGGGAGAGGAAGTTATGGCCAAAACCGTGAGACCGCGCAGAAGGGACGAGAGACCACATCGATCGACGCCGAAGGGAGAGCCACGTCAATCGACGCCAATCCACATCGATCGACGCGGATTTTCTGGCGCGAAAATTTGATGAAAATAAGATTTTATCATATCTTTAGCCCTAGATTTGATAGGATACACCTCCACCTATATATATACACCTGTAACTTTGATTTTGAGGTGTGCTTCATTCCAGATTTCAGATTTTGAGAGATTCCAAGCACCAATTGAGTTTTATGTTTGAAGACAGATTTTTGTCGGAAGACATTCAGACCCAAGTTTTTATGCAATTCAGGTTTTATCTATCTTTGATGAATTTTACTATGAATATGTGTAACTCACTTCTCTCTTCCAATTCTACGGTTTCGAATTATCAATGTATACATGTTTGATTAATTGAATTATTTTCCCTTTCCCTTCGTAGTTTGTGAAATCTGTGTTTATTCATAATCTTGAGTTTGCTGGCCACATCTTAGGATTAATTAGTTGAATACTTGAGACGTAACTGTAATGGTTTTCAACGGAAAGAGATTTTCACAATATAATTTGATTTCTTGTCGTAACCGAAGGAGATAAGTTATAGGAATAGATCCGTAGAATTATGGAGTTAATTAGTTCATCTTGAGACCGAGCGGAGATAGGTAATAGATTAATCTACTTTATGAATTGTCCAACAAAGAAGTTCATAATACTTTTTCTAATGTTTCACTACGAAGAGGAATTAAATTGGGAATTAATAAATTCATTCATCCGTGTCATACTTGATAGGTAGATATCCCTGGAATCTGTACTTCTCATAATCGTTTCATCAAAAGTATTTAATTTTTCTGTTTGATTTTAATTTGCAAGCATTACGATTTTCGAAATAAACAAAACCCAAAATTTGATTTTTCCTAGCCAGTATTTTGAGAACTTCTGATTTAGTACTTAAGGTTTTTTGTTACTTCTTTCCCCTGGGATTCAATAATTTTATTTGCCACTATATTATTAGCTTTGCTAAGTCACTGTTAAATAATTTGGTGATCAAGCAACAAACTCTTCTTCTTCTTTCTTCCTTTGCTCTGCTTCAGCAAGTCTCCTCTCTTCCCCCTCTTTGATCGCAACCAAAAAGGTGGTAGAGAAAGAGAGTTAACAGTTTGCGCGAGCTTCTGCTAGGAGTCAGCGACCTCCTCCTTCATAACCTCCATACTGTTCTTCACACCCGACACATCACACTTCACCTCAGCAACATCTGCTCTGACTTCCGACACTTCACTCCTTATCTCCTCCACTTCCTTCCTTATATCGGCAGCTTCCAGAGCCACTCGCACATTTATAGCAAGGGGAAGAGTGGTAGATAGAGCATGTTGAAAGGCATATTGGACAGCAGTGTTAACATAGGAGTGGAAGGTGTGAGAAATTACAGGAATAACATCCATAGCAGAAGTTGTAATTAATAGCTCTCCGCCACTAGTAGATGGATGAATTTCAGAGATCAGATCAACATCCATGGCTTCAGCTTCATACCAGTCGCCCTGCACCTCAGAATATTGATTTTCAGCAGCTATGTGCTCGGCCTCCTCTGAATTCCATGCCTTCGCCTGTGCCTCAGCAAGGGCAGCAACCTTTTCTTCATCGGCATTATCCTTCAAGTATTGAGCCTCTTCGGCAATCCATTCGGCTTCCTCCATCATCCGTACATCCTTTAAGGCTTTGGCAAGCTCAGCTGCCCTGGCTTCTTGTCTTTCAGCAGCATGAGCAGCTTTTATTATCTCCAAGATATCATCCTCCAAGAAAAGGACAATCAGCTGGTCTTCTCGGCTCTGCTTCTTGGCAATCTCTTCTTGCTCTTGTGCAGCAGCCATCCTGGCTAGCAGCCTTTCTTTCTTTTGCGCTTCATACTCTGCTTGCGTATGCGATACTCAGCAGCTGCCTTTGCTTGGCGCTTGGACAATTCAATCTTAGCTTTTGAATAGCCATCAGGAGTAAATGTGGACTTAGGTAGAGATTGAGAAGTGGAAAACAACCGATGGGCTCGGATAGCTTGAAGCCTCGCAAGCACTTTCTTATCAGAAAATTGTTTAGTGCCTGCCACTTGATCGATCCAATCATTGGCCCATCTCTCCTCCTTTCTCCAGTGATTGAGGCCTTTGGTCGTGATCACCAGCATGCGCTCTTCGAAGCAGAGTTGATGCATAACATAGTCAAAGAATTTCCATCTCCTAAATTCTTTGCCCAGCACCTTCCCTTCAGGAGTGCTCTCATTCAACTCCACATAGAATACATTTGCAATATCGCGCTCAACCTCTGCCAACACAAACTCTTCAATGTCAGAAATCATTGGGAAAATATCAGCATCTACCTGTTCCTCCAGATAAACCTGTTGGAAATGTATACATAAAAGCATTATGATTGGTATATTAGGAAACGTTGTGTTTGATATACTGGTAATCATTAATGACTTGCAATAAACAACTCCTGTCTGAATTAACAATCATACGATGCGAACAAACACATCCAGTTATCTCGTCGATAGGGAGATCATACGGTGTGTAAGATATCACAGAAGATCGTATAGATCGTTCGACCTAGCGAGATATAAACAGTTATCACAGCTGAAATAGTTTCTGGTTTGGCTGTCGGTTTAGGCTGCGGCACACAAGTCCATAAGTGGTTTATCTTGACTGCTTTGTGTGACCGGTACATCTCAATGTATTGATAGGATCAACAGTGAGATGAACCATTCTACTTGACATATGAATGAGTAAAGATCTCGGTAACTTGGTCGGATCTAAAGTCTATTGAAAGCTGAGGGGCACACATGGGTTGACTGTCACTTTGACTTGCTATGGTGGAGAGTCTTACATGTACTCGTATATTTTCATCTTGGGTGATGGCAGTTTGTGTGGGGTTTCCTCAGGCTGGATTTAGATAACCATATCCGTTTCAGGATGGTGACATTCCCTGGGAAGCTCACGAGGTTCGTTATGCTAAGTCCTGCAGGCTGAATCATTGATTCAAGCATAAGCGATAAGGGTTGAGTGGTACTACTCAGGAATAATAAGAGATTAATTAATTACAGCTAATTGTCATACACTGAATTAATTAATGAATGTCTGAAACCTTAAATATGGGGATTAACCAAGTCAATGCAACCCGTTCCTAATAACGTGGTAATAAAGGAGTAGGTCAGCATTAATTCTCTGGTGGCATGAATTAATGTTTATTAATTAATTATGTTCTGGGTTGAACATGGAATTAATTAATAGGAGGCCCACTTTATTATTTGCATTTGATCCTTGGTCTGGCCCAACACTGCTCAGAGCCCATTAGGGTTTATTAAACCCTAATAGCCCATTCTCAGATCTATATAAATAGATGAATCTGTCACTTGCCCACATTAGTTTAAGTTTGATTTTCAAATCAGAAACCCTAGAGAGATTGTGAGAGAGTGGGCGGCTGTAGATCCGGTAGCGTATCCTCACCAGATTTCCGGATCGAGCAATGGAACAGATCAGAAGATCAGATCTGTAGGAACATCATCGTTTTGATCGATTCCAGATTCAGATCTGCACCATCTTCATTGCCATCATCGATCTAGATCTGTAGATCAGTCCTTGGAGTTTCAGGTATTCCTTTGGATCTACGAATTAAATTAAATAGGAGCATGCATAGGGCATTCACTGTTTGTCATGACATTTATTTTGATATCCATAAATTGAATCCGGAGTTTTAATAAATGGCGATTCATATCGCCTATTGTAGACTCAGTTCCTACAATTGGTATCATAGCCAGGTTCGTATTTTATGGCTCTGTCGGAAAATAAATTTGACAAACAGTTTATGCATGTTTTTTAATTTATCGTGGATTGATTTAAATTTGTCGTGGATGGTTTTTGTTCTCGTGGCCCCTCTCTGGTTTTTGGTTTTAAATCGCGAGAAAATCCGCGATTAGATTGATAGGAAAAATCATGTAATAGACTAGATCTATTTGTTTGTATTTCTATTATTCAATCTGTAAACCAAATCTGAGATCCGGAAAAACACGAAGAGCTCAGTTCAGATCCGATCCGACGGCAGACTCGGATTCAGCCGCCGGCGGCGACGGCAGGCGGCGGTGCTGCAGGCTGCAGCGGCCGTGGGTGGCGGCGGCACGGCAGAACTCTGTTCTGCTGTGTGGCTGGGCCGCGCCCTCTCCCTCTCCCTCTCGCGCTGCCATCGTCGCCGGTGAACAGCAGCAGGTGCAGCGAGCACGCGAAGGTTTTCCTCTGCGAGCAACAGTCGCGCACGGCAGGGGTGGTGGCTTGCTCGGCCGTCGTGCGCAGCAGCATCCTCCGGCCTGGGCTGCGGTTCGTGATGGCTGGGCACGAGCGAGAGCAGCCGCGCGCAGGCTGCGCGCGGCGGTGGTGATTGTGCAGACAGCGCACCGTCGGTTGGGGGTCAAAGGAGGGCGCGCGCGAGCCACCTGCGTGCGGCGGCCCTGCGTTCGGTGGCTGAGCAGCGCGCAGGTTGCAGGTACGCGACAGCAGGGCGGCGGTCGGGCTGCGCAAGGCTGGGCATCGGCGGCGCGGCTTCTGGCGGCGAGAACAGAGGCGAGGGCGGCTGGTCTGAGGCAGCGGCGGCGGCTAGGGTTTAGGTGTTGAAGGAGGCGGCTGGAAACCCTAGCTGTGAGCTAGGGTTTGCTGCTAGGGTTCAGATCCGGGCTGGGCGCGGGCCTGGCAGCCCGGAGGTGGCCCGAACTGCTGAAAACTAGGGTTTTCTGAAAATTAGGGTTTTTGCAACCCTATGGGCCTGAAACCATAATTCCTGGCCCAAACTGCTGCATTTTTATTCCAGCCCAAAGTTGCCGATTTCAAATTAAAGAGTGGGAGCCCAGTTTGAAGATCTGTATTAAATTAAAGCCTTGTAATAGATAGGTTTAATTTTATTTCCCATGTAATTGCATCAAGGGGCCACGAGAAATTTTATTTGATTATTTAATTAATTTCTCGTATGATGTGATTTATTATGTGCGCACTAGTAAATAATAGGAAAGCATGCTAATGCTTTTATTATTTTTTAAAGCATGTTGTAGATAATAGGGAAGCATGTTATTGCTTTATTATTTACTGTTCAAAGCATGCTTTATGTGATTTATTTTATGTATTAAATTATGTCTATAAATTCCGGAATCATGTTGGGAAATATGATGGAATTTTAGATGTGACATAATTTATGGAACATAAAATAATCTGTGCGCATAAGAACCTTTTGAAAGAAAAAGACTAAGCAAGATTTTTTAATTAAAAACAACAAGACCTCCACAATGCGGTCTCTTATTAGAAGTGGGCAGTGAAGTGAGTAGACGTCTACACGACCGTAGCCTGCTTGCTTTATTTGTTCATAAGTTCTAATAGATGAGATTTCTAAATAAAACATTTAAACATGTGAGAAGTGGACAGTGAAGTGAGTAGACGTCTACAGGACCGTAGCCTGCTTACTTTATTTGTTCATAAGTTCTCTAGGATTGTTTTAAATGAGATAACAAAGGTTGTAAGAGGCATGCGTCATGGGTCTAGTACGTATGACAAATCGTCCTTTTAACTTCCGGAGTTAGAATTGTGGTCAAATGCTTAGATGTTGCCTGAGTACTAACTCATGAATGATGTCCCTGCTCAGATAGGTTGAAAATGGTCTTAGTTTTATCTCCGATTATTAATTTCATTTGCCGGCGAATACCTGGCATGGATTGAAATTAAAGACTGGAACTTCAAAGAGCAGTCTGGTTAGGTGGTCTGCTGTAAACGTCTTCGAAAGGAGCTTGCAGTAGATGCACCTAGGCAATTGGGGGAAACAATTGTATTGGTTTATCAAAAGGTTACAATGCATATTTGTTTCAATGTTCTGCATGTATGTACTTACTTTAATCAATTATTGTTTTCAGATATGTCTATGAATAATGTCATAAATATCTTGGCACAAAATCAATTAACTGGTCCGAATTTCCTGGAATGGAAGCGCAACTTGGATTATATCCTAGTTGCAGAGGAACATAAATATGTTCTTAACACTCCGTGTCCAGCTGTCCCTACTGCTGAGTCAACTGATGTGGAGCGGAACCTCTATGACAAGTGGGTCAAGTCTAATAATGTAGTCAAGTGCTACATGATGAGCACTATGTCTAAGGTGCTCCAGCAACAACATCAGCACTATGACAAAGCAGCTGAGATTATGGATAGTCTCACAGTTACTTATGGGGAATCGGATAGAGCTGTCAGATTTAAACTCATGAGGGAAATCGTGAGTTGTAAAATGACTGATGGTAGCTCAGTGAGGGAGCACGTTGTTTCCATGACTCATCTCATGGATGAACTGACGTTGCATGGAGGAGGTATTGACGGGGAAGCCCAGGTCGATATCATACTCAACTCACTTCCGAAGTCTTTTGAGAACTTTAGGCTGAATGTTGTCATGAGTAAAAAGGAGTACACTCTCAATGAGTTACTCAGTGACCTCATGGCGGCTGAATCAGTCATGCAACCTGAAAAGGCAGTCTTGGTTTCTTCCGGTAATCGCCCTGCTTCATCGAAAGGTGCTAAAGGGGTGATTGGAAATAAATTCAAGAAGACAGCCTTTGGAAGCAAAAGTTCTAAGAAAAAGAAGACTGTGACACCGGGGAAGAAGGTCAAGTGTTTCTGTGGTGGCAAAACTGGTCACTGGAAGAAGGATTGTCTGACCAAGCGGGTTGGACAAGGTACGTCATTAGCACTTGTAATGGAAACATGTTTAGCATCTGTTTCTACTCATTTGTGGGTAGTGGATACTGGAGCTACTGATCATGTTTGTTACACTTTGCAGGGATTCAGGCCGACAAGGCAGCTGAATGATGACGAGGTGACGATCTCCATGGGTAATGCTGCTCGTGTGTCTGCAGTAGCAGTTGGAGATGTTACATTATGCTTTCAAGATAATGTTTTGATTTTAAGAGATGTTTTGTATGTGCCGGATTTTCGGCGGAACCTTATTTCTGTTTCTTCTTTAATAAATGATGGATTTTCAGTTATTTTTGATAGTCATGTCACTATCAATGACAATAACGGTGTTATCTGTCGTGGGATACAGAAAGACTCTCTTTATATCATAACTTGTTTGCATAAATCTTCCGTGAATGCTGCATATAACTCATTTAATCATAAGAAGAGAAAGTTTTCATCTTCTGATGAGGATCTTACATATCTATGGCATCTGAGACTAGGTCACATCAATCTAAAGAGGATCAAGAGACTCGTGGATGATGGAACGTTGGATTCAATCCAGGTAGTTCCACATCGAGTTTGTGAATCCTGTATAGAGGGAAAGATGACGACCAGGCCTTTCAAGGCAAGTCAGTCTCGAGCAAGTGTTGTGTTGGAACTGATCCACTCTGATTTATGTGGACCTATGTCCACGCAAGCTCGTGGAGGATTTAAGTATTTCGTCACTTTTATTGACGATTACTCGAGATACGGGTATGTTTACTTACTTCACTATAAGTCTGAATGCTTTGAGAAATTCAAGGAATTCAAGGCGGAAGTAGAGAAGAAGTTAAACAAGACCATTAAGTCATTACGATCTGATCGTGGTGGTGAGTATCTCAGTGACGAGTTCTTGCAGTTTTTATCAGAGCATGGGATTAAATCCCAATGGACCGCACCAGGCACTCCTCAGCAGAATGGTGTGGCAGAAAGAAGAAATAAGACTCTTCTTGAAATGGTTAGATCTATGATGAGTTATGCGAACTTGCCTGTTTCGTTTTGGGGCCATGCGTTACTAACAACGGCTTACCTGCTGAACCTGGTACCTTCTAAGTCAGTTCCTAAAACACCCTCGGAACTCTGGCATGGGCGAAAGCCCAGTGTGTCAAAGATAAGAGTGTGGGGCTGTCAGGCATATGTTTTGTCGAAGGAACCTGATAAGTTAGAAGGTAGGTCCAAGCTAATGCTGTTTGTGGGATACCCCAGACATACGAAGGGTGGTTATTTCTACTGTCCTGAGGATCAGAAGATCATTGTTAGCACCAACGCAAGATTCTTAGAGGACGAGTTTGTGAAAAACCACAAATCTAAAAGTGATATCATTCTCCAAGAAATTGGAGATGATGATGCGCTTTCATTGGGAAAACCCCGTGGCAGATTGAGTGTACCTCTCGAAGGTATGAAACTAGTTGCAGGGTCGCCAGTGCAAGGATTTGATCCACAAGTAACTGCACCAACTGCTGACGCAGTACCAGTGCTCCGTCGTAGTGGGAGGGTACCTCACCAACCCGAGCGGTATATGTTCGTGGGAGAGTCTTCGGACTTGATCCCGGAAGACGGACTAGATGATACCGACCCATGGACATACGACGAAGCAGTAAATGACAAAGATGCTGAAAAATGGCATTAAGCCTTGGATTCAGAAATAGAATCAATTACCTCTATGGATGTATACCATAAGTCTGCGCTACCTGATGACTTTCGGGCCATAGGTTGCAAATGGGTATACAAACGGAAGAAAGGTTTGAAAGGAGAAATAACGGCTTTTAAAGCCAGGTTGGTGGTGAAGGGTTATAGTTAAAAGGAGGGCATTGACTATGACGAGACCTTCTCACCGGTAGCCATGCTCAAATCCATTCGAATTCTTCTATCCATAGCAGCACATATGGACCTAGAAATCTGGCAGATGGATGTCAAAACCGCGTTTTTAAACGGGTACCTTGAGGAAGGTCGTGACATCTATATGCAGCAGCCAGAGGGTTATGTGAAGGATGGTGAAGAGCATCTTGTCTGGAAGCTAAAGAAGTCCTTGTATGGACTTAAACAAGCTTCACGGTCATGGAACAAACGTTTCGATGATATGATTAAATCCTATGGATTTTCACAGTGCGAAATCGAAAGTTGTGTGTATCGATTAAACGTCAGCAGAAGCGTGGTATTCCTTGCACTTTATGTAGATGACATTCTTCTATTCGGCAACGATGTGAAGGTGTTGTCAGACATAAAGAGATGGTTATCCGAACAGTTTCAAATGAAGGACCTAGGAGACGCTGGATACATCCTTGGGATTAAAGTCTTGCGTGATCGCAAGAAAAGGATGTTAAGCTTGTCTCAGGCCGCTTATATTGATACTGTAATTGCTCGTTTTAGCATGCAAAACGCCAAGAAAGGGTTGCTACCTTTCAGACATGGTGTTCCTCTGTCTAAGGCACAATGCCCTGCAACAGAAGAGGAGAAGGATGAGATGGCTAAAGTACCATATGCTTCGGCAGTGGGAAGTCTCATGTATGCGATGCTATGTACGAGGCCAGATATCTGTTATACCGTGGGCATGGTAGCCAGATATCAGTCTAACCCTGGACAGGCGCACTGGACTGATGTCAAACATATTCTCAAGTATCTGAAAAGAACTCGAGACTATTGTCTTGTCTATCGGTGTGAGAATTTGTGCCCTGTGGGTTATACGGATTCGGATTTCCAGGCGGATCAGGATGAGAAGAGATCGACCTCGGGCTATGTGTTCACCTTGGGAGGTGGAGCTGTTTCATGGAGGAGTGCGAAACAGAAATGTATCGCAAACTCCACCATGGAAGCTGAGTTTGTGGCAGCTTCAGAAGCTTCTAAAGAAGCAGTATGGCTCCGGAACTACCTCCAAGAGTTAGATATTGTTCTGAGTTTGCCCAAGACCATCACGATATATTGTGATAATGCTGGTGCAGTAGCAAACTCTAAGGAACCAAGAACTCACAAGGCGTCAAAGCACATAGAGAGAAAGTACCACATCATATGAGAAATCGTAGCGAGGGGCGATGTGCAAATAGAGAAGATTGACACGAACGATAATCTAGCGGATCCATTTACAAAGGGCTTGCCACAGAAGGCATACGAGGGTCACGTTCGTAGCCTAGGTCTGAGGTAGATGCCGGCCACTTGGTGACCAAATGTAATAGCTAGATTAGAATAGACACATGTCATACTCTGGAAAGTAATGGTATAATGCTTTGAGTATAAGTGGGAGATTGTTGGAATTGTATACATAAAAGCATTATGATTGGTATATTAGGAAACATTGTGTTTGATATACTGGTAATCATTAATGACTTGCAATAAACAACTCCTGTCTGAATTAACAATCATACGATGCGAACAAACACATCCAGTTATCTCGTCGATAGGGAGATCATACGGTGTGTAAGAGATCACAGAAGATCGTATAGATCGTTCGACCTAGCGAGATATAAACAGTTATCACAGCTGAAACAGTTTCTGGTTTGGCTGTCGGTTTAGGCTGCGACACACAAGTCCATAAGTGGTTTATCTTGACTGCTTTGTGTGACCGGTACATCTCAATGTATTGATAGGATCAACAGTGAGATGAACTATTCTACTTGACATATGAATGAGTAAAGATCTCGGTAACTTGGTCGGATCTAAAGTCTATTGAAAGCTGAGGGGCACACATGGGTTGACTGTCACTTTGACTTGCTATGGTGGAGAGTCTTACATGTACTCGTATATTTGCATCTTGGGTGATGGCAGTTTGTGTGGGGTTTCCTCAGGCTGGATTTAGATAACCATATCCGTTTCAGGATGGTGACATTCCCTGAGAAGCTCACGAGGTTCGTTATGCTAAGTCCTGCAGGCTGAATCATTGATTCAAGCATAAGCGATAAGGGTTGAGTGGTACTACTCAGGAATAATAAGAGATTAATTAATTACAGCTAATTGTCATACGCTGAATTAATTAATGAATGTCTGAAACCTTAAATATGGGGATTAACCAAGTCAATGCAACCCGTTCCTAATAACGTGGTAATAAAGGAGTAGATCAGCATTAATTCTCTGGTGGCATGAATTAATTTTTATTAATTAATTATGTTCTGGGTTGAACATGGAATTAATTAATAGGAGGCCCACTTTATTATTTGCATTTGATCCTTGGTCTGGCCCAACACTGCTCAGAGCCCATTAGGGTTTATTAAACCCTAATAGCTCATTCTCAGATCTATATAAATAGATGAATCTCTCACTTGCCCACATTAGTTTAAGTTTGATTTTCAAATCAGAAACCCTAGAGAGATTGTAAGAGAGTGGGCGGCTGTAGATCCGGTAGCGTATCCTCACCAGATTTCTGGATCGAGCAAGGGAACAGATCAGAAGATCAGATCTGTAGGAACACCATCGTTTTGATCGATTCCAGATTCAGATCTGCACCATCTTCATTGCCATCATCGATCTAGATCTGTAGATCAGTCCTTGGAGTTTCAGGTATTCCTTTGGATCTACGAATTAAATTAAATAGGAGCATGCATAGGGCATTCACTGTTTGTCATGACATTTATTTTGATATCCATAAATCGAATCCAGAGTTTTAATAAATGGCGATTCATGTCGCCTATTGTAGTACGACCTA
This sequence comes from Plectranthus barbatus, assembly GCA_026898455.1. Lineage (NCBI taxonomy): Eukaryota > Viridiplantae > Streptophyta > Magnoliopsida > Lamiales > Lamiaceae > Plectranthus > Plectranthus barbatus. The sequence continues at coordinate 61,822 of JAPKLW010000831.1, forward strand.
GACCACTCCAAATAGTTCGTTAATTATTGCCGTACGACCTAGCACCGCACATGGATTGGAACTAAAATCGTATGAATCTACACCAGCGTTCACATCAACTACCTTCTACGCTGGCTATTACCTACACCTAGGAGGTAAGGAATAAGTTCTAGTGCAATTCAAGCTCTCAAAGGAAAGTAAACAAACAATTCTCAAACCAAATGATCATGCATCCTTACTCAAATCAACATCCAAAATGAATTAGAACATCATACCTTTCAATTGTACAAATACAAAGTTGAATTCAATTACATCCATTACAATTTGAAAAGTAGAGATTGGAATCTTCCCCAATTGGATTTGTATGCCTTGATCTACCACCTTGAATCTTCACTTCTCTTCCAAGGATTGGTAATTTAGCTCCTTGATAGGTTTTGGAAGAGATGGAAAATGGAATCGTAGAGAGAATTTAGGTAGAAGTTATCTAAAATTATTCAAAGTTATCAAAATAACCGTTTTTCCCCCTTTTATAATGAGTAAACAGGGCCTCGGATTGCCCGAGCCAAGGTTGGCTCGCCCGGGCGAGCCCAGAGCTGAAAACCGCCAAAACTGTGCTTTGGCTCGCCCGAGCCATGGGTGGCTCGACCGAGCCACCTCTCTGAAGGGCTTGGCTCGACCGAGCCAAGTTTGGCTCGGCCGAGCGAAGTCCCTGAACTGCCCCAACACCCTTTCTGCTCCGCTCGGTCGATCCTGCTTCCCTTTAACTCCTAGCTCGGGCGATTTCCATCCAAAACTCATCCAAAAGTGTTGTTTTATGCCCAAAACACATCCTACAACATTTCAAACACGAAAACACGAAAACAAGAAAAAAGAACAACGAAAACATATGATATGAGGGTAAAATGGCCACAAACATGCAAGTTCACACATCGAAAAATAGGTCATTTTACACACATATCATAATCCCCCAAACTTGAACCTTTGATTGTCCTCAATCAAAACAAAGTAAAGCTATCAATCTACCTCATGCAATACCTCATAGCTCATCAAAGTTATCTTAGCATGTTCAAGTAAAACGAGATTATCACCTAACTTTGTAACACGGTTAATGCTAAGGACATGAACCACTCATCAAGATTGGACACAAGAAACGAAAGCACTCCCTCACGTGTTTAGGGATGATGAGATTTCACACAATCACAAGATATCGAGCTTGATTTCCATAGGCTTGCATCCATTCTCACCACTATACTACAACGAGTTAGTTTCTAGAATCAAAAAGGTCTTTTCACGGGTTGTAACGTGGCTAACTAGAAGGTGGGTGGTTTTGGGCCAAAGTGACTAAACTTCTCAATTTCCCAAAACCCCCGAACTTGTTCTTTCCGAACCACTACAAACCCCCGAGGCTTTTCATTTTACAACACACTTTTTTTCTTCTCTTTTTTTTTACTCTTCCTTTTTTTTTCTTTTCTCTTTTCTTTTCTTTTTCATCCTTTTTCAAATGCACCATCATTCTTTCATTTTGTCGGTGCCTCTCTTTCCAAACACTTGCACCAAATTTTTTTTGTAAGTGCTCATTTATCTAGGATCAACAACAATCCCTTATTTCATATCTTTCATGCCTCAACATTTCCCGTCAATACACATTCAATCAATTCCCAACCCAACTCTCATCACCGTATTCACCCTCATACACTCTTTCCCCCAAAACTTGATCCTAATTATATTAAAGAAGATTCACCAATAAAGCTCAATCACGGGGGTCAAAGATAAGAAAGGCAAAATAATGATAACAACCACCTTATACTCCAGGTGTGAAAGGTAGGACTAAGAATCGATGGCCTAAGATCTTTTCTAGTTACACACTCATGCCAATAGATAGAGAACGGATGCAAGTTCTAGATCTCGTACTCTCAATCTTGCCACTCACAAACAATATAGATATGACAATATCATGGCTCAAACCTCACAACTTTTTGTCAAGTCCTATGCATTAACCACATACAAAACTCGGCAATTCAAAAGTTAAACTTAAAACATGCTTCGAAAACTAGATTCCGCCCTATCATAAGTTGTGGTAGACATCAAACTCCACTAAGTAAATCATGATTAAATCTCAAGTCTAGTTCGAGTTCATCACACACACACACAAGCACACAACATCTTAACAACAATCTACATCCCAAAACACAAATGTAACAAAACTAAACGGTAGGAAAGATGATAGAAAACGTTACCCATCAGTAGGCACGATCACCGCTCTCCATTCCTTATTTGCACCTACTACAAAGCATACACCACCAAACAATTGAGCATAAACTAGCCGATAAAATTCTCATTTCCACCAATATCCACAAACCAATTATCAACAAAAAATACAACAATATCCACCATTTCCACCATTCATTCCAAACCATAACACATCCACATACCAAAAACCAAATAGAAAGAATTAACACATGTAAACTTGCCAAAATATTCCATCCATTCAATCATCAAATATCAATCATCAAAATCATCATTCAAATCCAAATCCAAAGTAGATGTAAATCATAATACAACCCAATCGAAGTTCCAAATTCTTGAAATTCAACTAAACTAGACTAAACTAGAAAGCATAATAAGGATAGAGAGATAGAGAAGAGAATGAACCAGAGCACCAACTACCGACACATCCCCCCAAACTTAGTCAAGTGAGACTAAGTTTGTAAAAAGGTAGTCGGTGCGTCATTGCTCATCCCTATCCTGCTGCTGCTGTTGGCGTTCCCGGCGAGACTGGTACGGAATGGGGACTCGGCGCTGAAGCTCCCTGACATCCTCCTGAATAGAGTCAACTCTCCTATCAAGGCCATCAAAGCGAGAGGTCATAGAAGTGTCAAGACCCTGCAAAGAAGAAGACAAAGACTCTATAGAGGCATTAGTTTGCTGCAATATCGAGTATATCTGCTGCTGCCAATCTGTCATCGGAGGCTGCCGAGGCTGCTGAGGAGGAGGACGGGTGCTAGGACCGGCATCCTAGGTGCTGCCCATCCTACTTAACTGTGCCAAAGAGGTGAAACACCCATCGGATGAAAGAACCCCAACAAAAGCCTGGTGATCCTCAGAATCCAACAGCCAATTGGAATGATCTCCCAAGTCTTCAACCATAGTCAATCCTTCACAAGGAAGTTCCAACACCCTATTCCCAAATTTATAATAATAAGATTCACCACGGGGGTCAGGAACAAGAAACCGTCCTGCTAACAAGGAATTAGTATCCAAATACACAGCTGGCGCAGTAGGACCTGATAACGACAACCCCAGATGCTGAAAAATTGGCATAATTATACCACAACTGAAAGTTCGGGTGTTCGTATTGGCAGCCCGACTCCATGCATCCATTAACATTGCCCCCAAAGAAAACTTAACCCCATTCATCAAAGCATATAACATATGAAGCTCAGAAGTAATCACATTGCTGGACTCATACAGCCCACATACAGAACCACCCAAAAATTTATGGATATAACGAATAACAGGATTCCTAATCGCCGTAGCTCTACATTCTTTAATGTTGAACTTCCTATCCAAAGAAATACCAGTAATTTCTTCCCAAAATTCCCCCAAATTCATATTTTCATGCACAAGTATCGACTCAGAAGCACAACCATAAATCTCATCAATCGTAGCCCTCTGAAAAAAATGTTCCGTACCTTGGAGTTTGAATTTTATGGACAACGGTAATCCTCCCGCACCTTTCATAACCGTGATCAAGGGAAAGAATTCCCGCGACAACTCCATGTAACCGGGCCACTTAGTATTGAGTAACTTTTTCCAACCAATGCCCGTAAGGAGACTCCACACATCGTCCTTCAACTTCATAGCCTTCAATATCTCTCGGCACAAATATTTGGTGCCCACAACTTGCCTATTCGCCAAACTTTTGTATTTTGCAAACTCTTCATCATCAAACTTCTTTGGACGTCCACTTGAAGAAGAAGACTCCCCCCTTGCTCGTTTGCTTGCCATGAGAGAAATGGTAATGTGAGACAAGAACAATTGAACACACCAAGGTATGGGAAAAATTTTGGAAAGAGAAATTTCGACCGATCGGTAAATGGGTCGAGCAATTGCTCGATCGGGGTTTTAAATTTTTCGCGCAGCTCGGCCGAGCGCCAGATGGCTCGATCGAGCAGAGGCTCTGTCCGCGCGCGATTGCTGCTGGCACGCCATGGCTCGGCCGAGCGCTCCTCGCTCGGCCGAGCAAAGCCTCTGTCCCTTGGCCTTCTATTTAGCTCGGCCGAGCCTGCACCCGCTCGGCTGAGCTGCCCCTGCTTCCACCATTTACGCCTTTTCTCCGACATTTTCATGAACACACGGCCTTCCATCCTTCCTATTCTTCAATCACAATGCTAAATAGACTTGTGAATCCACACAATTAAGAATCCTTCATCAACAAACACTAAACAACATTATTAGACCAAAATCCATAACACCATTATTCAAAAACATGAAAATAACAAAACTTAAACATTGGGTTGACTCCCAACAAGCGCTTGTTTAACGTCGAAAGCTCGACGACCATACCTCAAGTCAATCATGATCCCATGGTGCCGATCCCGAACTCATACCTTGATTTAGCACGACATCATCCTCCGGGAAAAACAACTTCCTTCTTGCACTACGAGGTGGATCCGAATCCACTCGAGCTTTCTTTGTCCGAATTTGTTCATATCCATCAAAGTCTCCCGGGTCATCCTTTTCTTAATCCTCGTACCCCATGAGGTCTAATCCCAGATCAAGCACATCCTTCAATCTCTTTTTCCTATCAACTCTCTCATCTTCAAATTCATGCACATTCTTTCGAGGTAAGGCAAAAATGACTTCTTTTCCCCCACAACGGAAAGTAAGCTCCCCTTGTTTCATGTCAAATAGTGCATCGGCCGTATGTAACAAAGGCCTTCCAAAAATCAATTGAATCCCGCCTTTGTTTTTCATATCCACCACAAGAAAATCTTCGGGAAATGTGAACGTTAAAACCTCCACAAGCACGTCTTCAACCACTCCGCTAGGACAAAAGAGAGCTTGATTTGCTAGTTACAAGACTTGATTTGTGGGTTTAAGATGTCCAACCTCCAACTCCTTGTATAAATCCCACGACATTATGTTCACACTAGCACAGGAATCACACAAGGCTTTTTCAACCTTCACGTCTCCAATTTGACAACCAATGACAAATCCGCCCGGATCCTCCTTTTTGCTAGCTATGTTCTTCTCTTCATATTCTTGACTTCCCGGTTCATGTAGTTCACCATCCATAGTTACCTCAATTCCAACAAGTTCATCTAACATGGGAACACGTTCAATTTCACCCGGAAGTGGCATCTCTATATATCCTTTCCTAACATAATCAAAGAAATGCACCTTCTCAATTTGTCCTTCTTTCTCGTCTTCCACACTCTCTTCTTTTAACTCATTTCCATCTTCCTTGGTTTCACCACTTTCCACTTTTGGAGTCATGACCTCCAATTTCTCATTCAATCTATCTTCTCCATCGATCATATTACAACCTTTCTTTTGGATGATTTCCGTGTCGCTTGGAAATTTCCCAGCTTGATGTTTTCCACTTAATTGTTTAGCAATTGAAGAAATTTGCAGCTGTATTTCCGCGAACATCCCATCATACTTTTCAAACCTTTTATCAATCTCTTCATTCGGATTCTTCCTCATCTCTTGATTCACATATCTACTTCCTCCCCCTGCGTATCCCCCTTGACTACTACTCCCTCCTCCTTCCAATTGCATTGGAGGATTAAGAGCATTGTTTGGATTTGGATAGGAGAAATTTGGGTGGAACCGATTGGACGGATGATAATACATGTTTCCTTGAGGATTGTATTGGGGTCGGTTGTTGTACCCCATCCTTTGATTAACAAAATTTACATTCTCCGAATAAGCATTGTCATGCTTAAGTATCATCATCTCCTCTCTTCCACTTCCCGAAGTAGATAGCTTGTCGAGCTTCCTTTGCATGGCCGCTATTTGTTCTTTAAAATCCTCCGTCTCATAAGCATCGTTGACCGACTTCACCGGTCTATAATCCTTCCGTTCTCTTGGCCATTGGAAACTGTTTTCAGCCATTTTTTCAATTGTTTTCCAAGCATCCTCTTCTTCTTGATCAAGAAATGCACCTCCCGAAGAAGCATCTATCATGACTTTTGTATCATAATTCAACCCACCATAGAATTGGCATATTTGTTGACTCTTAGAAAGACCATGTCGAGGGCACTTGCGTAGAAGATCTCGGAACCTATCCCAAGCTTCATAGAGAGGCTCATCGTACCTTTGCCCAAACGATGTAATATCCGCCCTTCTTTTCAAAGTCAAACTTGGTGGAAAAAACTTGAAAATGAACTTCTCTCTTAACTCTTCCCAAGTAGCTATATTTGTCTTGTCTAGACCCTCGAACCAATGCCTTGCCGAATCCCTCAAAGAAAATGAGAATAACCGCAGCCGTATTTGGTCTTGGCGCACTTGGTTGATCTTAATGGTATCCGTGATTTCCAAAAATCGGGATATATGAATATTCGGATCCTCGGTAGCATGTCCCCCAAACTGATTATTCTGTATCATTTGGACCAACTGTGGTTTTATCTCGAATTGCGTGGCATTTACTCCTAACCAGAAACCACCGGTCATCGGCTCTCCTTGAGGTCGGAAGAGATTTTAAAGTGGTCTACGAGGACCATTCCTCTCATTAAGCAACGCCTTCATCAATTCAATTTGTCTTTCTAACTCTCCAATCCTCATTGTATCTTCCCCCGGATTAGCCATTTCCAAATCAATCTCAATACTTTCTTGTCTTTGTTGTGCTTTCCTTTCCAAGAGCTCACGAGCCTTGGACCTCGTGATCATATACAACCTACACTTCACAAAAGAAACCAATTACCAAACCAAACAACTTGATCTAACAAAGGAACCACCACTATCTATCAACAAGCTAAAAGCAATAAAGTTCTCACAAGCAATAAAACAAACACCTAGCCTACAAGCTTCACTTTTCCCCCAATATCTAGCAACCTACTAAATGAAGTCCCCGGCAACGGCGCCAAAACTTGATGCGGCTAAAAGTTCAATCAAATTAAACTCCTAGCTACACAAGAATAAAATTTGTCAAATCCAGGTCCTTCCCCGCTTCGCCCGCTAGAATACCGAGATACTATAGCAAAGTCTTATCGCTAGGCATGATACAATCGTTGAGTAGTTTCTATCAATCTAAGCAATCAATTTAAACCTATGCTAACAACATATGACAAACAATGAATTAAACCAACAATCATCTTTCAATCAATTCTTTCCACAAATCGGTAAACCAAGATAAAAAAATACTCAAATTAGGAAGATAGGATGTTGAAATGAATGTAGATGCAATCCAATTAGGTTAATCATTGATGTAAACACATTTTAATCCCTAGGAGATTGAGCAATCAACCCTACACTCGTTAACCCCTTGTCACGGCGAGCTAACGGTTGATGATCTAAGACTTGCAAACCATCACGTTATTAAGCCCTAGACCACTCCAAATAGTTCGTTAATTATTGTCGTACGACCTAGCACCGCACATGGATTGGAACTAAAATCGTATGAATCTACACCAGCGTTCACATCAACTACCTCCTACGCTGGCTATTACCTACACCTAGGAGGTAAGGAATAAGTTCTAG
>JAPKLW010000831.1:69904-93112 GCA_026898455.1 Plectranthus barbatus
AATTTAGGTAGAAGTTATCTAAAATTATTCAAAGTTATCAAAATAACTGTTTTTCCCCCTTTTATAATGAGTAAACAGGGCTTCGGATCGCCCGAGCCAAGGTTGGCTCGCCCGGGCGAGCCCAGAACTGAAAACTGCCAAAACTGCGCTTTGGCTCGCCCGAGCCATGGGTGGCTCGACCGAGCCACCTCTCTGAAGGGCTTGGCTCGGCCGAGCGAAGTCCCTGAACTGCCCCAGCACCCTTTCTGCTCCGCTCGGTCGATCCTGCTTCCCTTTGACTCCTAGCTCGGGCAATGTCCATCCAAACTCATCCAAAAGTGTTTTTTTATGCCCAAAACACATCCTACAACATTTCAAACACGAAAACAAGACAAAAGAACAACGAAAACATATGATATGAGGGTAAAATGGCCACAAACATGCAAGTTCACACATCGAAAAATAGGTCATTTTACACACATATCACTGGCCTCCTCAGCTACTTGTGCTACCAACTCAGCAGCTTCCCTGGCTGCTAGTTGATCAGCAGCTTTCTTCGCAGCACGCTCATCAACAGCCTTCTTTACTTGCTCGAAGTTGCGATCCCTTGCATCAAAAGTGATCTCCTCTATCACTTTCTTAAACTTCTTTTTCTCCTGCAGCTGCCTCAATATCGTCATCTTCCTCTTTCTCGCCCTTAAAACTTTCAATCTTTCTGATAGTGGTTTAGAAGAAAGGGGAAAGTTTGGCTCTGCAGCAACAGGGGTTTCCTCAGCAGCTTTCTTCGCGGCTGCTTCTTTCTCTCCGGCTTCCTTTTCAGCAGTTTTAACAAGCCTTCGTCGTGTCCTCTTTTTCTTTTCAGGAGAGACAACTTCCTTCCCCTTCCTTTTGGGTATTGCCACTGCAAGCTGACCCAAAACTAGAGCGGTTTGCTTTGCTTGCTTCTTGGCAAAAATCTCCTCAATCTGCTCCGCAGGAAGATCTCCCAGCTTCTCTATCTCATCGAGATCCCTGAAGCATTTTTTGGTCTCGGAGGCCTTCGTAGCGGCGACAATCTCTTCAGTAGTCATTGGGATTGCTTGCTCCAACTGCAGTTCGGCGAGAGTGGTGGAGTCGTCATCTTCCTCAGAAATAGGATTGTTGGGATCAACATTTGATTTCCCTTTCAGCCTCCGTGGGCGGGACATGTCTGCTGGGGTTGGCTCCTTCTTCGTCTGGGGAATGAAGTCAGTGAAGAGCAGAGCCTCACCCCTATCAAGTTCATCCTTCTGGAAGATGGACTCGATGAACCTACTAATTTTCAGTCCAAAATTGATGTTGGACATGAAAACTCCAGTCTCCTTGAGCTTCAGATTCTTCTTTGCATGGTCCAACCACCGCTCAAAGAAGAATTGTGCCCAATTCCCTTGGACACCATCCACTAATGCCATCATTACGGTATACTTCTTTGCCGACAGCTCAGAATATGAGCCGACATCACATTGAAACATCTTAATAACTAAATCAGCAAGAAGTTTGAAGTCTTACCTGAACTGATTTATCAGAGTGGCTACCTTCCACCGATTATTCTTATCTTCCTTCACCTTCGGTCTCTTCCATAAGTACCACCGTGCCTTCATCTCCTCGGTATTTATGACTTTGTAAGTGGAGATGCATTCACCTGAGTTGCGAAGGCCGAACATCGAGGCAAAGACCTTAGCGGTTACTGTGATAAGAGTTCCGAACACAGAGATTGTAAATGACTTGTGATCATCAGCAATAACCGCTCTAGCATAGAATTCCGAAACCATATGAGAGTGAAACCTCTTAGGTTCTGCAGACAGATATTGAACTACTTCCTCCTTGGCCAAAGTTTTCATTACCCATTCCGAAAACTGTACGGTGGCAAGGGGTGTATACAGGATCCGGTCCTTCATAATTTGGGCCGCTCACTTCTGGGCATTTGAGAGCCCTGACTGGTCCTTCTTCTTTGTGAGAGTGACGAGGCGAGCATATGAGAATGAATCATCAATATTCTCCTTTTTAACAGTCATGGTGAAACCGGGTGCATGCCTCTCATGTAGTGGCGTGCCGTCAATAGGTCGAAGGATTAATTTAGGAGGTTGTGCAGGTTCAGTAGGCTTTGGGGTAGAAGAGGAAGATTCAGGATTTTGAGACATGATTAAGAATTTTGAAAGATCCAAAGAAATTTGGTGTGTGGAAATTTTGAGAGGGTGAAAGCTAGGGATTCAAATATTCAGATTTTAGAAGGTTTGCAAAATTGACGATGTATGGTTAATAGACCTTCTGAGTGCTAGATCTGATGGTTGGGGGAGAACCACTTCAGATTCAATCGACGGTGTAGGAGATTCGAGACTCTTCGTATGGTGACCCACGCCACAAAATGCTCGAGTACTTTTGACGTGTCGGCTCCTGATTTGTCGCAGCCAATCGCACGCATTAAATGCAACGTGTTGGATACATTATTTCAAATTTAAATCCTTCCCGCTTTAACTTTCTAGGAGAGTCGGAGATTGCTGAGAGCTAGGACTCAACAATCTGCTGGCTTAGTAATCCTTAGCACTCATATGAACTGCTGAGAGCTTGGACTCAAATATTACATCATAGCATTCTCATATTGTCTGCTGAGAGCTTGGACTCAGCAAACATTTCTTAGCAACAGTTTGTACCACTTGTAGAGAACTTTAGAATAGCATTCCGACAAAATGCTGAGAGCTCGGACTCAGCATTCAACCTCTAGCAAACGTCTGAATCACTTGTTGCTATACGTTGCATATTTCATAGTGTTATACCACTTGTTGTAATATTATACTCCTTAGCAATTACTGAGAGCTTAGACTCAGCAACCAATAGCTTAGCAATCATATCTTAGCAACAAGAGTCAGCAACTCAAAAACGTAAGCTAGGATACGTTTATCTCCTTCATCTCCAAAAATCCAAGAAATCCAGAAAGAATGAGAGTAAAAACTCATTCATCTACAGCATCGTCTATCTCCATTAGACCTAACTTCAGACACAACTCTTTGAATCTGGCCTCAAAAAGTGGCTTAGTGAAGATATCAGCAATCTGATCTTCAGTGCATATATATTGGACATCGATATCCTTCTTCTCTTGATGATCTCTGATGAAGTGATGTCAGATATCTATATGCTTCTTCCTTGAATGATGAACGGGGTTCTTCGTTATGCACATAACACTATTGTTGTCGCAGTAGATCGGCACACATTCAGGAGGAATGTCATAATCTTGCAATTGCTGCCTAATCCACAACACTTGCGCACAAAATCTTGCGGCTGCTACATATTCTGCTTCGGTTGTAGATGTACCCACAGAGTGCTGCTTCTTCTTAAACCAACTTATTAGCTTATGACCAAGGAATTGGCAGGTGCCACTGGTACTCTTTCGATCAATCTTGCACCCTCCAAAGTCTGAGTCTGAATAACCACTGAGTGCTAGCCCATCAGGCCTTGGATACCAAATTCCTAGACCCTCGGTGCACTTGAGATATCGAATTATCCTCTTAGCAATATCCAGATGCAACTTCTTAGGATTTGCTTGATATCTCGCGCAAACTCCCACCGCATATGAAATGTCTAGTCTGCTAGTTGTTAAGTAAAGTAGAGAACCGATAATACCTTGGTAAAGCGTAGGATTCACATCATCTCCTTCTTTCTCAAGAGCAGCTTGCCATCTTGTACTTATTGGAATCCTTAAGTTTTTCGTCTTCTCTGGGCAGTACTTAGCAATCAGATCTCTTGTATACTTCCTCTGATGTATAAAGATCCCTTCACTCGATTGTTGTACTTGGAGTCTGAGAAAGTAGGACATCTTTCCCATCATTCTCATTTGGAAGTTACTCTTCATCAGCTTAGAAAATTTATTACACAAGACTGGATTCTTCGAGCAAAAAATGATATCATCAACATATATTTGAACAAGCAGAATACTTCCTTCATCCTTGATACGAAAGAGAGTCTGATCTATCTTCCCTTTCTTGAAACCATTGTCTAGCAAAAACTTAGACAACGTTCCATACCACGCTCTCGGTGTCTGCTTCAAACCATATAAGGCTTTCTTTAGCCTATAAACTTGGTTTCATTGCTCGAAGCCCGGTGGTTGCTCAACATAGACTTCCTCCTTCAGCTCACCATTCAAAAAGGCACTTTTCACGTCCATCTACAGGAGTGAAAACTCATTGTGGGTTGCATATGCGAGGAATAACCTGATTGCTTCCAATCGATCGATCGAAGAAAATGTCTCATCATAATCTATTCCTTTGCTTGCCTGTATCCTTTGGTTACTAGACACGCTTTGTTCCGGACGACCATTCCCGATTCATCCTTCTTGTTCTTGAAAACCCATTTCGTTCAAAATCACACTTTGATGCTCGGGTCTGTCCATAAGAACCCAAACCTGGTTGCGCGTGAACTCTGCTAGCTCCTCATGCATAGCATTCACCCAATCTGGAGATTGCAGAGCATCTTCAACCTTCGTAGGCTCTTCATGCGATATGTAGCACGCTAGCATCGCATTTCCTTGTTGCGTCCTTAGAGGATCATTGACGTCATCAATGACAGCATCTAGGGGGTGATCTCGTAGCCATCTCGGTCTTGGATTGCTGGGTGCTGGGGTTGCATTGCTAGCTTCGCCTGCTGAATTGTTCTCTGCTAGAACATTCTCCTCAACAATCGCCTGGGGTTCAGCATTTGGCATCTCAGCAACAGGAATCTCTGCATTCTGGACTTCAACAGCTGGAATCTCAGCATTCCGCATCTCAGCAGCTGGGAACTCAGCATCGTCCTTAGCGATTTCCTCAGCAACGCCCAATCTTCCTTTAGCAATACGTCCTTGATCTGGAATTTCGTCATCTTCTTCTTCAAGCGATCCCAGAATATCCAAATTATCATTAAGATAAATTTGATTGGTGGCCTCAACATGATCATTAGCATCATTGGCCTGTTCAGCACTATGGTCACCTGTTGAATGCGCCTGAGTTGGATTGCAATCATTTATCGACCTAGTCGGATCAATCTACGTATTTTCGAAAGAATTCACGATAGATTGACCATGGACATCATTGGTCTCATGATTTGCATCATTTTTCTCTCTTAAAAACCTGCGCACTAGAGTAGAATCATAAAAAATAACATTGCATGTTATTTCCACAACTTGAGTCGTCTTGTTTAACACTCTATACCCTTTGTGAGAAGGATGTCCATATCCAAGGAACACACCTTCATCAGACTTAGGCGAAAAAGTGTTAAGCTTCTACTACCCATTGTTATGAATATAACATGTCGAACCAAAAGCACGAAGATGAGTAAGAGAAAGCTTACGACCGTTGTACACTTCATAAGGAGTCTTATTGAATCTGCCATTGATTGCGCTCCTATTCTGAGTGTAGCATGCAGTCATGACTGCTTCGCCCCAATACTTTCCACTTAGACCGGAATCGGCTAGCCTTGACCGCACTGCTTTATTCAAGGTGTTGTTCCTTCTCTTTGCTAGACCATTCTGCTGGGGGGTCCTAGATGTGGATTTCTCATGCCCGATTCCAGCTTTGGCACAAAAATCCATTATAATCACACTGCAGAACTCGATCCCGTTATCTGATCTAATCCTTTTCACGGTAACTTCTTTGCTATTCTGCTCTTTAAGGATCAACTCTGGTAGAATGAGCTTTACTTCATCCTGATGGATTTATATACAGAAAGCATTATGTTTGGTATATTACGTACAAGGTCGATTGGTTCATATACTGGGAATCATAAATGTTGTATGTTCATCTCCTATCTGAATTAACAAACTTGTGTCGCAAACGCAATTATCCTCTTATCTCATCGATTGGGAGATCATATGGTGTGTAGTAGATCACGGAAGATCGTATGGATTGTTCGACCTAGCGAGAAATAAATGTTTATCACAACTAAGGCAGTTCCAGGATAAACTATCGGTGTAGGCTGCAACATACGCAGTAATAAGCATCTTATCTTGGATGGCTTGGTATGCTGGTGTGGGGTACATATTGATAAGGACCTAAGTCGAGATCGATTCTTTTATCTGACATTAAAAGAATCTAGATCTCTATGGCTTGATGAGATCCTAAGCCTATATGAAGGTACAGAAGTATATGCAGATTGTGTATTACTTTAAGTTGCAGTGAAAGGCTCTGGTTGAGCTTGTATATCTGTATCTTGGGTAATTGCAGTTTGTGTATGACTGTCTGGTACTAGAACTAGGTAACCACATCCAGTATAGGATGGTGTCATTCCCTGAGCAGCTCAGAAGGTTCGTTATGCTAAAGTCCTGCAGGCTGATTAAGTTCAAGCATAAGTGAAAAGGTTTGAGTGGATTGACTCAGGAATATAAGATGTTAATTAATTAAATATCTTGTCAGAGCTTAAATTAATTAACGAATGTATGTAACCTTAAATGAGGGGATATACCGAGCCCATGCAACTCGTACCTCAAAACGTGGTAGCAAATAGGTAGGACAATATTGATTCTCTGGTGGAACGAATCAATATTAATTAATTAATTATATTCGTTGAATATGAGAATTAATTAATTGATAGGCCTTATTTCCTATTTGCATTATATTCCCTGGTCTGACCCATGAAACTCAGGCCCAATAGAAGTCTAGTATTTTCTTATAAATAGGCCTCAGTTTTTCAGATCTCAACACACCACAAGATCATAAGTTGCACACAGCAAACCAGAATTTGGGAGATGTGGTGATCGACTAGATTTGAGAAACGAGGAGGAAATTCTGCTTCTCAACCGGGCAAGGAATCTGAAGGGAATCTTCACCAGATATTTAGATTGAGTTGGGATACAGATTAGAAGATCAGATCAGGAGGATCTTCTTTCTTCTCTCCCTCTTCTGTTTTCAAAAATATCATCATATTTTCATCAGATTTAATTCCTTTTATCTGTTAGGGAATTAATCTTTGTGCGTGGGAAAAAATTCAAGAGGAATCTCCGCGCTCTCGTACTTCAGGGTTTCGCAATCCAGGTATTCCGCATAAACCTTCTTTATGCATAATCAATAGGAACATGCTAGGAATAATCATAGTTATAGCAATTTATTTTTGATATTCCAATTAACGATCCGGGCAAACAGACTTCTTGATTCAGTTCACGAATCCCTTCAATTGGTATTAGAGCGAGGTTCATTAATTGGCTCTATAAAAAAAAAAAATATTGCCTATGATTTGCTTGATTATTATTATTGATTGAATGCTATGAATGGTTTTGGATTGTAAGATTATGCTTTTTCGTCCTCGTGGTTCTCGGGTTAATCCGCCCCTTTATAAGGATTCGTTTTTCACCCACGAGATAAATCTGTGGTTAGATTTAGATTTTTAAATTGTAATTAGGTTTATACAATGTAATCTTTTATTTTAAAAATTATATCTGTAAAATGGAAAATGAAGAACACGAAGAACGAATGAAGAACACAAAGAACGAAGGACGGCACGACAGAGTTGGCACGGCAGCAGGCCGTGCACGACAGTCAGCGAGGGCTGGCACGGCTGTGATAGACGCACGCAAGGGCCACGGTGGCTGCGGCGCTACGTACGAAACCCTAGGGTTTCCACGCGCGCGCGCACATGGCGAGGGCCGTGCGGCCACGGCTGGCCAGCAGCATGTGGGAGCTTCGGGATGGCGATGCGGAGGGGCAGAGGTCTGGCCAGGATGTCGAGCAGCGGCTGTCTGGGCACGAGAGGCGCGCACGACATGACGGAACCCTAGGTTCCGCGTGCGCGCATGCAAGAACCCTGCGTGGCCCTGCGCGCGCTCGACGGCGGTGGACTCGTGCTCTCCGGGCGGCAACGGTGGGGCGAGGTGGTGCAGCGTGGCTCGGGCGAGGGAGTCGTGGGCTGGGGCAGCTCGGTGGGGTGGGCAACGCGCGCAGAAGCCACGTAAACCTTAGGGTTTGCATGCTGGACGCAGCTAGCACACGACCTTCCTTGTGCGATTTCGGCGAGTCACGGAGACCGACAGTGGAGATGAAAGTTGTTGGCGGTTCGAGCGACGGTCGGGGCAAGCCGGGGTGGTGGCATGCAAAGCGGGCAACGGCCGAAGGAGGCGGAATGTGGGCTGCAACCATGAACGTACGTGCATGGTTGCTGCACGATGCCGGGAGCCCTCGCGGCGGCGGCGAGTCGCCGGCAGTGGTGGTTCGCCAGTGCTGGCTCGTCGGGCCGAGTTCTCGTAGGCTATTGGGCTTGCAATGTGTGTCTAGGCCTGCGATTTGGTGAACTGGCCCAGTTGTCTAATTTTCTGATGAATCAAATCTTGGAGGCCCAGATTCAGAAAATACTGTCAGATCACAGTCCAAGTAGTGGAGCCCAGTCGAAGATCTGTAAGAATAATTTCAACGTGTAATAGTTAGAATTATTATTATTTTTGTATGTGTTTATATTAATTGCGCTGCATATAAGCATGTTGTAGATAATTGGAGCACGTTTACTGCTTTTATTTACAGCTTTAAAGCATGCTATGTGATTTATTTTGTTGAATTGATTATAACTATAAATTCGGGGTTCATGTTATGCATGATAGAATTTTAGCAATGTTATAATTATGGCTACATAAAATAATATGTGCAATTGAACTTATAAATTTAAAATTACTAAGCTCATAATTTAATAAGACCACCACAATGCAATCCTTCATTAGAAGTGGGTAATTTATTAGGTAAACGTCTACATGTGTAGCTTACTTAATTTATTATTCATAAGTTCTAATAGACAGGATTTCTTAAAACAAACATTTATTTCATGTGAGAAGTGGGAGTTAATGCGTAAACGTCTACATGTGTAGCTTGCGTATTGAATTCTCATAAGTTCTCTAGGGATCGAATTAAATGAGACAGCCTTATTATAAGGGATCAGGTGTGTCCTAGTAAGATCCTTATATGGGAGGGTTGGCTTTGGTGGTAAACTAGCTTAGATGTTATCCAGAGTATAACTCATTTGTGATGTCCCTGCTCAGTAGGATAATATGGTCTTAAGTTAGTCTCCAATTATTAATTCCATTTGTCTAAGGAACCCGGGCATGGATTGGAATTAAAGGACTAGAATTGAAAGATGCAGTTTAGTTAAGTGTTTTGTTGTAAACGTCCACATGTGTGGCTTGCAATAGTAATACTTAAGAAAATTGGAGGAAACATTAATATTGTTTTATCATAAGGTTTCAATTGTTTGTGACTATGTTTTAATTTCTTCTTTAATTTATTGTTTTCAGATATGTCTTTACCAAATGTGATCAATATCTTAGCACAAAACCAATTAACCGGTCCCAATTTCCAAGAATGGAAACACAACTTGGATTACATCCTTGTCGCAGAGGAACACAAGTTTGTCCTTGATAAGCCTCGTCCGGCTGCTCCCACTAATGCATCGACTGATGAGGAAAGGAGCTACTATAACAAGTGGCTCAAGTCAAACAATATAGTGAAATGTTATATGATGACTACTATGTCCAAGGTACTTGCACAGCAGCATCATTCATATGATAATGCTAGTGACATAATGGACAACCTCACAGCAACCTCTGGTGAGTCAGACCGAGCTGTCATATTCAATCTCATGAGGGAAATCGTGGGAAAGAAAATGGCGGAAGGAAGCTCGGTCAAAGAGCACGTGGTCAGCATGACTCATCTTATGGATGAGCTCATGCTGCACGGAGGTGGTATCGATGCGGAAGCACAGGTTGATATCATCCTCAACTCTCTGCCAAAGTCCTTTGAGAACTTTAGACTGAATGCTGTCATGAACAAGAAAGAGTACACTCTTAATGAGTTACTCAATGACTTCATGGCAGCGGAGTCAGTGATGCTTCCAGAAAAGGTTGCTTTGGCTACTTCAAGAAATCGTCCTGTTGCGCTGGTTGGCAAGAGGCGCAAAGGAATGTTTAAGATGAAAGCTAAAGGTACAACTTCTGTGAAGAAGTCAAAAAGGACACCGGGCGTGCCTGGTAAGAGGGACAAGTATTTCAGATGTGGCAAGGTTGGTCACTAGAAGAAAGATTGCCAAGTCAGGAAGACTGGACAAGGTGCGTCATGTGCATTTATAACAGAAACATGTTTAGCATCAGTTTGTACCCATTCTTGGGTAGTGGATACTGGAGCTCTTGATCATGTTAGTTATACTTTTTTGGGGTTCAGGCCGACAAGGCAGCTGAAGCATGACGAGATTACCATCTCAATGGGTAGCGGATAGCGAGTCTCAGCAGTAGCCATTGGAGATTTTACTTTATGCTTTGAAAACAATGTTTTGATTTTGAGAGATGTTTTATATGTGTCGGTTTTTCAGTGGAACTTAATTTCAGTTTCCAAGTTATTTAGTGATGGATATTCAGTTATTTTTTATAGTGGAGTTTCCATCATTGGTAATAACGGTGTTATCTGTCGTGGCAAACTGATTGACTCTCTCTATATCATTGATTGTATGCATAAATCTTCCGTGAATATTGCAAACTCATCCAATAATAATAATCATTTAAAGAGAGTTTTCTTCCGATGAGGATCAAACATATCTCTGGCACTTGAGACTAGGTCACATCAATCTAAAGAGGATTAAAAGATTAGAATGCGATGGGCTCTTGGATTCTTTTCAATTGGTACCGCATCAAATATGTGAATCCTATATAGTGGGAAAGATGATGATCAGGCCTTTTAAGGCAAGTCAGTCTCGAGCAGAGGATGTGTTGGAATTGATCCACTCTGACTTATGTGGACCAATGTCCATGCAAGCTCGTGGAGGTTATGAGTACTTTGCCATATTTATTGATGATTACTCAAGATTCGGATATGTCTATTTGTTTCACCATAAGTCTGAATGCTTTGAGAAATTCAAAGACTTTAGGACTGAGGTAGAAAAGAAGTTAGGTAAGACTATGAAGACACTACGATCAGATCATGGTGGAGAATGCCTCAGTAACAAGTTCTTGCAGTACTTGTCAGACAACGGGATTACATCCCAGTGGAGTGCACCGGGAACCCCTCAACAAAATGGTGTAGCAGAAAGAAGAAATAGAACTCTCTTCGAAATGGTCAGGTCGATGATGAGTTACGCAAGCTTACCTATTTCGTTTTGGGGATATGCCTTGGAGACTGCGACCTATTTGCTTAACCTGGTACCTTCCAAATCAATTCCTAAAACACCTCTGGAACTCTGGTATGGGCGAAAGCCAAGTTTGAACAGAGTGAGGGTTTGGGGTTGTCCAGCATATGTGCTAACAAAGGAACCTGATAAGTTAGAAAGTAGGTGTAAGCTGATGCTGTTTGTAGGATATCCCAAGCAAACAAAAGGTGGTTATTTTTATTGTCCTGAGAATCAGAAAGTCGTTGTCAGTACCAACGCAAGATTCTTGGAGGACAAATATATAAGAAACCACAGATCAAAGATTGAAATTATCCTCCACGAGCTTGAGGCTAAGGAAGCGATTCCATCAGGAAAGCCCAGTGTAGTGGTAAATCCACCTGTAATAGGTGAGGCAATACCAACACTGCCACTAATGCAAGGTATGGGACCAACGGGTACTGTGCCAACTACTGACACGGTTCAGATGCCTCATCGTAGTGGGAGGATTGTCCACCAACCCGAGAGGTATATGTTCATGGGAGAGTCCTCTGACTTGATCCTGGAAAACGGACTGGATGATACCGATCCCTGGACATATGACGAGGCAGTATCTGATAAAGATGCAGACAAATGGCTGATCGCCATGGATTCGGAAATAGAATCCATTATGGCTATGGATGTATACCAAAAAACTGATTTTCCAGATGGCTATCGAGCCATAGGGTGCAAATGGGTATACAAAACAAAGAAAGGAGCGAATGGTGAAATTACAGCTTTCAAAGCAAGGCTGATGGCGAAGAGTAATAGTCAGAAAGAAGGTGTAAACTATGACGAGACCTTCTCACCGGTAGCCATGCTTAAGTCCATTCGTATACTCCTAGCCACAGCAGCACATAAGGACCTAGAGATCTGGCAGATGGATGTTAAAACTGCATTTCTAAACGGGTACCTTGAAAAAGACAGGGACATCTATATGCGACAGCCAGAAGGTTATGTGCAGAAGGGCGAAGAACATTTGGTCTGGAAGCTAAAGAAGTCACTATATGGACTTAAACAAGCTTCACGGTCATGGAATCTGCGTTTTGATGAAGTGATTAAATCCTATGGATTTTCACAATGTTCAAACGAGAGTTGCGTGTACCGTCTATGTGTCAGCGGAAGCGTGGTGTTCCTTGCACTTTATGTAGATGATATTCTCCTATTTGGCGACAATGTGGAAGTATTATCGGGCATAAAGGGGTGGTTATCCGAACAGTTTCATATGAAGGACCTTGGGGAGGCAGGATACATCCTAGGGGTAAAAGTATTGCGAGAGAGCAATAAGAGGATGTTGACCTTGTGTCAAGGGTCATATGTGGATATTGTGATTGCCCGTTTCAGCATGCAAACTGCTAAGAAAGGTCTGTTACCCTTCAGACTTGGCATACATCTTTCCAAGGATCAGTGTCCGAAAACACAAAAGGAGAAAGATGAGATGAGCAACGTCCCGTATGCATTGGCCGTGGGGAGTCTCATGTATGCAATACTTTGTACGAGGCCAGATATTTGCTTTGTTGTAGGCATGGTAGCAAGATACCAGTCTATCCCTGGACAGACGCATTGGACCGCGGTAAAGCACATACTCAAATACTTGAAAAGGACTAGAGACTATTATCTCGTTTATCAGTGTGAGGAGTTGTGCCCTGTGGGTTATACTAATTTAGATTTCTAGGCAGACCGAGATGAAAAGAAGTCCACCTCTGGCTATGTGTTTACATTGGGAGGTGGGGCCATATCATGGAGGAATGCAAAGCAGAAGTGCATTACTGACGCCACCATGGAAGCAGAACTTGTGGCATCTTCTGAAGCTTCGAAAGAAGCAGTATGGTTTCGAAACTTCCTTATAGAGTTGGACGTGATTCCTAAGCTGCCCAAGACCATCACGGTATATTGTGATAATTCGGGAGCTGTGGCTAATTTAAAGGAACCACGAACTCACAGAGCAACAAAACACATTGAAAGGAAGTACCATATTATACGAGAAATCGTAGCAAAGGGTGATGTGCTAGTAGAGAAGATTGATACAAAAGATAATCTAGCGGATCCATTCACAAAAACTCTGCCTCAGAAGGTCTACGAGATGCATGTACGTAACCTTGGGCTGAGGACAAAGCTAGCCACGTAGAATGATTGATGTAATAGCTAGATTAGTTTAGACGCGTTATACTTTAGAAAGCACCTGTATAATTCTTTGAGTATAAATGGGAGATTGATGGATTTATAAACTGAAAGCATTATGATTGGTATATTATGTACAAGGTCGATTGGTTAATATACTGGGAATCATAAATGTTGTATGTTCATCTCCTGTCTGAATTAACAAACATGTGTCGCAAACGCAATTATCCTCTTATCTCGTCGATAGGGAGATCATACGGTGTGTAGTAGATCACGGAAGATCGTATGGATCGTTTGACCTAGCGAGATATAAATGGTTATCACAGCTGAGACAGTTCCAAGATAAACTGTCGGTGTAGGCTGCATCATACGCAGTAATAAGCATCTTATCTTGGATGGCTGGTTATGCTTGTGCGGGGTACACATTGATAAGGACCTAAGTCAAGATCGGTTCTTTTATCTGACATTAAAAGAATCTATATCTCTATGGCTTGATGTGATCCTAAGCCTATATGAAGGTATAGAAGTATATGCAGATTGTGTATTACTTTGAGTTACAGTGAAAGGCTCTGGTTGAGCTAGTATATCTGTATCTTGGATAATAGCAGTTTGTGTATGATTGTCTAGAACTGGAACTAGGTAACCACATCCAGTATAGGATGGTGACATTCCCTGAGCCGCTCAAAAGGTTCGTTATACTAAAGTCCAGCAGGCTGATTAAGTTCAAGCATAAGTGAAAAGGTTTGAGTGGATTGACCCAGGAATATAAGATGTTAATTAATTAAATAGCTTGTAAGAGCTTAAATTAATTAACGAATGTTTGTAACCTTAAATGTGCGGATATACCGAGCCCATGCAACCCGTACCTCTAAACGTGCTAGCAAATAGGTAGGACAATACTGATTCTCTGGTGGAATGAATCAATATTAATTAATTAATTATATTCGTTGAGTATGGGAATTAATTAATTGATAGGCCTTATTTGCTATTTGCATTATGTTCCCTGGTCTGGCCCATGAAACTCAGGCCCAATAGAAGTCCAGTATTTTCCTATAAATAGGCCTCAGTTCCTCAGATCTCAACACACCACAAGATCATAAGTTGCACACAACAAATCAGAATTTGGGAGCTGTGGTGATCGACTAGATCTGAGAAACGAGGAGGAAATTCTACTTCTCAACCGGGCAAGGAATCTGAAGGGAATCTTCACCAGATATTCAGATTGAGTTGGGATACAGATCAGAAGATTAGATCAGGAGGATCTTCTTTCTTCTCTCCCTCTTCTATTTTCGAAAATATCATCATATTTTCTTCAGATTTAATTCCTTTTATTTGTTAGGGAATTAATCTTTGTGCGTAGGAAAAACATCAAGAAGAATCTCTGCGCACTCGTTCTTCAGGGTTTCGCAATCCAGGTATTCCGCATAAACCTTCTTTATGCATAATCAATAGGAGCATGCTACGAATGATCATAGGCATAATAATTTATTTTTGATATTCCAATTAACAATCCGGGCAAAAGGACTTCGTGATTTAGTTCACGAATCCCTTCACATTCTTGGTCCTCAGCAATCGGACCCATGTGTACCTTGAAAAATCATCAACAACCACAAGTGTATAAATCCTTTTACTTACTGTGGCTGGAGTGACAGGGCCAAATAAATCCATGTGCAATAGCTCAAGGATTCTCTCAGAAGTGGCCTTCTCCGGGTTTGTCCTAAATGATGCCTTGGTCTGCTTCCCTTGCTGGCAAGCTTTGCACACGCCTTCCTTTCTGAAGGTCGTCTCAGGCAATCCTACAACAAGATTGTGCTTGGCTAGGTGGTTAATAGTTTTAAAGTTCAGATTAGTTAAACTCTTATGCCATAGCCAATTTGTCTCTTCTTTGTTGAATGCTACGAAGCATGAATGTTGTTGGCCACTTTGCCAATCAACAGTGTATAGGCCACCCTCGCAAATGCCTCTGAGCTTCACTTCACCTGTAGCACTATCAACAATCTCACAACCAGTGTTAATGAAATATACATTATACCCATTCTCGCATAGTTGGCTAATGCTCAGTAGGTTGTGCTTAAGGTTGGAAACGAGAGCAACGTTGATGATTCTCATGCCATCTTGCTCAATGCATCCTCGTCCAATCACTCGACCTTTGCTATTATCACCAAACATGACTGTGGGGCCATAAATTCTTTGCAATTATGAGAATAACTCTTCTCGCCCCGTCATGTGGCCTGAGCAGCCACTATCTAGGATTCATTCATTCGACATTCCTGATGTCTTTGCTCTTGGGTCCCGTTCCTGCAAAAATCAGAAATTCTGTTTAGGTACCCGCTTAGCATCGGGTCCTGCAGTATTAGCGTAGATTATGGTCCCTTTTGGAACCCACATCTTGGTGATTTTCAAAATTTTCTTCTTGATATCACCCTTAGCAATCTTCTCGACCTTCGTTGGATAAGCAGACTTTGCATAATTAGAACTAGGTGGAGTGGTGTGCTTAGCCTTCATAGTCCTTTTGAAAGGAAAATGGTTGGACTCAGGCCTCACATAGGTGTTCCTCCTATGTGGTGTGTACTTAGGGTACCGTGGTCTTACAACATGGTATGCTACCTGCTAGCCTCTATGAAAGGTAGGATATTCTATCCTAACATTAGATACATAATGCTCAGCATTCCTCCGTGGCACTGCTGAGTGTGGTCTAGCAGACATCTTCTGGGTACTATGCTGAGATCCAGCAGATGCATGCTTAGCAGACACTCTCTGGGTACTCTGCTGAGATCTAGCAATAGCATGCCTAGTAGGCATTCTGTGGATACTTTGCTGAGATCCAGCAGAAACATGCCTAGCAGGCATTCTCTGGGTACTCTGCTAAGATCCAGGAGATGTATGCTTTCTACGCCAATCTGTTTGCTTAGCAGTTGACGACTCAACAATTGTCTTTCCTTTACCTTTGTCAGCATTGACTTTTCCAGCAGAAAAAAATAAAATCTTTTACTCCTTAGAAAATTTAGCATACTTACTCAAGGTTTCCTTAGAGGATTTTGCTTCAACACAACCAAGGCTCAATCCTGTTTTAACAGAATGTTTCCTTTATTGACTTACAATGGCACTAAGAACTGCCTTGCTGGATGTGTAAGCACAAATACAGTCCTCCTTAGGTTTACTCTTTAAAGTTAAATTCTCCTTTTCAATAATTTGAAAATTTTCAGAAAGCTTAGAGTAATTTGCTTTAAGTTTCAAGAGCTCCTCACTATCAGACCTTAGTCTTTCGACTTCTTCGATCAAAGATGTAACCATTAGTTTAAGTGAGGTATTCTCTCCTACAATGGCATTTTTTATCTCATACATTTTTGAAAACTCTATTGAAAGCTTTGTGAGATAATCATCCTCGGAATCTAGAAAAGAATCCTTTGATTCATGCATGGTTGTTGAACTAGGAATGCTAGTAGAATGTACCTCCTGGGTATGACAGCTAGAGCAGACTCAACATCCTGATCATCAACAATATCTGCCATCAAGACCAGCATGGCCTCCTCATCATCCTCTTTTGATGAATAGTACTTATCATCATTGTCGGGGATGTCGGGTACTTCGGTCCTGGTCAGCAATGCTCTTGTGACCGCTTTGACAGCTCTTCTCTCGAATCTTTCCTTGAGGCGCTCTCTTTCCTCTTGGCTCACTTTAGGACATTCATGCTTAAGATGATCTGGCAAGTTACACTAAAAGCATGTCCTGGGCTTCCTATCTGCTGAACGAACGGATGATGGGAGATTTGCTTCTTTAGCTTCCTTCTCGGCTTTAGCTTCCAGCATAAGCTTCTGAAGCTTTTTCATCTGCTCTTCGAGCTCACTAATCTTTAGATCCACATTCTGTGATCCTGATGTTGAAGTAATCTCCTTCGCTGGGGAAGCTGGAGCAGATCTCTCATTATTGTGGAAGGGCTTCCTCGACTTCCACTTACCAGCATCTCTCTTTACAAAGAATGCTAGATCCTCTGGGGGTACAACATTTGATGACAAAGTTTGCGCATCAGCAGCTTCATTCTTCTTTGATTTCTATATAATAAATTCATGAGCTTTGAGTTGAAAAAATACCTCAGATGTAGACATCTTGTTGAGGTCCTTTTCGCTCATGCTTGTCACCTTTACAAACCAATCACTCCTTGGAAATAGCTTGGAAATGATCTTGTTGTTCATTTCTCCATTATCGTATTTCTTTTCCAAGTTTCGGAGCTCTCCAATGATTGTGTTGAATCTCTCTTCCATTGCTTGAATAGATTCTCCTGCAATCATAGAGAAAGATTCATACTTATCAACAACTACCTGGAGTTTGTTGCGTTTCATTTGGTCTGTCTCCTAGGAAGATTCACAGACATATTCCCACATTTCCTTAGTTGTATCAAAGTCCAGAGCCTTGTCTGCCATCAACGGAGGCAAACTGGTCAAGTATAAGCTTCTTTGCTAGATATTCTAGTTGGGCTTTTTTCTTATCTTCCACTGTCCACTCGTCAAACTTCTTTTCGACCATTTGTGGTGGTGGTGGTTGCCCCTCAGCAGATGGACCTACGAAAAGATTAGGCTTCATGATCTTGATGGGTCCTTTGTTGAGAACATCCACCATCTCCGGATGTATGCTTTGGAGCTGGATGGTGGCCATCTTATCCCATTAGTTGAACTTCTCTTTGTTGTACTTGGGAAAAGTATGGTTCATCTTGGCTAGATTGAAGTACCTGAGCTAAACAACAAAACAAGTGCAAGGAAAATGTAGATCTGGTCGAAGCGACTCAGAAGCAGTAAGTCTTATGACCTACCGCTCTGATACCACTTGTTGGTCCCGAATTAGAGTCGTGATAAGTACCCGAAGGCTACTTAGCAAATGCGGCGGAATAATAAGTTTATCTTGCACTTAGAACTTTTCAAATATTTAGCTCGAGGTTGGTCTTAAGTTACACTTGTTTCAGAGGTATACTCTAGCAACTTGAGGTTGCTAGGTTTTAAATCGATGAACAGAAACAATAAAACATTAAATTAGAACACAAGATTTATAGTGGTTCGATCTACAAGATCTACGTCCACTCCTCAGCCGTATCGCTGAGTATTTCACTAAAAAGATATTTGAAGTACAAGGAATCGCCGAACACTTGTAGTAGGTGGTGAGCTTTCGAGTCGGCCCCGACAAAGCTATCCTCCGTTACTTCAATCTCTTCGGTCGACAGCTGTGGAGAAGTCAAGGGCACACCTTCGTAAAACTCCTCTCTGCTGCAATGGAAGCTTTAGAGTTCCTTCCCGAACTTTTCTGGGGTTTTTCGGCAACAGCCCGTGATAGTCAATCTCTTTTCAGAGATGTGACTGCTGGATGCTTCCTAGGATGGAATGTATCCCAATGATTGATCCTTGAATGAAGTCAAGGAATCTCTTGAATGCAGTGTCAGATATTCAATGTTCGACACTTGTTGTTGAGAGCTTTTAAGATTCTTCACTTTTGTGGGCTCTCAACTAACTACTCTCATTAGCTTTTCACTTGCCAAAGGTATCTTTCGATTCGCAACTATGGTAGAAGAATGAGTAGTAGTCGTCTCTCTGTTTGGACTTCTCTTTTATACTTGGAGATTCAAACTTCCATACCCGTTAGACACAACGGTCTTCTTCGTCCAAAAGAGTTACTGGCTTTTTCCTCATTTTTGGCATGGTACAGTGCCTTTTTACCTACTTCGGGTAAGGTTTTCGTCCTTTGTTGTACCTTCTATCAGAACAGTTGCTTTAGCAAGTGTTGCTAGGTTTCTTTGCTTAGCATTCTATCGGAGAATGCTGGAAACGTTCTGCTAAGCTTTTTGACTCTTTTGATTGCTATGTACTTCTAGCAATCAGTCTTCGTAGCCAATCTGCTGACTGCTCAGCAGTTGCTTACTCAGCACTTGAGTCTTGGTTCTTGATTGCTATATCTTCTAGCAATCTCTTCCGTAGCAGCGAATGCTGACTCCTTCAGCATTCTGCGATCTTCTTACTGTAGTAGTGAATGCTGACTCCTTCAGCATTCTGCTATCTTCATTCTTCTGACTGCCAAGTGAATGCTCCTAGCAGTCTCTTCTTTTCAGCATATGATTGCTAGCACTTTAGCAATCACTTTTCTTAGCACATGACTACTTTCTTCCTTAGCAGTCATCCTTGTCTGCTGACTTCTCTAGTAGCTGCCATCTGCTGAGAATACTTTTAGCAATCTAATCTATTACAACTCGATATTTTTCCTAAACAGGACATTACACGTGAGTTGCTAGACTTCAACAATGATCGACCAAGCTACTAAGGCTTTGATTCAACAAAACCTTTTACAATTTTGATCTAAGGGAGAATTACAACATAATTCCCAATAGTTTCTCAAGCTAGATCTATGAATGATCAATCAAGTACTCAAGAGGACAAGGACAATGATGCAATTGTTCTCGCTGAGGCCATAGATTCACTAATTTTAAATACAGGTTGATAGCGCGATTCGCAACGCGCTAAAGCTGCAAGTGTACAGACCACTGCAGAGGGCAAGTAATAATTTATCGAACTCAAGGACTGCAGGCTCGAAACACAACCAAGCACTAAAACATAGACATCGTACTACTATCTAGGCAAATCATAAAGTAGTTTTGGTTTATTTAACTGGACTGATTTAAAAGCAGAAATAAAATAAAACGGGTAATTAAATATTTTAGAAAACAATGAGAAAATAGGATTCCAGGGCAATCCACTTTGAATATTAAACAAACAACGTTTTCATGCAATTCAATCCCAATTTAATTTCCAATGATGTGAGCAATCGCGAAAATGTTATCAGGCGACCCTCTCGGATGCTAAACCATAACATGGAAATAAAATACCTAATGACTCCTCTCGGATGCGCAAAAAGGAATTTTACTCTCGATAAAAACCTTAGATTCAAAACCCTTTAAAAGTTCAACTTCCTCACGGATAATTGTTCTAATAAATCTGATAAATTTGCGTCTTAATTGACAACCTAGACCTCTCGGTTCAAAAACTATCAATTCAAATCACAATTAATGATAATTAATGCAATTATTGAAAATCCCAAATTAAATCAGAACATCAGAGGAAAAGGAACATTAAATTTGCATAAATGTTGAATGAATAAATACAAAGTTTCAAAACCCTAGAATCCAAAAAGGGATTTAGCCAGACATGCTAAATCCTAGAAAAACAAAGAGATGAAGAGTCATAAAAACAGGAAAAGGAAATTAAAAACCCGTAGTCTTCAATCTTCAAATCCTGGCATGCTCTTCCAGTTCTCCTTGAATTTCTGCAGAAAAACCCTCGCTCTAGCCTTGGGAATAAATTCGGAACGTAGGAATGTGGGAATGATGAGTGTGGAACCTTTCCCAGCTTTTGGACCTCATATATATAGGTGAGGGTTTTAAATCTCAAAAGATATGGGGAATTAATCTGACTTGGGCCAAAAGATACGCTAGAATACGTCAAATATGCGGAACCGGCGGTCTGGAGGAACACGCCCGGCGATCGCCGGTTTGGAAGGGCAACCGCCGGATGTGTTTCGAGAGGAAGAAAAGCAGGACCGGCGACCCGCCGGCATGGAGGGGCGGTCGCCGGATTTGCAGCCTCAGTCGCCGGAATTGGAGGTGCAATCGCCGGCTGTGGAGTGGGCGATCGCAGGATGTGTTTCGAGAGGAAAATGGGTGATCGCCGGTTGGATGGCTCGATCGCCGGTTGGGCAAGGGTAGTCGCCGGGTGTGTGGTGTTGCTCGCCGGATTTGTGCTTCACTCGCCGTTTCAATCACGAAGCTCGGTTTTCACAGCTCTTTTGTAGATTTTCTATCTTTTTTTCCTCAGTGCATGCCAACATGAATCAACTCTGGAAATGCTTGTTCAATTATCTCATTTAATCCTCAAAAACGCATAGAATCTGTGCAAAACAACATCAAACGAGCCAAACGTAATATTTCCTTAAAGAATAAGAATAACGCATGAAAAGATCACATAATGGTTCAATCTGAAGTATAATCTAAGCATAAATATATCAATAAAATGCACAGAATGAGTGTTTATCACAGGTACTGATCAAGGGGGAACCTCAAGTGTTCAAGACGAAACTCAGTTTAGCGGTCATGCTGAAACTGAGTTGCCGACCCAAGCTGACTTACCTGAAGATGGAGATGTTCATCTTGAAGAAGTCCAAACCAAAGTGAATCCAGAAGACCAAAGACTATAGATTGTGGAAGCCATCAATGGAGAAGAAGGTACAAGTCAAGATGCTGAAGATCAAATTCCTGAAGATCTAGCCATTGTGGAATCAACTCTTATCTCAATTCTAGTATCGGGAACATATGGAACTGACTATCCAAGAGCATTTATTCAACCTCTTGAGCTCAGATCTAGAGACCTAAATGGTTGAGACACCGTCCAGAAGATGTTGTGCTTGATAATATTGCCGCAAGACGATGAAGTGCTCTACTTACTTGTTTTATCTCTCAGAATCTAGAACCTACGAAGATAGGAGATGCCTTGAAGTCTACTGACTGGATCAATGCCATGCAAGAGGAGCTTGCTGAGTTCAAAAGGAATGAAGTATGGTACTTGGTGGATCGACCAAGCCATCAATCAGTCATTGGCACCAAGTGGGTCTTCAAGAACAAGAGAGATGAGACCGACAATATTGTAAGGAACAAGGCAAGGCTAGTAGCAAAGGGATATGCTCAGTGTGAAGGGATCGACTTCGATGAAACCTTTGCTCCAGTAGCCAGACTTGAAGCCATCAGATTATTTCTTACTTATGTCTCACACTACAACTTCACAGTGTTCCAGATGGATGTGAAGAGTGCATTTTTTAATGGGGAGCTCAAGGAAGAAGTATATGTCAAACAACCCCCAAGCATTGAAGAAGGAAACCAAGTTTACAAATTGAGAAAGGCTCTTTATGGGTTGAAGCAGGCACCCCGAGCTTGGTATGAGATCTTGTCTCAGTTTCTTCTCAAGAATGGTTTCCCGAAAGGGAAGATCGACACCACTCTGTTCAGAATCAAGGATGGAGCAGACATCCTACTTGTTTAGATCTATGTTGATGATATCATTTTTGGTTGCAAGAACTTGAAGTTGTGTGAGAAGTTTGCCCAACTTATGCAAAACAACTTTCAAATGAGCATTATGGGTAAGCTCACTTATTTTATGTGTCTTCAAGTCATTTAATCCAAAGGAGGAATCTTCACCAAGGACTTGATCAACAAGTCTTGTCGTGAGAAGACCAAGCCCTTGAGGATTCCAATGGGCCCGAGTGCTCAGATTAACCTTGATGAAGAAGCAGAAGCCATCAATCCAATGAGTTACAGAGTCATCATTGGTTCATTGCTATATCTGACCGCAAGTAGGCCAGATATTTCGTACTTAGTTGGAGTATATGTGAGATTTCAAGCCAAACCAAAGAAATCGCACATGGAAGCTGCAAGAAGGATCGTGAAATACCTCAAAGAAACGGAATCCTTAGGTATTTAGTACCTCAAAACTGACGAGCTTACTCTTAATACTTACTCAGATTCAAATTTTGGAGGATTCGTATCGACCTGAAGAGCACAAGTGGAACTGGTCAGTTCCTATGGCACAAACTTATTAGTTGGTTTAGCAAGAAGGATATGTCTATAGAGTACATTCGTACTGAAGATCAACTAGCAGACATCTTCTCCAAACCACTCCCTGAAACCAGATTCAAGGAGCTATGCATTAAGCTTGGATTGCTGGAATTTTATGAGATTTCTATCGAAGAGGAGTAGATGCAGAATAAAACTAAGTTCGAGCTCTTAGTTTTCTGGTTTTCTTATTCTCCTAAGAATTTCGAAGTTTAGTGGAGGTGATACTGATTAAAACTGAGTCCCAGCTCTCAATTTTGCTTAAAAACTAATTCTTTTGATTGTTTCTAGTGGTGTCTGTTGGAGTATACAGTAAAGCAAACTTTTAAGCGAGCTTTGTCATG
>JAPKLW010000831.1:103112-142594 GCA_026898455.1 Plectranthus barbatus
TCATTTAAGCATGTCGTCGATGTTTTATATATTTTTATGTTCCTCGTAGCTCCCGATTTATTTTTGGTTTTTGGTGCGATGGTTTATTTCTCAGTATGGAGGTTTCATACTTAGCTATTTGTTGAAGATTATTCTAAGTGGTGTAGTATGAATTTCCAACACTTAGCTAAATTTTTGAAAATTTTGGTGGAATATACTGACATTCCAAGGAAAACCAAGTTTTGGTTTCTATACTTAGAAGATTTTGAAGGAAGGTTGCGGAATTAAACTAAGTTCCAACTCTCAGTTTAAGAACTGACTCTTAGTCAGTATGCATATGAGGGCGGGGTATTCAAATTCAAATTGTTGCTAATCCTATACGACGCATTTAATTCGCAACAGGCAGCGATAAATCTGCACATGCCACATGGACAAGCTCACTCCCAACGTCAGATCAGTAAAAAAGAACTCAAATGACGGTTACCCCTAGTTGTTGATCTTATACCTGTTGACTTAACCACAACCCTCCGATCTGTATATTTTCACCCTATATATAGAAAAGGCAAAATTACAGTTACACTTTTCTTACTTTGCCATTTCTATTGATCTTGAGTTCTTCATCCCTCCATATCTTACCTAGAGAATTCAAGTCCTTCGACAATTATTCATTCATTGATTGCTAATCATCATCACTCTCAATCATGGCACCAAAGAAATCTACCAAAACTCCACAGAAGCCAACTGGAGATACCTCGACATCTGGTCGAGAGGAGGAGCCACCAGTGGAATACATTGATCGCCCTTATTCTTAGGTTCTGAAACTATTCCATAATGATCCTAATAAGTTATCACCAGAGCAGAAGAGAGCGGCTTAGATGACAAAAGAAAAGATTCTGAACGTGGCCGATGTGAAGGAAGCATGTTCAGAAAATCGGCTTGCAAAGAAACTGACTGGAGGAGATGATAGTTTACTATCTTGAGGGCTCGACCGTAGAGAATCCATCCCTATATTGTCGCCCAATTTTATGAAAACATCGTGATGGATAAGGATAAGAAGGCATTCAATATAAATGTAGCCGGAACCCCAATTCAAGTAACTCCCTTATTACTCAAACAAAGATTCAAACTGAGGAACAGAGGCACTTGCATCCATCTTTATAAGAAAGGGGCCGACCTCAAGAAGGTGCGAGAGCACACAGAGAGCCATTGGATTGATTGGAAGTTGGATGAGGTCACCACTTCCTAGAAGATGAACCACAAGATGAATGGGTTTGATCCATTCTATAAGTTTTTGGCCGATATCACGATCTGCATGCTTCAGTGCAAGGTGGGATCATACTCGAAAATGAGCAAGAAGAAGTACTCACTTTTGATGGCCATTGATGATGAAGTGCATGGGAATTGGGCAGACTTCTAGTGTGAGAGATTATTGGATTATGTCCACAGGCAGATCACCATTCCAAAAACAGGGTAATTCTCCATGTAGGAACTGAGTCTACAATTGGCGATGTGAATCACCATTTATTTCTTAACCCCGGATTCATTTTTTGGATATTAAAATAAATGTTATGACAAACAATAAATGCCCTATGCATGCTCCTATTTAATTAAATGCGTAGATTCAAAAGAATACCCCAACTCCTGCGGATGAATAACGGCGGTAAATCATTGATGGTGTTCCTACAGATCTAATCTTCTGATTTGTTCCCTTGCTTGATCTGGAAATCTGGTGAGGATGCACTATCGGATTGACACAGCCGCCCACTCTCTCACTCTCTCTAGGGTTTCAAATTTGAAACTTCAAAACTTATGTGGGAAGTGAGAGAATTGATCTATTTATATAGGTCTGGAGAATGGTCTATTAGGGTTTAATAAACCCGAATGGGCTCTGAGCAATGTTGGGCCAGATCAGGGATCAAATGCAAATAATAAAGTGGGCCTCCTATTAATTAATTTCATGTTCAATCCAAAACATAATTAATTAATAAACATTAATTCATGCCACCAGAGAATTAATGTTGATCTACCCCTTTATTACCACGTTATTAGGATCGGGTTGCATTGGCTTGGTTAATCCCCATATTTAAGGTTTCAGACATTAATTAATTAATTCAGCATATGACAATTTGCTGCAATTAATTAATCTCTTATTATTCCTGAGTAGTACCACTCAACCCTTATCGTTTATGCTTGAATCAATGATTCAGCTTGCAGGACTTAGCATAACGAACCTCGTGAGCTTCCCAAGGAATGTCACCATCCTGAAACGGATATGGTTATCTAAATCCAGCCGGAGGAAACCCCACACAAACTGCCATCACCCAAGATGCAGATATATAAGTACATGTAAGACTCTCCACCATAGCAAGTCAAAGTGACAGGCAATCCATGTGTGCTCCTCAGCTTTCAATAGACTTTAGATCCGACCATTTTACCGAGATCTTTACTCATTCATATGTCAAATAAAATGGTTCATCTCACTGTTGATCCTATCAATACATTAAGATGTACAGGTCACACAAAGCAGTCAAGATAAACCACTTATGGACTTGTGTGCCGCAGCCTAAACCGACAGCCAAACTAGAAACTGTCTCAGCTGTGGTAACTGTTTATATCTCGCTAGTTTGAACGATCTATTAGATCTTCTGTGATCTCTTACACACCGTATGATCTTCCTATCGACGAGATGACTGGATGTGTTTGTTCGCATTGTATGATTATTTATTTAGATAGGAGTTGTTTATTTCAAGTCAGTAATGATTACAACATAACATTTCCAAATATACCAATCATAATGCTTTTATGTTTACAATTCTAACAATCTCCCACTTATAATCAAAGCATTATACCATTACTTTCCATAGTATAACATGTGTCTATTCTAATCTAGCTATTACATTTGGTCACCAGGTGGCCTCCATCTACCTCAGTCCTAGGCTACGAACATGACCCTCGTATGCCTTCTGTGGTAAGCCCTTTGTAAATGGATCCGCTAGATTATCCTTCGTGTCAATCTTCTCTATTAGCACATCGCCCTTCACTACGATTTCTCGTATGATGTGGTACATTCTCTCTATGTGCTTTGACGCCTTGTGAGTTCTTTGTTCCTTAGAGTTTGCTACTGTACCAGCATTATCACAATATACCGTGATAGTCTTGGGCAAACTCAGAACAACATCTAACTCTTGGAGGTAGTTCCGGAGCCATACTTCTTCTTTAGAAGCTTCTGAAGCTGCCACATACTCAGCTTCCATGGTGGAGTCAAC
Source organism: Plectranthus barbatus (assembly GCA_026898455.1). Classification (NCBI taxonomy): domain Eukaryota; kingdom Viridiplantae; phylum Streptophyta; class Magnoliopsida; order Lamiales; family Lamiaceae; genus Plectranthus; species Plectranthus barbatus. The sequence continues at coordinate 106,358 of JAPKLW010000831.1, forward strand.
GATATATTTCTGTTTCGCACTCCTCCATGACACAGCTCCACCTCCCAAGGTGAACACATAGCCTGAGGTCGATCTCTTCTCATCCTGATCCGCTTGGAAATCTGAATCCGTATAATCCACAGGGCACAAATTCTCACACTGGTAAATGAGACAATAGTCTCGAGTTCTTTTAAGATACTTGAGAATATGTTTGACAGCAGTCCAGTGCGCCTGTCCAGGGTTAGACTGATATCTGGCTACCATGCGCACGGCATAACATATATCTGGCCTCGTACATAGAATCGCATACATGAGACTTCCCACTGCCGAAGCATATGGTAGTTTAGCCATCTCATCATTCTCCTCTTCTGTTGCAGGGAATTGTACCTTAGACAGAGGAACACCATGTCTGAAAGGTAGCAATCCTTTCTTGGCATTTTGCATACTAAAACGGGCAATTACAGTATCAGTATAAGCGGCCTGAGACAAGCTTAACATCATCTTCTTGCGATCACGCAAGACTTTAATCCCAAGGATGTATCCAGCGTCTCTTAGGTCCTTCATTTGAAACTGTTCGGATAACCATCTCTTTTTGTCTGACAACACCTTCACATCATTACCGAATAGAAGAATGTCATCTACATATAGTGCAAGGAATACTATGCTTCCACTGACGCATTCTCGGTACACACAACTTTCAATTTCGCACTGTAAAAACCATATGCATTAATCACATCATCAAAACGTTTGTTCCATGACCGTTACGCTTTTTTAAGTCCATTCAAGGACTTCTTTAGCTTCCAGACAACATGCTCTTCACCATCCTTCACATAACCCTCTGGTTGCTGCATATAGATGTCACAACCTTCCTCAAGGTATCCGTTTAAAAACTAGGTTTTGACATCCATCCACCAGATCTCTAGGTCCATATGTGCTGCTATGGATAAAAGAATTCGAATGGATTTGAGCATGGCTACCGGTGAGGAGGTCTAGTCATAGTCAATGCCCTCCTTTTGACTATAACTCTTTGCCACCAACCTGGCTTTAAAAGCCGTTATTTCTCCTTTTGAACCTTTCTTCCATTTGTATACCCATTTGCAACCTATGGCCTGAAAGCCATCTGGTAGCGCAGACTTATGGTATACATCCATAGCAGTAATTGATTCAATTTCTGAATCCATGACTTTATGTCATTTTTTCGCATCTTTGTCATTTACTGCTTTATCGTATGTCCGGGATCAAGTCCGAAGACTCTCCCACGAGCATATACCGCTCGGGTAGGTGAGGTACCCTCTGTAGGGTTTTTCCGTGAACCGAATCACCAAAACCAAACTGAACCGGATCAATTTATGGATATTGCACATAATTCAAATTCACAAAACCCTAGAATGCTCCTATGAATTTAATAACCAGTATTGTGGATTGAGGGATTACCGTTATTCCGTCGAGTCTGTACCGATCTTTTGCGTTTGAATTCCAAACTTCAATTCAACCACGCAATTCGATTTTATATGCGGAAGTAGAAATTAGCAATCTAATTTCTAGATAAATTCGAAAATAAGAAAGAAGAAAAGAAGAAAATCTTGTTCTCCAGATCAGATCTTCAGGGTTGTGTCTCAATGCTGTTCAGATCAACTACTGGTGATGACTCCGTAGATCTGTATTTTGAGCAGGACCAGAATCGAAATTCTCCTCCTTTCTTCTCCAAAAACGGCGCCTCTCTCTCTCTCTAGGTTTAGTGTGTTTCAACTGTGTTACAACTTATGAGAGAGAGCTGTCTATTTATAGACCTAGGGTTGTAAACCCTAATGGGCCTTTTTGGGCTCAATTCAGCATATTTAATTTTGGCCAGTCCTGGGACCTAATGCAAATAATAAAGTGGGCCTATAAATTAATTAATTCCCATGTCCACAATCCAGGACACAATTAATTAATTAATATTAATTCTTTTTCACCACTGAATTAATACTGACCTACCCCTTTATTACCACGTTATGAGAACGGGCTGCATTAATTGAGAATCCCCATATTTAAGGTTACCGGACATCCATTAATTAATCGGAGCCTCTGATAAGCTCTAACTACAATTAATTAATATCTTATAATTCCTGAGTAGTACCACTCAAACCTTATCACTCGTGCCTGAAATTAATCAGCCTGCAGGACTTTGGCACGATGAATGTTATTGAGCTCCTCATGGAATGTCCCCATCCTATTACTCGGATATGGTTACCTAAACCCAGTCTCAGGCGGATATACGAGCACGTTACTTAGGCTCTCCACCATGGCAAATCAAAGCAACAGTCAACCCGTGCAAACCCCTGAACCTTCGTTAGGGTTTGGACTCAATCAATATAACGAGATCTTGTATTTGCTGATGTCAGACAGACGAATACATCTCACTGCGGCCCATCAAACGCCACCTCTGCGTACCAGCATGTCAAGTAACCAAGACAGACTACTTATCCCAACAATGCCGCAGCCATCCGGACAGACGTATCCTAATACGCTGCCTCGGCTGTGATCAGGTTTATGTCTCACTAGGTCAAGTGATCATACTGTCTTCTACGATCTACAACACGCCGTATGATTGTCCCTATCGGTAAGATAAGAGGATACTATTGTTCATACATGTAAGATTGTTAACAGATAGGAGAAATAAACCCTTGTATACTCAATATAATAAATGCTTTCAGTATACAAAACCCATCAATCTCCCACTTATACTCAAAGCATAACTAAGCTATTACAGAGTATACAGTCCGTCTATCTAGTTTGTTGTCACTTTAACCACTATCAGTGGTCGGCATCCACCTCAGACCAAGCTCACGAATATGTCTTTCGTAAAATTTCTGCGGCAAGCTCTTTGTAAACGGATCAGCAAGATTGTCAGCAGTGTCAATCTTCTTAATCAGCACATCGATTTCTCATATGATATGGTACTTTCTCTCTATGTGTTTGCTTGCCTTGTGAGACCGCGGTTCCTTTGAGTTTGCCACTGCACCAGAGTTATCACAATAAATTGTGATGATCCACGGCAAACTCGGGATCACACCCAACTCTAAAAGGTAGTTCTGGAGCCATACCCCCGCTTTCGAGGCGTCGGAGGCGGCGACATATTCTGCCTCCATGGTGGAGTCAGCAATGCATTTCTGCTTTGAGCTCCTCCAAGATACAGCTCCACCTTCCAGGGTAAACACATATCCTGAGATCGATTTCTTCTCATCCTGGTCTCCTTGGAAATCCGAGTCGGTATAACCCACAGGGCACAAATCCTCACTTTGATAAACTAGGCAGAAATTCCTAGTTCTTTTCAAATACTTGAGGATGTGCTTTATAGCAGTCCAGTGCGCCTGTCCAGGGTTAGACTGATATCTTGATACCATGCCAACGGCATAACAGATATCTGGTCTGGTACACAGCATCGCATACATGAGACTACCCACAGCCGAAGCATATGGTACAAGACTCATCTCGTCTTTCTCCCGCTGTGTCTGAGGACACTACCCACCAGAAAGACGAACGCCATGTCTGAAAGGTAGCAAACCTTTCTTGGCGAGTTGCATGCTGAACCGGGCTATCACAGTATCCACATAGGATGCTTGGGATAAGCTCAACATTCTTCTCTTACGATCTCGTAAGACCTTAATACCAAGAATGTAGCCAGCTTCTCCCAGATCCTTCATTTGGAACTGTTCGGACAACCAAACTTTGATTTCGGACATCACTCCCTCGTTGTTTCCAGATAGGAGTATGTCATCAACATAAAGTACAAGAAAGACCACGCTCCCACTGACACAAAGTCGGTAAACACAACTTTTGTTTTCCAACTGTGCAAATTCATAGGATTTAATCACATCGTTGAAACGTAAGTTCCACGACCTTGAAGCTTGCTTAAGTCCATACAAGGACTTCCTAAGCTTCCAGACAAAATGTTCTTCGCCCTTGCTTATGTAACCCTCGGGTTGCTGCATATAGATGTCTCTACCTTCTTCAAGGTAACCGTTTAGAAAAGCGGTTTTGACATCCATCTGCCAGATCTCGAGGTCCATATGCGCAGCTATGGCAAGGAGTATCCGGATGGATTTGAGCATGGCTACGGGTGAAAAGGTTTCTGCATAGTCAATGCCCTCTTTCTGACTATAACCCTTTGCCACCAGCCTGGCTTTAAAAGCAGTGATCTTTCCATCCGCCCCTTTCTTTCTCTTTCTGGTATACATCCATAGTAGTTACGGATTCAATTTCAGAATCCATGGCGACACACCATTTGGCAACATCCTTGTCCTGCACTGCCTCTTCGTAAGTCAGTGGGTCAGAGTCCTCATGTCCGTCTTCCGGGCTCAAGTCCGAAGACTCTCCCACAAACATGAACCTTTCCGGCTGGAAAATAACTCTCCCACTACGACGAGGCATCGGTGCCGTGTCAGTAGTAGGTGCAGTGACTTGTGGTCCTGCATCTTGCACTAAAGAACATGTCTGTGGTGCTGTGCCTCTCACAGGTGCACCCACATCTACACGTTCCCCTTCCCTTGGAATTGCATTCTCGTTCTCAATTTCTTGAAGAACGATATCACTCCTTGACCAGTGATTACTCACATACTCGTCCTCCAAGAATCTAGCGTTGGTGCTAACAACGACTCTTTGATTCTCAGGACAGTAAAAGTAACCACCTTTCGTTTGCCTGGGATACCCTATGAACAACATTACTTTTGACCTGCTTTCTAATTTATCAGGTTCCTTCGACAGTACGTGTGCCGGACAGCCCCATACTCTAAACTTGCACAAACTAGGTTTACGACCAAGGAAGAGCTCAGAAGGTGTCTTAGGAACTGATTTAGAAGGCACCACATTAAGCACGTAAGCTGTTGTTTCCAATGCGTAGCCCCAAAACGAAATTGGTAAGTTTGCATAACTCATCATTGATCTTACCATCTCTAGAAGAGTCCTATTTCTTCTTTTAGCTACGCCGTTTTGCTGGGGAGTACCAGGTGCAGTCCACTGGGATGTAATCCCATTTTCTGACAAATACTGTAGGAACTCATTGCCGAGGTATTCGCCACCGCGGTCAGATCGCAACGACTTGATAGTTTTCCCGACCTTCTTTTCTACTTCAGCCTTGAACTCTTTGAATTTCTCAAAGCATTCAAACTTGTAGCGAAGCAGGTAAACGTATCCATACCTTGAGTAGTCGTCAATGAAAGTGACGAAGTACTCGTACCCTCCACGAGCCTGCGTGGACATCGGTCCACATAAGTCAGAATGGATCAATTCCAACACTTCCTCTGCTCGAGACTGACTAGCCTCGAAAAGCCTAGTTGACATCTTGCCCTCGATGCAGGATTCGCAGACTTGATAAGGTACAGCCCGGACTAGGTCCAATGTACCATCATCTGCAAGTCTTTGAATCCGCTTCAAGCTGATGTGACCCAGTCTCAAGTGCCAGAGATATGTAAGATCCTTATCAGAAGAAGTAAGTTTTCTCTTTCTAGGATTATCAATTACAGATGAATTACATACAATATTTAAGGACATATTTGATCAAAGCAACATAGAGATTGTAAATCAACATACCATAATGGATAACATTGTTATTACCAATGATAAAATCATAAATAATAAATATCCATAAAAGTTGATGAAATTTGTCCTGCCGATAAACCACGGCCCACAAATAAATTCTCAAATGTACTTTAATTCATCAAAACATAAGGAAAAGAAAACTCCATGAAGCTCCGTCATAAAACGTTGCCTTCATCCAGTTTGGTATCTTCTTGCCATCACTCACCAGCCTTGTCGGCACGGTCCCCTACAAAGTACAACAACATGATCAACAAGTCAGTGCTTACAGCTCTAGAAGAGCAACAACTAACTCTAATCATGCTTACAGTTATACATGCAAAATGGCATACCTTGTCTAGCTTTGATGGCTTGACAATCTTTCCTCCAATGTCCTTTCTTACCACACCTGAAGCACCTGTCCCTTTCAGTCGCCACCTTAGGCTTTTTCCCAGCCCCACCATCCTTCACAGGTGTTTTCTTGGCCCACTTCTTAATCCCTTTCTTCCGCTTCATACCTTTCGGTATAGCAGAGAGATTACCAGAAGTGGCCAAGGCAACCTTCTGAGGGTTCATGACTGATTCCGCTGCCATCAAGTCATTGAGTAACTCGTTAAGAGTATACTCTTTCTTGTTCATGACAACATTCAGCCTAAAACTCTCAAAGGACTTGGGTAGAGAGTTAAGTATGATATCGACCTTAGCCTCAGCGTCGATACCTCCACCATGCACAGTTAGCTCATCCATGAGGTGAGTCATGGTAACTACGTGCTCTCTCACTGAGGTGCCATCGGTCATTTTCTTACTCACGATTTCTCTCATGAGATTGAACCTGACGGCTCTATCAATTTCCCCATAGGTCGCCTCGAGACTTTGCATAGTGTCATAGGCATCCCTATGGTGCTGATGCTGCTGCTGCAAGACTTTCGACATAGTGGTCATCATGTAGCACTTGACTACATTGTTCGATTTCTCCCACTTGTTATAAAAGTCTATATCCGGTTGATTGGATTCAGCAGTTGGCACTTCGGGACGAAATACTTGCAGAACGAACATATGTTCTTCTGCAATAAGGAGGTCCTCGAGATTGCGCTTCCATTCCAGGAAGTTCGGATCAGTTAGAGTGTTTTGTGCAAGAATATTGATGACATTAGACATAGACTAATCTGAAACAATAAAGAATCTTAAATAAGAACATACATGTAGAACTTCGAAAACAAATGCATTGAAAACCTTTTAATAAATCAAATACAAATATTTTCCACTAATTGCCCAAGAGTTCCCACCGCAAGCTACACTCGTAGACGTTTACGATGTCACCCTCAACCAGAACTACGGGTTTTAAGCCCCAGTCCAATTAATTTCACTACCATGTCAGGATGCTTTTGACACTAGAAATTAATAATTAGTGAAAACCTTAGACCAAGCCATCTCTCAAGAACAGGGATGCAATTCTTGCATTATATTCTAAGATGCTTCTAAGCAATTAACCACAAATTTAACTCCGGCCAAAAGAGACAGTTTAGCATGGTACGTAACCATACCGCACAACCCTTAAAGCTTTTGTTATCTATAATTTAAATCAATCCTAGAATACTTGTGAAAGAGATCTAAGCAAGCTACACTCGTAGACGTTTACGCAAAGCCCTCCCACTATTCACATGATTTAAATTGTTTGTCTAGAAATCCCAACAACCGTACCCATGCACCTCTAGGAACTAGCAAGCTACACTCGTAGACGTTTACTAGAACGAGAGATACACTTACAGCCTAGGACCGCTTTGTGGAGGTCTATTGATTTTAATTAAAAAAGCTGCTTAGTATTTTTCTTTTAAAAAGGTTTCTTTATGCGCACACATAATTTCTTTGTCATTATATTTCCCAACATTTTGCATGTAATTAAACAAGCCTAAAAATTCCCAAAATATAATCCAAAAAAAGAAATTAATCACATAAGCATGCCTGAAAAGCTGTAAATAATAAAAGCGATAAATCATGCTCTTCCTATTATCTACACTTGCTTAATTGCGCACATAAATAAATCACATATCATACGAGGACAATTAAGGCAAACAAAAATTCCTCGTGGCCCCAAAAATAGAAAAATTAAATTCTATCTATTACAATTTAAAAATAATTTCAAATCTTCAAGGGCTTCAAAATCTTTAACCACCAAATCTTTTAGGATTTAGGCCTTTGTGATCTGATGATTTGCCCTAACCCTAATGCAAACCCTAGGGTTTACACAGGATTGTACAAACCACCAAAACACGAGCCACCGCGACGGGACAGCAGTAGCCGACGACGACCGCAGCCGTCGCACCCAGCGCCGCCGCGCGCATGCGCGTGCGCCCCGTGCGTTGCTGTCGTGCCGCGCGTCGCGGCCTCGCGCCCGCGTGCCTGCCGCGCGCCCGCGCGCGCCGTTGCCGCTGCTCGCGCCCTGGCCGTGCGTGCCTGCCGCGCTGCCTACGCCCACCGTCGTGATCCGTCGGCCCTGCGTCGGCTCCGTCTTCGTTCTTCATCCTCGACCCGTCCAAATTACATAAATTTAAAAATTACAGAATAACTATTCTATTACAATTTTCAAATCTACACTAATCACGGATTTTTTCGTGATTTTACAAAACAATTCAGCCCTACACGGATAAAATCATCCACAATAAACAATAAATCCATACATGCATATTGAATTCAATTTTGAACAACAGAGCCATAAATCAGAAACCTGGCTCTGATACCAATTGTAGGGTTTTCCCGTGAACCGAATCACCAAAACCAAACTGAACCAGATCGATTTATGGATATTGCACATAATTCAAATTCACAAAAACCTAGCATGCTCCTATGAATTTAATAACCAGTATTGTGGATTGAGGGATTACCGTTATTCCGTCGAGTCTGTACCGATCTTTTGCGTTTGAATTCCAAACTTCAATTCAACCACACAATTCGATTTTATCTGCGGAAGTAGAAATTAGCAATCTAATTTCTAGATAAATTCGAAAATAAGAAAGAAGAAAAGAAGAAAATCTTGTTCTCCAGATCAGATCTTCAGGGTTGTGTCCCAATGCTGTTCAGATCTACTACTGAAGAGGACTCCGTAGATCTGTATTTTGAGCAGGACCAGAATCGAAATTCTCCTCCTTTCTTCTCCAAAAACGGCGCCTCTCTCTCTCTAGGTTTAGTGTGTTTCAACTGTGTTACAACTTATGAGAGAGAGCTGTCTATTTATAGACTTAGGGTTGTAAACCCTAATGGGCCTTTTTGGGCTCAATTCATAATATTTAATTTGGGCCAGTCCTGGGGCCTAATGCAAATAATAAAGTAGGCCTATAAATTAATTAATTCCCATGTCCACAACCCAGGACACAATTAATTAATTAATATTAATTCTTTTTCAAACCTTATCACTCATGCCTGAAATTAATCAGCCTGCAGGACTTTGGCACGATGAATGTTATTGAGCTCTTCAGGGAATGTCATCATCCTATTACTCGAATATGGTTACCTAAACCCAGTCTCAGGCGGTACTACACGAACTGCTGTTTCCCAAGATGCGGATATATGAGCACGTTACTTAGGCTCTCCACCATGGCAAGTCAAAGCAACAGTCAACCCGTGCAAATCCCTGAACCTTCGTTAGAGTTTGGACTCAATCAATATAACGAGATCTTGTATTTGCTGATGTCAGACAGACGAATACATCTCACTGCGGCCCATCTATACGCCACCTCTGCGTACCAGCATGTCAAGTAACCAAGACAGACTACTTATCCCGACAATACCGCAGCCATCCGGACAGACGTATCCTAATACGCTGCCTCGGCTGTGATCAGGTTTATGTCTCACTAGGTCAAGTGATCATACTGTCTTCTGCGATCTACAACACGCCGTATGATCGTCCCTATCGGTGAGACAAGAGGATACCATTGTTCATACATGTAAGATTGTTAACAGATAGGAGAAATAAACCGTAGTATACTCATTATAATAAATACTTTCAGTATACAAAACCCATCACCCTCCCACTACGTCGGAGCACTGGTATTGCATCAGTAGTTGGTGCAGTTACTTGTGGCTTAAAGCCTTGCACTGGTGACCGTGCAGTTGGTTCCATACCTTCGAGAGGTACGCTCAATCTACCATGGGGTTTTCCTAACGGCAGTGCAGCATCTTCTCCAATTTCTCGGAGAATGATACCACTTTTGGATTTGTAGTTTTTCACTAACTCGTCCTCCAAGAATCTTGCATTGGTGCTAAGAACGATCTTCTGATCCTCAGGACAGTAGAAATAACCACTTTTCGTTTGTCTGGGGTATCCCACGAACAGCATTAGCTTGGACCTACCTTCTAACTTATCAGGTTCCTTAGACAAAATATATGCCGGACAACCCCGCACTCATATATTTGACACACTGGGCTTTCGCCCGTGCCAGAGTTCCAAGGGTGTCTTAGGAAGTAACTTAGAAGGTACCAAGTTCTGCAGGTACGTCGTTGTTAGTAACGCATGGCCCCAAGACGAAATAGGCAAGTTCGCATAGCTCATCATGGATCTAACCATTTCAAGAAGAGTCATATTTCTTCTTTCTGCCACACCATTCTGCTGAGGGGTGCCCAGTGCGGTCCATTGGGATGCTATCCCATGCTCTGACAAAAACTGCGAGAACTCGTCACTGAGATGCTCACCACCACGATCAGATTGTAATGACTTTATAGTCTTGTTTAACTTCTTCCCTACTCCCGCCTTGAATTCCTTGAATTACTCAAAGCATTCAGACTTATAGTGAAGTAAGTAAACATACCCGTATCTCGAGTAATCATCAATAAAAGTGACAAAATACTTAAATCCTCCACGAGCTTGCGTAGACATCGGTCCACATAAGTCAGAGTGGATCAATTCCAACACATCACTTGCTCAAGACTGACTTGCCTTGAAAGGTCTGGTCATCATCTTTCTCTCTATACAGGATCCACAAACTCGATGTGGAACTACCTGGATTGAACCCACGTTCCATCATCCACAAGTCTCTTGATCCTCTTTCGATTGATGTGACCTAGTCTCAGATGCCATAGATATGTAAGATCCTCATTAGAAGACGAAAACTTTCTCTTCCTATGATTAAATGAGTTATATGCAGTATTCACGGAAGATTCATGCAAATAAGTTATGATAAAAAAGAGAGTCTTTTTGTATCCCACGACAGATAACACCGTTATTGCCATTGATAGTAACATGACTATAAAAAATAACTGAAAATCCATCATTTATTAAACGGGAAACAAAAATAAGGTTCCACAAAAAATCCGGCACATACAAAACGTCTCTTAAAATTAAAACATTGTCTTAAAAGCATAATTTTACATCTCCAACTGCTACTGCAGACACACGAGCAGCATTACCCTTGGAGATCGTCACCTCGTCAACATTCAGCTACCTTGTCGGCCTGAATCCCTGCAAAGTGTAACAAACATGATCAGTAGCTCAGTATCCACTACCCACAAATAGGTAGAAACAGATGCTAAACATGTTTCCGTTACAAATGCTAATGACGTACCTTGTCCAACCCGCTTGGTTAGACAATCCTTCTTCCAGTGACCAGTTTTGCCACAACGGAAACTCTTGCCCTTCTTCCCCGGTGTCATGGTCTTCTTTTTCCCGGAACTTTTGCTTCTAGAGGTTGTCTTCTTGAATTTCTTTCCAGTCATCCCTTTAACACCTTTCGATGAAGCAGGGCGACTACCGGAAGAAATTAAGACTGCCTTTTCAGGTTGCATGACTGATTCAGCTGCCATAAGGTCACTAAGTAACTCGTTAAGAGTGTACTCCTTTTTACTCATGACAACATTCAGTCTGAAGTTCTCAAAAGACTTCGGAAGTGAGTTGAGTATGATATCGACCTGGGCTTCCCCGTCGATACCTCCTCCATGCAACATTAGTTCATCCATAAGGCGAGTCATGGAAACAACGTGCTCCCATACTGAGCTACTATCAATCATTTTACAACTCACGATTTATCTCATGAGCTTAAATCTGACAGCTCTATCCGATTCCCCATAAGTATCTGTGAGACTATCCATAATCTCAGCTGCTTTTTCATAGTGCTGATGTTGTTGCTGGAGCACCTTAGACATAGTGGTCATCATGCAGCACTTTACTACATTATAAGACTTGACCCACTTGTCACAGAGGTTCCGCTCGACATCAGTTGACTCAGCAGTGGGACTGTTGGACACTGAGTGTTAAGAACAAATTGATGTTCCTCTGCAACTAGGATATAATCCAAGTTGCGCTTCCATTCCAGGAAATTCGGACCAGTTTATTGATTTTGTGCCAAGATATTGATGACATTATTCATAGACATATCTGAAAACAATAATTGATTAAAGTAAGAACATACATGCAGAACATTGAAACAAATATGCATTATGACCTTTTGATAAACCAATACAGTTGTTTCCCCTAATTGCCTAGGTGCATCTGCTGCAAGCTCCTTTCGAAGACGTTTACAGCAGAGCACCTAACTAGACTGCTCTTTGAAGTTCCAGTCTTTAATTTCAATCCAAGTCAGGTATTTACCGGCAAATGAAATTAATAATCGGAGATAAAAATAAGACCATGTTCAACCTATCTGAGCAGAGATATCATTCATGAGTTAGTACTCAAGCAACATCTAAACATTTGACCACAATTCTAACTTCGGAAGTTAAAAGGACTATTTGTCATACATACTAGACCCATTACGCATGCCTCTTACAACCTTTGTTATCTCATTTAAAACAATTCTAGAGAACTTATGAACAAAGAAAGTAAGCAGGCTACGATCGTGTAGACGTCTACTCACTTCACTGTCCACTTCTCACATGTTTAAATGTTTTATATAGAAATCTCACCTATTAGAACTTATGAACAAATAAAGTAAGAAGGCTACGGTCGTGTAGACGGCTACTCTTCTCACTGCCCACTTCTAATAAAAGACCACATTGTGGAGGACTTGTTGATTTCAAAAAATATCTTGCTTAGTCTTTTTCTTTCAAAAGGTTCTTATGCTCAGAGATTATTTTATGATCCATAAATTATGTCACATCTAAAATTACATCATATTTCCCAACATGATTCCAGAATTTATAGACATAATTTAATACATAAAATAAATCACATAAAGCATGCTTTGAACAGTAAATAATAAAGCAGTAACATGCTTCCCTATTATCTACAACATGCTTTGAAAAATAAATAATAAAAGCAGTAGCAAGCTTTCCTATTATTTACTAGTGTGCACATAATAAATCACATCATACGAGAATATAATAAATAAAATAAAAATTCTCGTGGCCCCTCGATGCAATTACATGGGAAATAAAAATTAAACCTATACAGATCTTCAAACTGGGCTCCCACTCTTTAATTTGAATCTGCAATCTTTGGGCTTGAATAATACAGCAGTTTTGGCCGAGAATTAGGATTTTAGGCCCTTAGGATTGTAAGAACCCTAATTTTCAGAAAAACCATAATTTCCACCAGTCCGGGCCGCCTCCGGGCCAACGAGCCCGAGCAGCCCAAACCTAGCCCGCACAACAGCTTGCAAACCCTAGCTACTGCTAGGGTTGCAGCCACCGCCACCTTCTTCACCAAAAAACGCCGTCGCCGGGTTTGCAAAGGTCGCTGCTGCCACCACTGCTAATCCATAGCTTAGCCAACCCCGCTACCACAACTATTGTCGCCGGTATTGCTCGCATCCACGCCCGCAGCCTGCTGCAACTCACGTTGTTGTTGTTGTTTGCGCACACGCGACTGTGCTCGCCGCACATCCCTGGTTGCATCATCCCCGTACTTCTGCCGCCTACCACCGCCGTGCGAACCTTCGCATGGCCTTTATCTGACCACTGTGACCCGTGCCGGCCAAAGCCGGCGCCACTGCACGTGAAGGTGGAGGTCGTGAGCAGTTGGAGAGAAAAACACAGCCACCAACAGCGATGCAGCCGCTGCTCGCTTGGATAAGTCTCGTGCCTCCAGCACATAACCGTTGTGTTGCCGACCGACGGCCACTGCCAAGCACCGCTGAGCTTGTCCAACCACCAGAAATCTGCTGCAAAATCTTTATTGCTTGTCGCTGTTCTTCGTTCTTGCTCTCATTCGATTTACAGATTGAATAAAAAAAATAACAGATCTATTCTATTACAAATTTTCCTAGATCTAATCGCGGATTTTCTTGCGATTTTAAACCAAACCAAAAACTAGAGAGGGGCCACGAGAACAAAAATATCCACGACAAATAAATTCATCCACAATAAATTAAATAACATGCTAAACTAAATGTTAATTTATTTTCCGAGAGAGCCATAAAATACGAACCTGGCTCTGATACCAATTGTAGGAGCTGAGTTTACAATAGGTGATGTGAATCGCCATTTATTTCTTAACCCCGAATTTGTTTTATGGATATCAAAATAAATGCTACGACAAACAATAAACGCCCTATGCATGCTCCTATTTAATTTAATGCGTAGATGCAAAGGAATACCTCAACTCCTGCGGATTGAATAACGTCGGTAGATTGTTGATGGTGTTCCTACAGATCTGATCTTTTGATTTGTTCCCTTGCTCGATCCGAAAATCTGGTGAGGATGCACTATCGGATTGACACAGTCGCCCACTCTCTCACTCTCTCTAGGGTTTCAGATTTGAAACTTCAAAACTTATGTGGGAAGTGAGAGAATTGATCCATTTATATCGATCTGGAGAATGGGCTATTAAGGTTTAATAAACCCTAATGGGCTCTGAGCAATGTTGGGCCAGACCAGGGATCAAATGCAAATAATAAAGTGGGCCTCCTATTAATTCATTCCATGTTCAACCCAGAGCATAATTAATTAATAAACATTAATTCATGCCACCAGAGAATTATTTCTGACCTACCCCTTTATTACCACGTTATTGGGAACGAGTTGCATTGACTTGGTTAATCCCCATATTTAAGGTTTCAGACATTCATTAATTAATTCAGCATATGACAATTAGCTGTAATTAATTAATCTCTTATTATTCATGAGTAGTACCACTTAACACTTATCACATATGCTTGAATCAATGATTCAGCCTGCAGGACTTAGCATAACGAACCTCGTAAGCATCCCAGGGAATGTCACCATCCTGAAACGGATATGGTTATCTAAATCCAGCCTGAGGAAACCCCACACAAACTGCTATCGCCCAAGATGCCGATATATGAGTACATGTAAGACTCTCCACCATAGCAAGTTAAAGTGACAGTCAACCCATGTGTGCCCCTCAGCTTTTAATAGACTTTAGATCCTACCAAGTTACCTAGATATTTACTCATTCATATGTCAAGTAGAATGGTTCATCTCACTGTTGATCCTATCAATACATTAAGATGTATCGGTCACACAAAGCAGTCAAGATAAACCACTTATGGACTTGTGTGTTGCAGCCTAAACTGACAGCCAAACCAGAAAAGGTCTCAGCTGTGATAACTGTTTATATCTCGCTAGGTCGAACGATCTATAAGATCTTCTGTGTTCTCTTACACACCGTATGATCTCCCTATCGACGAGATAACTAGATGTGTTTGTTCACATCGTATGATTGTTAATTTAGATATGAGTTGTTTATTGCGAGTCATTAATGATTACCAGTATATCAAACATAATATTTCCAAATATACCAATCATAATGCTTTAATGTATACAATTCCAACACTCCACCAATGTAAACTTTGGGTCAAAAGTGAGCTATTTGTTGGAGAAGTTGTTGCCTGAGGTTTATATGGGAGAGGTATTGATCCCAACTGACTTCATCCCTACAAAGTCAGTGGTGGGAGAACCCAGTGAATCTGAAGATGATGATGAAGATGGTGGTGGTGGTGATGGTGATGGAGACAGGCTAGCAGAGGAGAATGCGGCTCAGCAGGAGGAGAGCCTGCAAAAGGTCATGGAGGACCTCCCCCAATTAACCAAGCTTGGGGAGGATCCGACAAAGGAGAAGCCTAAGAAGAAGAAGAAACTGAGAAAGCAGTTTGGTGATAAGGAGCCATCTAAGCCTATTCAAGGATCTGATCCGTTCGAGGGAATGATTACTATCAATATTCTAAGGAAACCTCGAACTGAGATCCTCTGAACATTGAAGAGGAAGAAGGAGGAGGAGGAGGTTGCAGGTAAAGGAAAGGAAAAGGTGGGTGAGTCCTCCACTAAACGGAAACTGACCTTTTAGGGGCCAAAAATGGGATTACCTCAAGATATTCATATTCTATTTCTTTCTGGAACCCCTGAACAGAGGTCGTTCGAGGAGATTTGCAGGGATGCCCAGGGTGCTAACCAACGCCCTGAATGTCAGTTTTCCGAGCCGGAGCAACCCATTGTGGAGGTGATGGTGGAGAAGGAGATTGAAGATGAGCTGGTGACAGACCCAGTGAAACTGGCAGAAGGAGGAGGAGAGAAGGAAACAAAGGAGGAATCTGTTGGTTTTGAAGAACCTGATGAGGAGATTGAGATGATACAACCTCAGCATGAGACTGAACAACCAAAGAAAGACATTCCATGCTAAGGAAGTTGTTTTGGAAATAGCCCGAGAGCTGGTTGAGGAGACAGAAAAGGAGAAGGAAGATGAGGGGGCGACCACCCCGGCAAAACTGGCGGAGCAGGAGATAGAGACCGAGAAAGAGCTGGAGCTTGAGGCAGAACCAGAGGGAGAGAAAGATCCTGATCAAGAGGTGGCTCATGCAGAGGAGCTGGACAAATGTAAGGGTCCAAAGGCCAAGCAAGGGGAGACCTCCACCCGAGCTGAGTCTGCAACTTATCTTCAGCCTGAGTCTGCTCATGATGAGGGCTTGCACAGAGGAGAGGGAGGAGATGATGTAATGAGTGTAAATTTTGAAGACACCCGGTTCCTTATCTCCTCTGACGATAATGATGTGCACTATCCCCGTTTGGATGAAGAGTTTGACTATGAACAAGACATGCATAGAGTCTGGAGACACCACCCTTGGAACAACAGGTAGGAAAAAGAATTGACCATAGAGGCCAGTCAGATCCCCGATTTTAAAGTGCCATTCAATGTTTTACCTCACCCTGAGTCCACCTCTCAACGATTAAGGACTTGGTGCCCAGAAATTCACACGACTGACATAGGGGATACCAAGCTTATCCCCTGGGCTACTGAGATATCACAAAGGATAGAGCGGAGGACAATTGAAGAGATCAAATTACTCTATCCTGACATCCTACGTGAGAACACTATCCACTATGAAAGGCTGAGGATAGAGTTCAGAAGATGGAGGAGGTACGACATAGTCAGGCATGAGCTCGATACTGAAAATTTGTTTGTCATGCTGGCTAGGTTGGGCTTAACCTTCTGGAGATCTGAGGAAGCTTGGGCAAATGAATGGAATGCCCTGAAGGGGAGGAAACAGATGACAGGAGAAGAGATAAAGCTGAGGATGCTAGCTATCCGAGCTTACAGAGCTGAGACTTTCAACGCTCTAAATTTTCGTCTGTATCCTCACAAGCTACCCACTTCCAGTTATCACTTCGTATCAGAAGCACCCATCTCTGCCATCCCTATCTCTCAGGTACATGCTACATCATCTACATCTTCCATACTTGTTGAGATAGAGGGAGCACAAGCTCAAGAGCTAACTCTGGAGCAATATCGCCAAATCATAGCTGCAAGAAGGAATAAGGTGGAGAAATTAACTGAGAAGCTACAGAGGATGGAAGGAGAGCTTGAGCAGATAAAGGAGGATCTTTCTAATGCTCAGAAGGAGTTAGATACTGCTGAGGAAGAAAGCAAGGAGTTGGAGCAAGCTTTGTCTTTGTCTGCTGAACTCACAATGCAACAAACGTCCGAGTAGACAGTCCTGATAATCATTATCATAACCACAATTAAGCGAAGCTTAGCGAATGCTGTCAGGATGATACAAGTGAGAGAGGAAATCCTTGTAAAGGTCAAAGCTGACAAGCAGAAGGCAAGAGAAATGGAAGTCCAGCGAATGCAAGATGAGGACTACCTTGCCAGACTAAGACGAGAAGTTGAGCTCACGGAGCAAGAAGAGAAGCAGAGGAGGTTGCAGAAAGCCGAGATCAAGCTTAAAGCCAATGAAGAAGCTCGCTTGCAAAGAGAAGCTGAGCAAAGAAGGAGAGAAAAAGAAGGAGCTTCTGAGGCAACTAGTTGAGGCCGAGTAGAAATGATTAGCCGAGGAAGAGCTGATTAGGCAAGAAGAGGTGAGGCGCAAGGCTGCAGAAGAGCTTGCCAGGCTAGAAGAAGAGAGAGCCCATTTTTTGGCCGTGGTATCCGTTGTGCCTGAGTCCTCTATTCAAGTTTTCGGTGGAGATGTTGTGCCTTCGGCCATGATGACTCAGATGCAAGCCTAGTTCCAAAATCAACTCGATGAGCTCATGACAAGGTTCAAGCAAGAGAAAGCTGAAACCTCTGAAACCTTAACTTCTGTCAAGTCAACTATCTCAACCCTTCTTGAAATTGTCACAAAGGGGGAAGAGCATAGACACAAAGAAAAGGAAGAGAAAAGAATGAGGGAAGAAGCTGAAGAGAAAAGGAGGCAGGAACAACACAACATGCTGCTGGAGCTAGTCTCCAAACTGAAGAGAAAAGGAGGCAGGAACAACACAACATGTTGCTGGAGCTTGTCTCCAAGCTGAGTAGATCAAAGGCGTCTTCATCTGATCCTCCTCCTCCATAATCTCCCTGGTACAAAGTTTTTGAAAACTTAGTCCTTTTTGTAGTTTAGTTTTTATGCTTTCATTGTACTTGTAATCTTTATCATTTAATGAAATTTGGAAACTGTTCTGAGACAATCTCTCGTTGTCTATCTCTCTCTCTTTTCCTTCTATTGTTTTAACCTGGCTGAACTCATGTTTCCTAAGTGTGAGCAACAAACTTACTTTTCGCTCTATTGGTTTATTAAGAAATGTCTTTCCAATTAAGGGGGAAGACCAAATAAAGTAGGACAGAACTAAGGACACGTATACTGAGTAGTGTCTTTATAAACTCAGTATACCATGCTTTCTTTTCTTACTGTCTCTATTAAGTAGTTTTGACAATATCAAAAAGGGGGAAATTGTTATGAACTAAGTTTTAGTTCCTTCCTTAATTTGATGTTTTGATATGTCAAAACTTACTTTAGCACTAAGTCTCTAGTGTTCTAAAAAGTACTCCATGTATAAGATTATTTATGTTGTAATAGAACTTAGGTGCTGAAGACCGAACAAAGGATTCGCTCGAGATGTGAAGAATTGTTCGTGCGTGAAACTTGGTTTCACTAAGTATGGACAAGGCCTATACTGAGTTTGGGTACTCTGTATAGAGTTTACCATACTGACTTATAAGAAGTCAGTATGAGGGTTGCCCATACTGACTATTGAATGCCAGTATGGAGGCCTTACTTCTAAGTACGTGGAACACAAGGCAAACCAAGCTTAGTCAAACTTAAAGGCATATGAATTATAAGTAAAAGTCAGTACGAGGATGTCCATACTTGGATTCCTCGGACTGAAACTGAGTCTGACAAGAGCAGGTAGGAAGTACATGAAGTACAACCCTTTCAGAGCAGAGCAGATCAGACCTACCAAAGAATGGGCATGATTGGGTGACATTCTCAATGTCTCTAACAACTGGAATTTTGTGTCTAACGGGAAAAAGTTCAAACACCCAAGGATTCTCCTATAAATAGGTCTAGATCTCTACAAGAAAAGGTTACGAACTCTCAAGATAAGACAAGCCAAAGCTCTGCCAAACTTACACCGGAAAACCATTTTGATACTTCGTGTTCTAAACACGAGACTTGAGTTTCTAACTCAAGTTAATCATTTTGTGCTTCCGTTCATAAGCACGATGCTGAATCTATAAGCTAAAGCTACTTCTTGGTGAATATATCTTCTTAAGATATATTCACAGCAGTCAGTTCCTAATCTGGGATTGTGATTCTTACGGGCATCTGCTAACAAAGATGAGTTCTGGGAAGAACATTTAAACATCCAATCACCAAACTAGAGGTTGCGGGGAGCGTCCTCACTTTGACCAGAAGACTAAGTCAGCTTGCAAGGAGTTTCCAAACGAGTGACGATAGTAGACCAAAGGATGGAGTGCCAACGGGCAATCCATAGATCGCAGGAAGGCTTGTAATCTGATACTTAGTGGATTTCCCAATTAAGTTTGGAATAGTGGAAGTATGATATTAAGTCCGAACCATTATAAGATCTTGAGTCATTTACTTGCTTTCATTGAAGTTTTAGCATACTTAGTTTCATCCATACTTACTTAATTGCATTCTGAGCTTAAAACTTACTTTGATAAAATCGAAACTGAGTTTCAGTGAGTTTCAGAGAACAAGTGCATACCATACTTACTTTCGCTGCAATATACATTACTCTAATTTTAGGACCAATATCAGTTTAACTAGCGCTCGAATAAAGTGAGCAAATAAGTTTTTGATCGCTTGAACTTTTAAAGAATCACATTCCTCAAAAAATTTTAAAAAGTTTTTAAGAAAAATGGAATGTTCTTCCCTTAATTTTGTCAGTTCCTCATTGAGCGATCTTGATTGTTCAATCTCATTGGTCAAATTTGAAACTTGGAGTTTCAGCGAGGAGTTTTCACTGACTAGAGCATTTTTCAGTTCATAAAACTTTGAAAACTCTTTTAAAAGAATCTCAAGAGTAACACCATCTGAATCCAAGCAAATAGATTCAGTGTCCTCGGGTAAGCATGCAGAAGAACTAGAAACTAGGTTAGAGTCAGTTACCAGTTTCTCGGTTTCTGGTTTTTCAGTTTCAGCTTCTGAGACATCTTCTCCAAAAGCAGCCATGAACACCAAGAGGGCTTCTTCCTCAGACTCGTCTTCTGTTGTGTAGTAGCCATCATCATTGTCGGGAATGTCTGGAACTTCAGTTCTGGATAGCATGGCCTTTGCAACTGCTTTGGACGCCTTCTTCTCAAAAATCTTCTCCAACCGCTCTCTCTCCTCTTTGGAAACTAGAGGGCACTCGTACTTGAGGTGATTAAGGGAATTGTACTCAAAGCAAGCCTTTTGTGCTCTTTCAATGAACTTCTGGTCGCCTCCTTGAGAGCTTTCGGCTTTAGTTTTTGCCTTCTCGATCAGCTTGGTCAGTTTTTTCATTTGTTCCTCCAACTCTGCAACTGAAGTTTATTCCTCCTTCTTGTGGGAATATGATGGTGCAGGAATATTATTTGATGTAAAGGTCTGAACGCTTGGTTTCTCTGTTTGGTACGGCTTCTCCGAACGCCTTTGAAAATCTCTTTAACAAAGAAAGCATCATCTTCTTCAGCTGGTGAACTCGCACGTCAAACTGCTTTATTTTTATTTAACATTTGGATGTCCCACTCATGTGCTTGCAGTTGGCCAAAAACATCCTTTGTTGACATTTTTGATGGGTCTTCTCCTTCAAACTTGTGGTTTTAACAAACCAATGTTCCTTTGGCATCTTGGAGAGAATATTGGCATTAAGGTCGGCTATTGAATATTCTCTCCCTAAGTTCTTGAGCTCGCATACTACGGCATTGAAGCAAACTCCCATCGACTTGATATTCTCTCCGGGGAGCATCTGGAAAGATTCATACTTATCAATGCAAATTTGCATATGATTGCATTTCATCTGGTCGGTTTCTTGGCTAAGGGTACCGAGAAAATCCCATACTTTCTTAGCATTCTTCAACCAGGGACTCTGGTAGAGGTTGCAAAATTAGCTCATGCGCCATAGGATCAAGATGAGCGCGGGCTTTGTCTTTTTCTATCCACTCGACATATGGCTTCTCAACGATCTCTTGACCATCTGCTCCTCCGAGCTGAGTGTTGACCCTGGTGATCTTCAATGGTCTACTGGCTATTACTTCGGCCATCTTGGGTGGATGTTCTTCAGCATAATAAGAGATCTCTTCTTCCATACATTGTACTTCTTAGCTAAGTACTTAGGAAGCTTAGCAACGTTCATCATCTTTGAGTACCTGAGCTAAATCATAGAAACAGAAAGAAACAAGTGCAAGGAAAATGGATTCAGTCCTAAGCAACTCAACAACAACCAGCCAGTAAGGAATGATCGGCGTTGATACCACTTGTTGGTCCCGAAATCAGAGTTATTTTGTATGTAGCGAAAGAATTAAATAGATTTGTAGTTCTGAAAATTGAAATTCAGTTTTCAATTTTCTATTTTCGAAAGCTCAGTTTAGCTCAAGATTAGTTTAAGTCTCAGTTTCAAGTATACACTTCAATACTTAGAAAGTATTGAAGGTTTCAAATAAGTATGAAAACTTAATATGTAGAAACTTAAATAAAGATAGTAAAAATGACACAGGATATTGTAGTGGCTCGGAGCCTCAAATCCTACGTCCACTCTTCCGAACTTAATCGGGAATCCACTAAGTAACAAGTATAAGTTTTCTCACGATCTATTCTAGCCTGTTGAAATCCTCTGTCCTTCGGTCTGCTAGGTCACTCGCCCAGAAACTTGATCTGCTCCTTCTTTAGAACTGAAATGAGGACGCACCCTGCTGCTTTCAATCTGGATGGTTGGATGTTTGCTGTTATACCCATAACTTAGTTGTTTGGCAAAGCCCGTCGGAATCAGTACACCATAGTAGAATACTGACTACTGTGTTTATTACTTGAAAAGTATAAACACCAAGTAGGTAGCTTAAGCTTGGAAAGCTTGAGCCTCGTGTACTTGGATAGATACACGGAATGAGTAGCTTAAGCAAAGATGTTAAGCCTCGTGTTCAGACACAGAATATCAGAGAGTTTTTTTAGAGTTTTGACTTTTCAGTTTGGCAGAGTTTTGGCTAGTTCTTTCAAGAGATTCAGGTGCTCTTCTCTTAAGTGCTTGTCTACTATTTATAGGCAGTTGTCTCGACAATTTGAAATTATGTCCATTAGAGACAGAAATTCATCCATTAGAGATAAAGATTGGGTCGTCCAATCATGGTCATTCTTCTGTCTGCTCTGAGATCAGAATTAGACTTTTGGCAGTGTACTTTCACCTGCTCTTGTCAGACTCAATTTCAATCCGAGGAACTTAAACTTAAGTCCTCATACTGAATGATTGTCGATACTTTAAGGAATCTTGAAAATTTCTTCGATTTCCACTTGGGTTCCATTTTACTTTTCGTTTCACGTGCTCTCTTTCAACTCTGAATTTGAAAATTAAAATTCTCCAATTTTAAGTTTTAAGTTTCTGCTTTACTTCGGCAAAAACTCAGTTTCCCGAAATTGACTTTTGCACATTTCAAGGTTCCAGTTTAGAAACTTGACTTCTGTATTTCAGGTTTCTCAGAGTCTTCACTTTATGTTCTGAACTTGATTCTTGATATCTCGAGCTTTTGTTTCTAACAATTTCCATCTTAGAGACTAAGTCTCTACCTACTCGATCTTCATCTTCAGTTTCTAGTTTCTATTACAACTCAATATATCCTATACAAGGATTACATGTAGAAACATACTAGAAACTTGAAGTCAGTTTTGACACATCAAAACATCAAAATAAAGTGTAAACTGAAACTCAGTTTCCATCAAAAGTAATATACATACCCGAACATTTATAAAAACTTTATTGTGTCAAAGGTCTTTCATCAATGCATTTAATTTTATTTTAAAGACTTGGCAAACTACATCAGGTCTATCTTTGGGGTTTAGATCCCGACTTTTCAAAAATCTAACAATCTCCTGCCACTTGTGATTACATGTAAATGTTATTAATAAATCTGGATATCCAACCCTTTTACATATTACCATAGCATCTTGATAATTCAGAGACATATAGCGAGCACCTCTAGTGAAAGAAGACGGTAGAATAACTCCATTGCCTTGTGTAGTAGGATTGTTTTCTCCCCTTAAAATTGCATCACTAAGACCCTTATAAATTTCACAACGTACACTTTTTAGTTGAAAGGAATGTAATTCAATCGTGACATCTCAATCATCCTGTGTGTGTATTGGAATTGTATACATAAAAGCATTATGATTGGTATATTAGGAATCGTTATGTTTGATATACTGGTAATCATTAATGACTTGCAATAAACAACTCCTGTCTGAATTAACAATCATACGATGCGAACAAACACATCCAGTTATCTCGTCGATAGGGAGATCATACGGTGTGTAAGAGATCATAGAAGATCGTATAGATCGTTCGACCTAGCGAGATATAAACAGTTATCACAGCTGAGACAGTTTCTGGTTTGGCTGTCGGTTTAGGCTGCGGCACACAAGTCCATAAGTGGTTTATCTTGACTGCTTTGTGTGACCGGTACATCTCAATGTATTGATAGGATCAACAGTGAGATGAACCATTCTACTTGACATATGAATGAGTAAAGATCTCGGTAACTTGGTCGGATCTAAAGTCTATTGAAAGCTGAGGGGCACACATGGGTTGACTGTCACTTTGACTTGCTATGGTGGAGAGTCTTACATGTACTCGTATATCTGCATCTTGGGTGATAGCAACTTGTGTGGGGTTTCCTCAGGCTGGATTTAGATAACCATATCCGTTTCAGGATGGTGACATTCCCTGGGAAGCTTACGAGGTTCGTTATGCTAAGTCCTGTAGGCTGAATCATTGATTCAAGCATAAGCGATAAGGGTTGAGTGGTACTACTCAGGAATAATAAGAGATTAATTAATTACAGCTAATTGTCATACGCTGAATTAATTAATGAATGTCTGAAACCTTAAATATGGGGATTAACCAAGTCAATGCAACCCGTTCCTAATAACATGGTAATAAAGGAGTAGGTCAGCATTAATTCTCTGGTGGCATGAATTAATGTTTATTAATTAATTATGTTCTGGGTTGAACATGGAATTAATTAATAGGAGGCCCACTTTATTATTTGCATTTGATCCCTGGTCTTGCCCAACACTGCTCAGAGCCCATTAGGGTTTATTAAACCCTAATAGCCCATTCTCAGATCTATATAAATAGATGAATCTCTCATTTTCCCACACAAGTTTTGAAGTTTCAAATCAGAAACCCTAGAGAGATTGTGAGAGAGTGGGCGGCTGTAGATCCGGTAGCGTATCCTCACCAGATTTCCGGATCGAGCAAGGGAACAGATCAGAAGATCAGATCTGTAGGAACACCATCATTTTTGATCGATTCCAGATCCAGATCTGCACCATCTTCATTGCCATCATCGATCTAGATCTGTAGATCAGTCCTTGGAGTCTCGGGTATTCCATTGAATCTACGAATTAAATTAAATAGGAGCATGCATAGGGCATTCACTGTTTGTCATGACATTTATTTTGATATCCATAAATCGAATCCGGAGTTTTAATAAATGGCGATTCATGTCGCCTATTGTAGACTCATTTCCTACAATTGGTATCAGAGCGAGGTTCGTATTTTATGGCTCTGTCGGAAAATAAATTTGACAAACAGGTTATGCATGTTATTTAATTTATTGTGGATGGATTTAAAATTGTCGTGGATGATTTTTGTTCTCGTGGCCCCTCATTGTTTTTGGTTTTGTTTTAAATCGCGAAAAAATCCGCGATTAGATTGATAGGAAAATATGTAATAGATTAGATCTATTTGGTTGTATTTTTTTATTCAATCTGTAATCGGAAAAACATGGAGAACAAGAACAGCGACAAGGTGGTGCAGCAGGTTTCCAGCTACAGCAGCAGCCGCGCGGCGGTGGCGCACGGCGGTGCCCCTCGGCCTGCCAGGCAGTGGCCGCGCGCAGGAGGCGCGCGGCAGTTCTCTGCAGCAGCAGCCGCGCGCGATGGCACGCGGCGGTCATCTTCCTCGCAGCAGCAGCTCGTCATTTCTTCCTCTCGCGCAGGCAGCGACGCTAGTGTTTGGCTGGCGTGCTTCGCAGGAGTCCAGCGAGTACTCTCTGCTGAATGATGAGAGGTGGTCGACGAGGGCAGCAGGGCCGGCGGTGCGTCTGTGTCTGTAGAGTCACAAGCAGCTCTTGCAGCCACTCGCGCACGCAGGTTGCATTTTCTGCACGCACGCCGGCCGGTGTTGTGGGTCTGCGTGAGTCTGGTCGGCGGTGGCGCGGCTATGTGCGTCGGGCGGGAAGGCTGCTACAGCGAGGGCGGCGGTCGGCGGCAGGACTGATGGCGGCGGCGGCTAGGGTTTTTGGGCACGGGCTAGGCGCGGGCTCGGCGGCCCGGAGGCGGCCCGGTTTGCTGAAAATTAGGGTTTCTGCTGAAATTAGGGTTTTACAACCTAATGGGCTTGGAACCCTTATTTCTGGCCCAAATTGCTATATTTTTATTCCAGCCCAAAGTTGCAGATTTCAAGTTAAACAGTGGGAGCCCAAATTTGAAGATCTGTATTAAATAAATCATTGTAATAGATAGATTTATTTTATTTCCCATGTAATTGCATCAAGGGGCCATGAGAAATTTTATTTGTTTATTTAATTATTTTCTCGTATGATGTGATTTATTATGTGCGCACTAGTAAATAATAGGAAAGCATGTTACTGCTTTATTATTTACTGTTTAAAGCATGCTTTATGTGATTTATTTTATGTATTAAATTATGTCTATAAATTTCGGAATCATGTTGGGAAATATGATGGAATTTTAGATGTGACATAATTTATGGATCATAAAATAATCTGTGCGCATAAGAACCTTTTGAAAGAAAAAGACTAAGCAAGATTTTTTAATTAAAATCAACAAGACCTCCACAATGCGGTCTCTTATTAGAAGTGTGCAGTGAAGTGAGTAGACGTCTACACGACCGTAGCCTGCTTGCTTTATTTGTTCATAAGTTCTAATAGATGAGATTTCTAAATAAGACATTTAAACAAGTGAGAAGTGGACAGTGAAGTGAGTAGACGTCTACACGACCGTAGTCTGCTTACTTTATTTGTTCATAAGTTATCTAGAATTGTTTTAAATGAGATAACAAAGGTTGTAAGAGGCATGCATCATGGGTCTAGTACGTATGACAAATCGTCCTTTTAACTTCCGGAGTTAGAATTGTGGTCAAATGCTTAGATGTTGCCTGAGTACTAACTCATGAATGATGTCCCTGCTCAGATAGGTTGAACATGGTCTTAGTTTTATCTCCGATTATTAATTTCATTTGCCGGCGAATACCTGGCATGGATTGAAATTAAAGAATGGAACTTCAAAGAGTAGTCTGGTTAGGTGGTCTGCTGTAAACGTCTTCAAAAGGAGCTTGCAGTAGATGCACCTAGGCAATTGGGGGAAACAATTGTTTTGGTTTATCAAAAGGTGACAATGCATATTTGTTTCAATGTTCTGCATGTATGTACTTACTTTAATCAATTATTGTTTTCAGATATGTCTATGAATAATGTCATAAATATCTTGGCACAAAATCAATTAACTGGTCCGAATTTCCTGGAATGGAAGCACAATTTGGATTATATCCTAGTTGCAGAGGAACATAAATATGTTCTTAACACTCCGTGTCCAGCTGTCCCTACTGCTGAGTCAACTGATGTGAAGCGGAACCTCTATGACAAGTGGGTCAAGTCTAATAATGTAGTCAAGTGCTACATGATGACCACTATGTCTAAGGTGCTCCAGCAACAACATCAGCACCATGACAAAGCAGCTGAGATTATGGATAGTCACACAGTTACTTATGGGGAATCGGATAGAGCTGTCAGATTTAAACTCATGAGGGAAATCGTGAGTTGTAAAATGACTGATGGTAGCTCAGTGAGGGAGCACGTTGTTTCCATGACTCATCTCATGGATGAACCGACGTTGCATGGAGGAGGTATTGACGAGGAAGCCCAGGTCGATATCATACTTAACTCACTTCCGAAGTCTTTTGAGAACTTTAGGCTGAATGTTGTCATGAGTAAAAGGGAGTATACTCTCAATGAGTTACTTAGTGATCTCATGGCGGCTGAATCAGTCATGCAACCTAAAAAGGCAGTCTTGGTTTCTTCTGGTAGCTGCCCTGCTTCATCGAAAGGTGCTAAAGGGGTGATTGGAAAGAAATTCAAGAAGACAGCCTTTGGAAGCAAAAGTTCTGGGAAAAAGAAGACTGTGACACCGGGGAACAAGGGCAAGTGTTTCCGTTGTGGCAAAACTGGTCACTGGAAGAAGGATTGTCTGACCAAGCGGGTTGGACAAGGTACGTCATTAGCACTTGTAACGAAAACATGTTTAGCATCTGGTTCTACCCATTCGTGGGTAGTGGATACTGGAGCTACTGATCATGTTTGTTACACTTTGCAGGGATTCAGGCCGACAAGGCAGCTGAATGATGACGAGGTGACAATCTCCATGGGTAATGCTACTCGTGTGTCTGCAGTAGCAGTTGGAGATGTTACATTATGCTTTCAAGACAATGTTTTGATTTTAAGAGATGTTTTGTATGTGCCGAATTTTCGGCGGAACCTTATTTCTGTCTCCAGTTTAATAAATGATGGATTTTCAGTTATTTTTGATAGTCATGTTACTATCAATGGCAATAACTGTGTTATCTAGTCGTGGGATACAGAAAGACTCTCTTTATATCATAACTTGTTTGCATAAATCTTCCGTGAATGTTGCATATAACTCATTTAGTCATAAGAAGAGAAAGTTTTCATCTTCTGATGAGGATCTTACATATCTATGGCATCTGAGACTAGGTCACATCAATCTAAAGAGGATCAAGAGACTCGTGGATGATCGAACGTTGGATTCAATCCAGGTAGTTCCACATCGAGTTTGTGAATCCTGTATAGAGGGAAAGATGACGACCAGGCCTTTCAAGGCAAGTCAGTCTCGAGCAAGTGATGTGTTGGAACTGATCCACTCTGATTTATGTGGACCTATGTCCACGCAAGCTCGTGGAGGATTTAAGTATTTCGTCACTTTTATTGACGATTACTCGAGATACGGGTATGTTTACTTACTTCACTATAAGTCTGAATGCTTTGAGAAATTCAAGGAATTCAAGGCGCAAGTAGAGAAGAAGTTAAACAAGACCATTAAGTCATTACGATCTGATCGTGGTGGTGAGTATCTCAGTGACGAGTTCTTGCAGCTTTTATCAGATCATGGAATTACATCCCAATGGACCGCACCAGGCACTCCTCAGCAGAATGGTGTGGCGAAAAGAAGAAATAGGACTCTTCTTGATATGGTTAGATCTATGATGAGTTATGCGAACTTGCCTGTTTCGTTTTGGGGCCACACGTTACTAACAGCGGCGTATCTGCTGAACCTGGTACCTTCTAAGTCAGTTCCTAAAACACCCTCGAAACTCTGGTATGGGCGAAAGCCCAGTGTGTCAAAGATAAGAGTGTGGGGCTGTCCGACATATGTTTTGTCGAAGGAACCTGATAAGTTAGAAGGCAGGTCCAAGCTAATGCTGTTTGTGGGATACCCCAGACAAACGAAGGGTGGTTATTTCTACTGTCCTGAGGATCAGAAGATCGTTGTTAGCACCAACGCAAGATTCTTAGAGGACGAGTTTGTGAAAAACCACAAATCCAAAAGTGATATCATTCTCCAAGAAATTGGAGACGATAATGCGCTTTTATTGGGAAAACCCCGTGACAGATTGAGTGTACCTCTCGAAGGTATGAAACCAATTGCACGGTCGCCAGTGCAAGGATTTGATCCACAAGTAACTGCACCAACTGCTGTCGCAGTACCAGTGCTCTGTCGTAGTGGGAGGGTACCTCACCAACCCGAGCGGTATATGTTCGTGGGAGAGTCTTCGGACTTGATCCCGGAAGACGGACTAGATGATACCGACCCATGGACATACGACGAAGCAGTAAATGACAAAGATGCTAAAAAATGGCATAAAGCCATGGATTCAGAAATTGAATCAATTACCTCTATGGATGTATACCAGAAATCTGCGCTACCTGATGGTTTTCGGGCCATAGGTTGCAAATGGGTATACAAACGGAAGAAAGGTTCGAAAGGAGAGATAACGGCTTTTAAAGCCAGGTTGGTGGCGAAGGGTTATATTCAAAAGGAGGGAATTGACTATGATGAGACCTTCTCACCGGTAGCCATGCTCAAATCCATTCAAATTCTTCTATCCATAGCAGCACATATGGACCTAGAAATCTGGCAGATGGATGTCAAAACCGCGTTTTTAAACGGGTACCTTGGTGAAGGTCGTGACATCCATATGCAGCAGCCAGAGGGTTATGTGAAGGTTGGTGAAGAGCATTTTGTCTGGAAGCTAAGGAAGTCCTTGTATGGACTTAAACAAGCTTCACGGTCATGAAACAAATGTTTCGATGATGTGATTAAATCCTATGGATTTTCGCAGTGCAAAACCGAAAGTTGCGTGTACCGATTATACGTCAGCGGAAGCGTGGTATTCCTTGCACTTTATGTAGATGACATTCTTCTATTCGACAACGATATGAAGGTGTTGTCAGACATAAAGAGATGGTTATCCGAACAGTTTCAAATGAAGGACCTAGGAGACGCTGGATACATCGTTGGGATTAAAGTCTTGCGAGATCGCAAGAAGAGGATATTAAGCTTGTCTCAGGTCGCTTATACTGATACTGTGATTGCCCGCTTTAGCATGCAAAATGCTAAGAAAGGATTTGGATTTCTAGGCGGATCAGGATGAGAAGAGATCGACCTCGGGCTATGTGTTCACCTTGGGAGGTGGAGCTGTATCATGGAGGAGTGCGAGACAGAAATGTATCGCGGACTCCACCATGGAAGCTGAGTATGTGGCAGCTTCAGAGGCTTCTATAGAAGCAATATGGCTCCTGAACTACCTCCAAGAGTTAGATATTGTTCTGACTTTGCCCAAGACTATCACGGTATATTGTGATAATGCCGGTGCAGTAGCAAACTCTAAGGAACCAAGAACTCACAAGGCGTCAAAACACATAGAGAGAAAGTACCACATCATACGAGAAATCGTAGCGAGGGGCGATGTGCAAATAGATAAGATAAACATTGAGGATAATCTAGCAGATCCATTTACAAAGGGCTTACCTCAGAAGGCATACGAAGGTCACGTTCGTAGCCTAGGACTGAGGTAGATGTCGGCCACCTGGTGACTAAATGTAATAGCTAGATTAGAATAGACACATGTTATACTCTGGAAAGTAATGGTATAATGCTTTGAGTATAAGTGGGAGATTGTTGGAATTGTATACATAAAAGCATTATGATTGGTATATTAGGAAACGTTATGTTCGATATACTGGTAATCATTAATGACTTGCAATAAACAACTCCTGTCTGAATTAACAATCATACGATGCGAACAAACACATCCAGTTATCTCATCGATAGGGAGATCATACGGTGTGTAAGAGATCACAGAAGATCGTATAGATCGTTCCACCTAGCGAGATATAAACAGTTATCACAGCTAAGACAGTTTCTGGTTTGGCTGTCGGTTTAGGCTGCGGCACACAAGTCCATAAGTGGTTTATCTTGACTGCTTTGTGTGACCGGTACATCACAATGTATTGATAGGATCAACAGTGAGATGAACCATTCTACTTGACATATGAATGAGTAAAGATCTCGGTAACTTGGTCGGATCTAAAGTCTATTGAAAGCTGAGGGGCACACATGGGTTGACTGTCACTTTGACTTGCTATTGTGGAGAGTCTTACATGTACTCGTATATCTGCTTCTTGGGTGATAGCAACTTGTGTGGGGTTTCCTCAAGCTGGATTTAGATAACCATATCCGTTTCAGGATGGTGACATTCCATGGGAAGCTCACGAGGTTCGTTATGCTAAGTCCTGCAGGCTGAATCATTGATTCAAGCTTAAGCGATAAGGGTTGAGTGGTACTACTCAGGAATAATAAGAGATTAATTAATTACAGCTAATTGTCATACGCTGAATTAATTAATGAATGTCTGAAACCTTAAATATGGGGATTAACCAAGTCAATGCAACCCGTTCCTAATAACGTGGTAATAAAGGGGTAGGTCAGCATTAATTCTCTGGTAGCATGAATTAATGTTTATTAATTAATTATGTTCTGGTTTGAACATGGAATTAATTAATAGGAGGCCCACTTTATTATTTGCATTTGATCCCTGGTCTTGCCCAACACTGCTCAGAGCCCATTAGGGTTTATTAAACCCTAATAAACCCTAATAGCCCATTCTCAGATCTATATAAATAGGTGAATCTCTCATTTTCCCACACAAGTTTTGAAGTTTCAAATCAGAAACCCTAGAGAGATTGTGAGAGAGTGGGCGGCTGTAGATCCGGTAGCGTATCCTCACCAGATTTCCGAATCGAGCAAGGGAACAGATCAGAAGATCAGATCTGTAGGAACACCATCGTTTTTAATCGATTCCAGATCCAGATCTGCACCATCTTCATTGCCATCATCGATCTAGATCTGTAGATCAGTCCTTGGAGTCTCAAGTATTCCTTTGAATCTACGAATTAATTTAAATAGGAGCATGCATAGGGCATTCACTGTTTGTCATGACATTTATTTTGATATCCATAAATCGAATCCGGAGTTTTAATAAATGGCGATTCATGTCGCCTATTGTAGACTCAGTTCCTTCAGTGTGTCTACGACAAATTGTTGAAACAATCATCTAGAACGATGAATATGAGATAATTCATTTATCCGCTCTTGAAAATGGTATGTGAATAACTCTTTTGCTATAAAAATGGATCTTGCAATAGAATTGGTATACAGTTGCATACGGTATACTGAGCATACAACTATCCTCACCGTACGGAAAAAGCAAAGGATATTGAAGGGCCAAATATGATGAATGTAATTCACTTATCATTGCACTGACCCGTTTTTGCTCTCAATGAGTATGTCTATATTTCCCAATGACTCATCAAAATTACCAACAATCAACGCCGCAACTTCATATACAGAGGGAAAATTACAAGTCCTTTCATCTCTAATCCTTTTGTTTAGCAACCTCAATTGGACATTTGTCTCACAATCATATTGAATCTTATCGCTTTCCATCCGAAATGACTTGACCAATTTGTTATGTTCGTCCAACATTGATAGAAGTTCAGTTGCAATACCCTCATAAAATACTACCCGAATATGTTGAACTCCTGAATGATAATAATAAATGAAAACATTTTTAAAATATTGGAGAATAAGTATAATTGTTATAATAAATAATTTAAATGATAATTACCTGTTAGGAATATTGTTAGAAAAATTATAACCCTTGGATTTCAATTGTATGTATTTTGGTTTTGGTGCATCAAAGCTCAGTCAATCCAGATTCTAGCAACTCAGAATCGAGTCAAATTGTAAAAAGTTCTGTATTGGAAACACTTACTGGAGTTGTAATAGAACTAGGATAAAAAGGATCGAAGAATACTGAAGTAATCAGCATAAATCAGTATTGCTAGAGACACTAGCAAAAGGCTAGTAAACTCATGAAGAATGCTGGAAGCACTTAAAGACATGTTGAAGGAGTACAACAAGCTGTTGTTGAATATCAGCAGGACTGCTGAGATATCAGCAAACTACCAACTGCCAGCAAACGCATAACAGCAATAAACACACAATACGAAGTCATAAAATAGAAGGATCCAAATCACTAGGAAACCTGACGAATCAAAGAGAATGATAATCAATAGACAAAAGGAAGGTTTCCAAATTCAAACTGAAAGATCCGTTCTAGCAAAGACGGCTAATACAAAGAGAACGCCAATTAGAGACATAGGACACCTGAAGAGTCTCTGTGCTTTGCCGGAAAAGAAGAATGGAGATTGGAGAGCAGAAACTCTGTGTCTAACGAATAAGATTGAGTTCGAGAGGTTTGCGAAAAATCTACAACAAAGAAATTAGAAAGATCATAACACTCTCACACAAACTCATATCCAAGCATACATCAGATTGAAACTTTACACAAGTTTTCATATTTAAAGCTTGAGACCTCTGAAGTATTACTTCTAAGGTTAACTTTGGTATTCTTTCTATCTTGGAAAGAATCTAGCAGTCATCTTGCGCTGCAAGACTGATTATCACGGGCAACTGCCCAACAAGAAAAGGTTATGGGGAGAACTATAAAACTCCCAAGGTGGACATACACGGAGAAGGGAGGTTTGTCCTCACTTTAAGGAGTGTCAAAGTGAAGATTGAAGATCGAGGTACTTGAAGGTGTGCGCTAACCAAACGAAGGTGTTGTTCAATGTTAGAGATTAAGTCTGACCTTGTAATCAATCAATAGTGAATTTTCAATCACGAGGACTGAAGAGTGGATGTAGATCAGTTGTTCGAACCACTATAAACCCCGTGTTCATTTACTATTTTTGTTTCGTTACGTATTATTTACATTAAAACTCAACACACCAAGTGTTGAAGTATAATCTGCAATAAACCTAACGAATACTCGAGCTTAAACACATTTGATAAACATTTGCTAAGTCGTAACCTTAGCAAGATAAGTGCAAGACATCATTAATATTTATGCTGCATATATGAACACTCTGATCGGGGGCCAACAAGCGGTATCAGAGCGGTTGGTCTTTACAGACTAGCTGCTTCTGAGTCGCTTAGGACCAGATCCATTATTCCTTGCATATTTCCTGTGTTTCTATGTTAAGCTCTGGATAAATATAATGGCGAACAACGCAAAGTTGGGAAAGTTCACTCTGGAAACCTACTCTACCTGGAAAAAGAGGTCGCTGATCACGTTGATGAATATACATCCCGAGATGAAGCAAGTGATCGAGCAGGGATCGATCAAGATTCAAAAGGTGAAAACTTGGATCGGCGAGAACGTTCAAGGACCAGATGAGATGTAGTACAAGCCGTACATGAAGTGGACTACGGAAGATTGAGTTCGTGCTCAACTGGACTACGTAGCCATGGATCTGATCTTAAACTCTCTATGAGGACCTCTGATGGCTGAAGCCTTGGAGTTCAAAAATTCCAAAGAAATATGGGATTTTCTTGGCACCCTGAGCTAAGAGACTTATCAAATAAAGAGGAACAAGCTACAATAGTGCGTAGACATATACGAGTCGTTCCAGATGATTCCTGGAGAGACAATCAAAGACATGGAAGCTAGATTTAATTCCATAGTAGCAGAATTGAAGAAGTTAGGAAGAACGTACGAGCTTCCTGACATGAATTTAAAGATTCATTCTAAAATGCCGAAAAAGGATTGGTTTGTCAAAGTGAGAAGCCTGAAGGAGAAAGATCTATCAACTATAAGCACAAAAGATGTATTCGCCCAGCTTCAGGCACATGAATGGAACATCATGCAGATCAATAATAGTGAAGTTGTACGAGTTGTAGTATCCATTGAAGATCACCCGAGGATGCAACATATTTCGTGAAGAGAGATGCACAGAAGTGGAAAACAAAGAAGTCTTTCCACTTAGATCATCCAGCTTACTCCATCCCAGCAAAGGAGATCGCATCAACTAGTAAGTTTCAAGCTAAAGAATAGATTGTTTTGTCAGCAAGCTAGAAGAGTAGATGAAAAGATTACAAAAGTTGTTGTTGAAGGCTAATGGCAAAAAGGAAGAACCTCAGCAAAGCCAACCAGCAAACAACCGGACAACCAAGAAGACGCCAAGAACGTGCTATGAGTGCAACTCCATCGACCATCTAAAGTTTAAGTGTCCTCAAATAGAACCAGATAATAGGGAGCGATTGAGAAAGCTCTTCGAAAAGCACGCGTCAAAGGCCGTTACCAAAGCATTGCTGATCAGGACAAAAATACCAGACATCCCAGATCACGACGTTGAAAGTTACTCATCAGAAGATGAAGAGGATGTCCTCATGGAATTTATGGCCAAAATCAATGAAGATGCTGAAGCTGGAGAAGAGCAGATAGCAGAATCAGCCCTAGCTGTCACAAGAAATTAGGTAACAAATTTCGATATGTCTGCTGCTTCTACCTCAGAAAATATGCATGATACTGCTGATTCATGTTTCTCAGAATCAGGAGATATAACAGTAGAACTTTCTTTAAAAGAATTTTCAAAGTTTCATGCATTAAAAGACATTTTGATACAAGAAAACTCCTCGTAGAAATATCAGGTTTGTATTTTGACCAGTGAGATTGAAAAATCCAAGTAAGAAGACGAGGAACTTTCAAAACTCAAAGCTAAATTCTCCTCACTTAGTGAAAATTTTAAAAATTTGAAACAGGAGAATGAAGTTTTAAGACACAAAAACTGTACAAAAACCTTGTCAATGTAGATTTTCAATGAGCACAAGAGATTTAGATGAAATTTTAAGCGTTCAAAGGAGCACAAATGACTTTGCTGGAATAGGTTATGAAAAAGGAGAATCAACCAATGTTGAATCTGCTCGATGATCGCGTATATTTTTAACCCGCGACTTAGCAAAGCTAATAATATAGTGGCAAATAAAATTATCGATCCCACGAGGAAAGAAATAACAAAAAATCCTAAGTACTAATCCATAAGTTCTCGAAATACTGGCTAGGAGGTTTTAGAATTAAAGGTTTTGGATTTCAAATTGATTTTGGAAAACAGAATTTAAAACAAGAAAATTAAATAGCTTTTGAGAAAATATAAGCGAAGTACAGATTCCAGGGATATCTACCTATCAAGTATGACATGTATGAATGAATTGATTAATTCCTAATTTAATTCCTCTTCGTAGTGAAACATCAGAAAAGTATTATGAACTTCTTTGTGAGACAATTCATAAAGTAGATTAATTATTTTTCTATCTCATGTCGGTCTCAAGATGAATTAATTAACTCCAGAATTCTACGGATCTA
>JAPKLW010000831.1:153517-176168 GCA_026898455.1 Plectranthus barbatus
GAGAAAAACACCGGGTTAGGGCCAAAAAATCATGAACCGATTAAAAACCGGGTTAAACGGGCTGGGTTAAACGGTTAACGGGTTAAACGGGCTGGCCCGGTCGGGTAACGGGTCAGCCCGTCGGGCCAGACTAATTTAAATTAAAAAAAGATTTATAGTAATAATATTATTATTATAATACTTAATAAGAACTAAAATAAAATACAAATAAAATAATAATTATTAATTAAAAAGTAAAAACCCTAAAAAATTTTATTTTGTAATTTCTTCCTTCCCTTCCACTTTTACGAACGGTGCTGCCTTCCTTCATTCCTCCTTCGCCATCACCATTCACCTCCATCATCATTCACCTCCACCAATCCATCACTATCCGTCTCCACTCCGTCGTCGTCGGTGCGTTATCAGCCAGCCTCTCGCTCCTTCGCGGCTCGCGCGACCCCTCATCCCTAAACCCTCTAACCACTTGAAAAAAAAAAGTAAATTTTATAGCCCGATGGGCTAGCCCGAAAACCGATGGGTTAGGGTTAGAGTCAAAAAAATTTAGCCCGATAAAAATTGCAGCCCGTTTAGCCCTGACCGATTAACCCGCCACCCAATAGAGCTGGCCCGAAACCCAGTGAGCTGGCCCGTTTGACATCCCTAGAGGAGGAACATTGTCGGATTTAGGTGGGGCTGGAGCTCAGCCCACTTAATTAATTTTTTTAGATTATTTAATTTAGAAAATTTATAATATAGTCCATTTTATTTTCGAGTTTTTAAAAAGATGAAAAGACTTTAGATGTAGAAGAATATAATATTTTTAATTTTTTTAATATGTATCTTTACTAAATAAGGGTAGTGATTAGGTGATAATAGGATTTTTCATGCTAAATGCTAAAAAATCTGAGTCATTAAATATTGCAATCGACGGCTCAGATTAAACAAATTTCGTCCAATTTTTATGCATTTTTTGAACATACTCAATGCATAAAAGGGTAAAAATGTGAATAATATATATTAAAAAATTTCATTTCGTGCAGTTCATAAAAAATAATGTGTATACATTCGATGTAAAAAAAATACAATATTTTGGGCATAAAACTGCGGCATATAATCAATGCAAAAAATGCACTCAATATGAATACAAAAATGCATATGCTTTAGAATAAAACTGCATCGTATTCAAGTTAAGAATGCATCATTTGATGCAAAAAAATGCAGATATATGAGAATATTTTTTATGCGTAATTGATGCATTTTTTATCCTGAACGTAAATATAATGAAGAACATATACCATCAGAATATAAAATCATGTTTTTTGTGCGAATCTTCTAAATTTAACATATTCAATATGGAAATCATATGAATCATCGTGAAAATACATTTAATTTGATATATGATTCGTAAAAAATATATTTGAATTGAGAAAGATATAATTGTTTGATTATAATGGGAGGAAAGAGAAAATTAGGAGATAGAATGTTTTGATCTAAAGATAGAGAATATGATTATTCAAACTTAAATGCTAAATTACTAAAATACCATAATTACCTTATTTATTCAATAAATCCTGAATTATCATAACCATTGGATCAATTAAATAAATGATCTAGATTCTTTCTCATTTAGCATGGAAAAACTATTATTATATGATCACTACTCTACTAAATAATATTAATGTATGCAATATTTGTAGTATGTATTTGTTATAATGTATTTTTAGTGTATGTATTGTTTTTATATGTTATAGTTATTATAAAGTAATAGTTTTACTTTATTGTTTAATTTTTTTTCTACCTAATAATTCAATAGAAACCTCCTATACATTTAACGTGGATCCGCCACTTGAAGGAACGGTAGCGTCAACTGTTGGAGAAGATTTCCCCTCTTTAATTTGTATTGCATAGATGCAGTTGGTGATGGCCTCATACCTTTCAATTGTTGACTCTTTGATGAATTAATTCCCTAGTCCTCGCTTATTAATTTTTATTAAAAGTTACAATTATGTCAATTCCTCTTGTGTTTGAGAATTTGAATGAAATACTTGTAGAGTTATACTTAGTAGAAAATAAAGCATTGACACATATTAGAGGCATGGATTAACAGTTGCTAAAAACATTGATTAATGAATAATAACAATATCCAGAATCAACCAATAAAAGATTGTAATAATGGTTGCAAAACTGCAATCACTCATCAAAATAAAACCATGAATTATGCTTTTCTATCAAACAAGAAGCTAAAACTTATATTCAAGCCATACATTCAGATACAAATTTACAGAAAAATCATCTTCACTTGCATTAAAAAGAAACACTACTTTGGCTCCAGACTTGAAGGAGGATAGGCCCCACTGTAGGCAAAGAGGCTCTGATTACTATATGGATGCTCTGACCCCTTGCTCTGCCCTTCGTAGCTTGCCGAAGTTGTCGCGGATTCAGCATTCGGATTCAGCCCTGCAACTTCCATAACAATCTCTATCTCTTTCACCACCTCACTCATTGTTGGCCTGCTGCCACCTGACTCATGAACACACTTGAGAGCTAGATCAGTAAACCTTTCTATGCTTCTCGGAGATGGGCTGGAAGCTACTATTGGATCAAGAATCCCCTCAAGGTTGTACATGTCCTTGCTAGTATCCATTGCTTGCTTCACTTCCCTCACTATGTATTTCCCCTTCTCAATGGGACTTCTTGATGTGAGAAGCTCCAACAGCAGCACTCCGAAGCTGTATACATCACTCTTTTCGGTCAGTTGTTGTGTCATGTAGTATTCTGGATCCAGGTACCCCTGAATTTAGTGAGGCAGAGGACACTTGTTAGTCAGATTTTACAAAAACTTTTAATGCACAAAAAAGTTACTGTTTACCATTGTGCCTTTAACTTGAGTGGTAACATGACCCCTCTCAGATTCATTCATAAGCTTTGACAGACCAAAATCTGCTACTTTAGCATTCAGTTTTTCGTCCAACAAGATATTGCTCGACTTGATGTCTCTGTGTATGATCGGAGGGTTGGCAAGATCATGCAGATATTGAAGCCCTCTTGCAGCTCCAAGGGCTATTTTGAGTCTCCTCATCCAGTCTAATCTGATTCCAGACCTTCCTGCAAGCACATTATTCAATTAATTAGACTATTGTAGTAGGGAGGGAAGGAAGTATGTAGAGAGATGGAGAACCTGAAAGACCATCCATCAATGTGCCATTCGCAATGTACTCGTAAACCAGCATTTGTTCGCCCTGGTCGAAGCAAAATCCCACTAGACTCACAAGATTCTTGTGATGAACTCTTGAGAGGAGCTCAATCTCGGTTTTGAACTCGAGGCCACCCTGCATAGATCCTTGCATAGCTCTTTTAACGGCAACTAGTTGTCCGTGTGGTAGAGTTCCTCTATATACCTGGTATATAGTTATACAGCAGTACACATAATTCAGGCTGATGTTTCCTAACCTTAAGTAGAACAATAATAAGTATAAAACTGAAAAAGGAGAAAAATAGTTGAATTTGCTTTTCTAGGTAACATGCAACTGAACTAGGAATCAATATAAAATTTAAATTATCAACAGTGACTAAAATTATTTGATAAAGTTTGATCTTTCATAACAGAAGAAGGTGAAATCCCCACCTTTCCATATCCACCATGTCCAACATCATTGTTTTCTGAGAAGTTATTTGTGATTCTCTTGAGTTCTTCAAATGAGAAGCTTTTTGCTCCTTTTAGCTGAGGAACTCCACCGCTGTTCGTGTTGGGGTCCCAGGATGCTGCAGGCAAGTGCAAATTACATTATGGAACTGCAGAATAAGAGGAATGAGATATTGAATATCAAATATACCAAATGGATCATTCTGTTTGGTTGCTGTTTCAGCTCTTCTCTTCTGGCGGAAAGCATAAACTCCTGCAACGAGTAACAACACTACGAGGACAACGCCACCAACAGCTGCTCC
The DNA here is from genome assembly GCA_026898455.1 of Plectranthus barbatus. Lineage (NCBI taxonomy): Eukaryota > Viridiplantae > Streptophyta > Magnoliopsida > Lamiales > Lamiaceae > Plectranthus > Plectranthus barbatus. The sequence goes on from JAPKLW010000831.1 coordinate 157,442, forward strand.
AATGATGATACTGGTGCTTGATGACTTATGTGATGGAGCTGCTGCGAGGCCTGAAGAATGAAAAACAAAAAAAAGCATTGCAGCAAGAAGGGATGAAATGATGTATTTATTCTGTCAATGAAACATCACCTGCAAAATATGGATAGCTGTTTCCCATAAAGTAAAAGGGACCAAACTGCTTAGGTGGTTTGAAAGTTTGGTTGCTTAGCATAAATCCAATATTAGTGATTCCTGTCCGATTGAAATAATCTAGGCCAGATGGGAAAATCTGCAGGCTCACAAGCAGGTAGTCATCTATGTTTTTAACTGGATTACTCAGAGAAACTGAGTCCACACGAAGTCTATGAGCCTGAAATGAAGACATCAGACTCTGCTGAAGAGACACGAAAATGCTTGAGTTCCCGTAGTTTGAGAAGGAAGGAGCACGGAAGTAGAGTGTGCCTGTGTAAGGATATGCACATTTGCAGGTAGGGCTGGAAATCTTCTCTGAAGTACAAGGAAGAGGAGTGCAGTTTTCTTGTGGTGATGCGTATGTTGCATTAGACTGCTGAGGAATGCTGCAGTAACTCTCTGTTCCTCCTTCATCACAAATCGGGTTTCCAGCAAGTCTGCAACATGATAGTTACAACCATCATTCATCAGAACAGTACAGCAAAAAGTTGTGTGCATTTTACATGATTTGGACAGTGTAGCCAGCTCGTTGCGTGAAGGAGTCGATGAGATTGTTCTGTAAATTAATCTGAGCCAGTTGGTTGCCGTAGCTGGAACCAATATTCAAGGTACCATTGATCCTATTGTTCTTCAATGAGCTGATTGGCAGAAAGAGGAACAATCATAAGATACAGTCATCACAGAAAAGAGTTGAAATTTTGATGCCCAAAAAGTAGAAAATATGAGTGCATAGTCACCATCAAAACAGTCACTTACACAGTTTGCAACTGGGAAAGGCTAAACAGGGAAGGTGAAAGTTGGCCTTGAAGTTGTGTCTTGTCCATTATCCTGCATGTTCGAGGGAATTACACGAAAATCTCATCTTCAGGAACACAAACTATGATTGGAACATACAGTGTAGTCAAGGACTGCAATGTTGAAAACCATGGAGGAACATCTGTTGAATCAAATGAATTATTGCTCGCGTCACTGCAAAGAATCCAGATCAAAATATAAGTTTAAGCTCCAAATTTGAATTTCCCAGTAGTAAACCAGTAAAAAAACATATGTTACTTACATATAGGTGAGTGAATCCAAACCAGTTAAGTTAGGCAGTGTTCCAGTCAGCCTATTATTTGCCAGGTACCTGTAAACATTCAAAAGTAGCTGTTGTCGTCATCATTACACTGACACGAATGTGCCGGTTGAATGGACTAGAGGCAAGTTTACTTACAACTCCTGGACATGGGTGAGATTGTTGATGTTTGGAGGAACTGGTCCACTTAACGAATTTCTATCGAGACGCCTGTGTGAATAAAAACATCTAACCTTTTTAGCTTTTCAGAAGCAAAGAGGCCTCAAAATAATGGAGTACAAGGATTGTGATACTTACACAGCCTCCAGAGACTGCACAAGACCCAGTGTGGAGGGGATGCCTCCAGTGAATCGGTTGTTCTCGAGAAGCCTATACGAATAAACATTTTTAGGACATAGCTAAAAGAAGTGAACTCTTACATTCAAATGTATTTAAAGAAATGTATCTGTTTGATAGTTGGGGAGTGGATAGCATCAAAATTTCACTCTCTTGAGTTTGACGCAAAGAGAGAGTATTACATGCTTATTCTTAGGGAAGACCATTGAGTTTCTTAGTCAACAAGTGGTGGTTTATGGGCTACTTACAAATGCATGAGAGTCAAATTTGAATTGAACAGCTGGGAGGGGATTGTGCCAGACAACTGATTCTTTCCAAAATGGCTGCATAACAATTCAAAATTGTCGAAACAAAAGGAAATTACCAGTGCTTTGTAAGAACAAGAAGATACAGACCAGATGTACTTACAAGTGCTTTGTGTGAACAAGCATATCAAGACCAGGTGAGCTTCCATCTGAGACGGGGATTGTTCCAGTAAGCCGATTATCAGCTAAATCGAGCCAATAAAGATTTGATAGTTTCCCAATGGTCGGAGGTATCCCTCCAATGAAATTGTTTGAATTCAGTGACCTTCAATCAAAAGAAGAAAATTTTGTAGAATACTACTTCAATAATGTAGTAAATCTTTTGCTTACTCTGTCAGTAAACAAAAAATCTTTTTTTTTTTTTTTTTTTTTTTTTTATGAAAGAAAAAGAACTGGCAGTAGATAAAACTAAAGCACAATTGACTGAAAAAATGGATTTTAGACATGGAATTTGAAGAGCCTTACAAGTATATCAGCTGTTGTAGAGATCCTATTGAGGGAGGAATTTGACCAGAAAATCCACAACCAACTAGTATCCTGCAATGCATGTAGTCATAGCTTTTTAAAACGAGTTTTCTTCCTTACATCGACGTGTCATAACAACATACATCATAAGATTTTCTTACAAGCTCGATAGCTTTTTCACATCTCCGATAGCTGGAGGAAGAGGTCCAGTCATACCTTTGTTATATGATAGATCCCTATATACAGAAGATATTATTCATCAGAGAAAAAAAAATAAAAATAAAAACACCGATATGATTGAGCCTTTCCAAATTCGGTAGCTATAAATTCAGACATCTGGAGTGAAATACTTTTAAAATTTCTCCAAATTTTCAATAGTAGTTATGAAGTGAAAAATCATGCCAAAATTACTGGCATTCTCTAAGTAGAAACCATAACTAAATCCTTTCATCCATTACTAGTTTTGTCACTAAAATAAAATGTAACATATAGATTTGTATCATCCACAAAATCTCATGACTGCTAACAAGCAAAACTAAACAAAAAAAGAATAATAATAAAAAAAAAACCAAAAAAAGATAGAAGAGTTTTGGATGGTAAGTAGAGATCTCAAACAGCCCAAACTCAATAAGAGAGGAAAAGAAAACCTACACTGTCTGCAACTCAGATAGTTTTGCAATATCTGATGATAACTGGCCTTCTAAGTTGATGTTAGCCAATGTGCTGGAAATTTAACAGCAATGGGTTAAACACAGATAAGGTGTTGTATTCTTCCATTCATGCATCAAAAATAAATAAATAAAGAACTTACATAGACACAATACGATTGTTGGTGCAAGAAATTCCTTCCCAGCCAGCTCCACAAGGATCTGACCCTGCCCAATTTGGTGGGAAGTTTTTCCAGTTGCTTTTTAGAGCCTGCAACCCAGCAACTGAAAAAAAAAAAAAAAGTTTTGAGACATACTTTTGTTTCACTGAAAAATATGTTTTAAGTCCATGTGTCTGCAATTCACTACTTCATACAACTGGTATGAAAAGCTAAAGAAATATTGTTGATGTGATAGTTCTGCATCTTTGAGGAAGTGGTAGCAACTAGTATCTACATACATGACTCCAAATCTTGCAAGGCATGTCCATCATCAATTATCGCAAAAAAAAAAAAAAAAAACAATTTTTTTCAGTTCTCAACTTGTCTCTTCATACTTGATCTAATGTTTTCATAATCCTGAATCACTAACAACGTAATTTATGCTTGACTCTTCTTCTATAGGTTCAGATGTTGATTTTCCACTGAAAACATTAATATAAGGTCTATTGGAAGATGGGAGAAAGGCATCACATGTACTTAGAAAAATTACTCCAATGTTCAATATTTATGAAAAAGAATTTTAAAAATATATATATAAATTTAAGCTCAAATCATCTGCAATGAAATAATATCAATCTAAGACATAGATCACTAGTTCAAAAAAAAAAAAAAAAAAAGAATAATAATGCTCTTGACAAAAATAAACAACATTTCATAATATCTCTCATTCAAATCCAGTAATATATTAAAGTTAAAGAAATTCCATTTATTCACCATTTTGTCATTTTCCCTCTACAAACTATCATATAAACATTAATATATTTTTTTTAATTTACTTTTATTTATCAATGTATTTGTATTTTATCTCATTATTATTAAACTAATTCATATTATGTTAAGAATAATAATTGAAAATTATAGTTTTTATCCCAAATTCGAATTAATTATCAAGTGTATCTTACCTTTTAAATTCTATAGATTACAATCTAATTTTTTTACACATATCAAAATGAATTATTTAGATTTCAAAAAACATACATAATATCATAACAGAATAAAATTCTATCAATAATAATGATGATAAAAAAATTAAATATATTTTTGATTGATCACTAAAAGTGAATATGTATACTTTTGTGAACTATATTCAAATACACTTGAAAAACAATATACAGAACTCAAATACTTGTAATTATGAAGATACAAATTCTTAAGAATCAGAAAAACAAATGTTCTAAAGTTCAATAGGCACTAGGTGAACGCTTAGGTGGTGCTAGCGCCTAGGCGGTATATAGATCATATATAATAAGTTAGCAAATTTTTATTTTTTATTTAAAAATATTCAATCCGTACATAATGAAGCCAATTGATAATTTTTGGGTTGGATTGGACCGCCTAACATCTAAGTGACATTTAGGCCGAATTTTACAAAGGAGTATCGAGGACAAGTTCTTGGCTACTCCAAAGATGAAGATCAAGGTCACATAATAAGTAACAAATAGTTAAGATAATGCTAAAGCCGCATGGGTAGCTAAGAATCTCCCTCATCAAGAATTCATAAACTTACAGTCATCGAGAATTCATAAACTTACAATCATCGGGATCCGTCAGCGCTGCAACAAGCCAGAGTTGGAGCAGAGCAAGCAGCCGAGAGAGATGGATTTTCCCAGTCATCATAAAAGTTTTTTCAAATCATACAAACACAAGATCCTCGAATAAAATCCCAATGCTTCAAGAACTGGGCATGTTGTTTAACGTTGACTCGCTCTTCTCATGAATGCAAATAGCTTGTCAACTTTTTCTTACCGACTCTCATTATATTTGGTATGGGATTGAAGACAACGTCCAAGGAATCTTATTTTATTTGTTCACACACACGAGCCAGTGCTGCAATTATAGCTTAGTTTAGACAGGTTTTATTTAACTATATATGTTGAAGAATTTTAGCAAACAGCTGCCCATGATATCAAATAGGTGGGCATGTGCACAAGGTCAAATATTCATCTTAACATTTGTATGTTAAATGTCATCAATTTTGTAGGACTGTGCAGTGGAATTATTGACTAGCTTTAATCTAATCCAAATCCAACTTATTCCCATAAAAGTGCTAATAAATTTATGGGTTTCTATTCTTAACTTTTGGTTATTTTGAAATGCAACCATTGAAATTCCATTTGGAGTTTGTCCTCGTTGACTATTTGAGTTTCTGACAGGTGCAACTATTAATTATTCTCTGCCGATTATTTATTCATGTTTTCTTTTTCAGGTATCCCATTTATATGGTCCATTATCTAAATTTAGTATTGTTTTTTTGCATGTGTTTACAAATTTACCCTTATAAATTGAACATAATTAATAGAGTTATTTTGCATGTGCTAAATAAGGGTAATTCAGAAAGTTTGTTTAAATATTTAATGTATTCATAAATGAGTTTTGACATTCGTGCAAGTTAAAACAGGACCAAATAAATGGGACGGATGGAGTATTTATTTTTTTGTGTGATCAAACTATTAATTTACTTAACTTTTAAAAAATACCATCCACTAAAGTATAAAGTATTGGATATTAAATTTTGTACTAGATAAGAACTTGAATAAAATCTAGAATGAAAATGGAAAAAATATATAATTTCATTGGTATTTAACAATTAATCTCAGAAAATTAAATGTGAAATCATGAATTAATGAAATCATGGTTTCCAATGACTCATTTCTTGACCAGGGTCAATTGATACATGAATATAACTATTTTTACCCTCTTAGAAATAGAAGATATCTCTCCCTGAAAAAGAAAGGGAGAAAGAAATAGAAGATATCTATAAATTTAAGGAATATTAGCAAGTCTTCAAAATTTATGCATACTCTTTTTCGATTTTCTCTTAGATTTCGGTAATATCTGTTAGATCAGATCCTCACATTTTGTCGAGATTTATCAAATTCAGGTCAGATTTGATCTTTAAGGGCACCGATTCACGAACGTCATCAATATACTAAGTTACTAACCGAGATATCAAATTTCTTATTAGACACATTGGAGTCAAAGTATCAATGCAGATCTAACTTCATTTCCCACCATAACGCAAAACTACGTCCTTTCCATTCATTTTCTTTTTTTTTTTTTCTAGTCAATATAGATTAGGGAATCTTAATCAGTCGAAACAACCTAGAAAGTTGAATCTTAAATTTTTATGCTCCAAGAAAGGACAAAGCTGAAAAACTGCTTAAAATTATATAAATGTATATTTCCTTAAAGAAATCACTTCTTCAACGAGGGCATCACAGGCGCCCAAGACTTGGTAAGAAGAAAAAACCTATTGGTTTGAATAAAATATTTTATTTTATTTTTTATATCTAAATAAATGGGAGCAGCAGGTGAAACTGAGCTGTTGCCAAATTGTTTGAAAAGTTCATGTCTAGACGTGGTTTACATATAAAATTCTAATTCTTTATTTCTTTGTTTTATTGGTTGTCTTAAGCAAGTTGATGCTTAGCCAGGATCAGAAGTATTCTTGAAATTTTAAATGGATTTGGCTATTTGCAGTGGATGGACGACGCTAATATTTTAGATATTGTTCAAATATCTTCATATTTATTTTTAATATATTGAGTGTGACTGCCATACACCTTCAAATTTCTTTAAAGAAATATAATACATATTTAAATTTCATCTCGTCCGAATATTTCATTAAAATCGAATACATAACTTATTTTATATAAATAAGACAATTGCCCGAGCTTAAACACACCTTCCTTCAATTCTTATACCTTCCATTATTAGGTAGTGAAACTTTTGATTATATCGAATTGGATACATTCAATAGTGGAACTTTGAATTTTATTAGCATATTAGATAGTGGAATCTTGAATTATATAGGATATATTAGCTAAATCAAAAAGGTTATTATAGCTTATTTTTTAAAAGGTAGATTGCTGATTATGGAGAGTGAGTGTAGAGAATCGTATCTCGTATTTCACTCAAGTAAAAATTAGGTTACAAATGAAGTACTTATAGAAGAGAAACGAATCTAAACTAAGATATAAAAAGATATGTATCTATCTACAAAAATATGCTACAAGATATACAATATCTTAACACCCCCCGCAAGCGAAGACGAAGATAGTCGAAGCTTGGTATGAAATTTTCAAACAGAGCACGTGAGAGACTCTTAGTAAATATGTCGGCGACTTGTTGTTCGGAGGAATAAACCGAGTGACGAGAGACTTCGAATCCACTAGTTCACGGACGAAATGATAGTCAATGTCTATATGCTTGGATCGCTTGTGCGCAATAGGATTCTGAGTAAGAAAAAGTGCACTCGAGTTGTCCGAAAAAATGACTGGAGGTGATGGAATTTCAATGTGAAGATCTCGCAGGATATTCGAAACCCAACGCACCTCCGAAGCAGTGTTAGCAATAGCACGGTACTCGGATTCGCAGCTGGATCGTGAGACAGTCGGTTGCTTCTTTGCACTCCATGAAATATGATTTGGCCCCAAGAAAATTGAATAACCATAGGTGGATCGTCTGGTATCGGTGCATCGAGCCCAGTCCGCATCAGAGTAAGCAACAAGGCTAGGCGAGCCGCGAGTAAAGGATAAATCGAAGTCCACCGTTCCCTTGAGATAGCGCAACATACGTTTAACCACGGCAAAGTGATCCGTGGTTGGTTGTTGCTGAAATTGGCTGAGAGTGTTGACCGAATAAGCGAGGTCCAGACGAGTTATGGTCAGATATTGAAGTGCACCGATAATGGAACGGAATAGAGTAGGGTCCTCGAAAGGAGGACCGTCCTTTGTGAGCGTGAGACCTGGAGCAAGAGGCGTAGGAGCCGGTTTGGCGTGCAGCATGTCCGACCTCTTCAAGATATCTATCGCATACTTAGTTTGACAGAGGAACAACCGATCTGCAGGATAATAAGCCTCCAAGCCGAGAAAATAGCCAAGGCGTCCAAGATTTTTTGTTGAAAACTCCAAATTCAGACGAGTGAGGGCGGAGGCCGTGTTTCCTGTAAGAATAATATCGTCGACATAAACCAATAAGTATATTAGAACAGAGCCGCTGCGGAATACGAAGAGGGATGTATCAGAGGAGCTACAACAAAACCCAAGAGAGATAAGAAAATTCCGAAACCATTGGTACCAATCAAGAGGAGCTTGGCAAAGACCGTAAATTGCTTTCTGAAGACGGCACACATACGAAGGGCGCGAGGAGTCGATGAAACCCGGGGGTTGCTCCATGAAAACCGGCGCAGATAGAGTACCGTAGAGGAAAGCATTTTTTACATCAAGCTGATGCAATGGCCAAGAGTTCATTACTGCAATATAAAGAATAATTCGAATAGTCGAGGCTTTAACAATCGGACTAAACGTGTTAGTAAAATCAAAACCAGGAATTTAACTAAAACCCTGAGCCACGAGACGGGCTTTATAACGATCAACAGTACCATCAGCGAGCAGTTTGGTACGATAGACCCATTTAGAACCCACGATGTTTGTGTTTGACGGCCTTGGAACTAGAATCCATGTTTTGTTTCCATGAAGAGCCTGCATTTCCTCACGCATTGCCTGAACCCATTCCGGTACCTTCAGTGCTGATTTAATGCCTCGGGGTTCTGGAAGAGCTGTTGTAGCAGAAAAAATAGATACAGTGTTAACATCAACCGGATATTTGTGTTTAAAAATACCAGACTGTGCACGGGTTTGCATGTGATGCGTTCGAACGGCTGCGGCTGGCGGTCGAACAGGCAAAGGCTCAATAGGTTGAGCAGCGACCGGAGGCACAATTTTGGCAGGGGTTGGTTCAGGTTCGGCTAGGGCATCGGAGCAGAGCTGACACGGAGCAGGATTGGAAGTCGGTGAAGGAGAGGAAGAAGGGGGTGTCGGCCGTGTAGGAGAGGCGGGAGTGATGAAGAACTCGGAAAGGGTTAACCTAGATAGGGGCTGGGCCGTGCGAGGGTTTACGAATGGGAAACAAGACTCATCAAATATGGCATGACGGGTAGTGTACAGACGAAATGAGGATGGGTCGAGACAGCGGAAGCCCTTGTGACTAGGACTGTAACCAAGAAAGACACAAGGTAAACTACGAGACTGAAATTTGGTTTTGTTATAGTCACGAAGGCAAGGATAGACCCTACAGCCAAAGGGATGGAAAGACTCATATGAGGGCTTCTGACCATATAATAATTCAAAAGGAGAGGTATTTTGTAGGTTAGGAGCCGGGAGGCGATTTATGGTATAAACAACAGTACTAAATGCATCTACCCAATAAGAGAGAGGGACGACTGAGTGGTATAGAAGGGTAAGGCCCATCTCAGTAATGTCGCGATGTTTCCGTTCGGCACGACCATTTTGAGAGGGTGTGTATGGATAGGAGACTAAGTGATGAATACCTGAGGTGTGGAAAAGGTTTTGGAGGCGATGATTTGTGAACTCTGTGCCTCCGTCGCTTTGAAACTGCTTGATCTTGCAATCAAATTGAGTCTCAATGAATGCCTTAAAACACACAAAAATGTCAAAAAAATCCGCCTTGGCACATAGTGGATAAAACCACGAGAATCTGGAATAATCATCAATGAATACCACATAATAACGAAAACCATGTTTTGAAATAACCGGAGAAGGTCCCCTTAAATCACAATGAACTTTTTCAAAAATACGAGAAGCACGATTACTTGATAAAGAAAACGGTAAATGACTATTCTTAGCTAGCTGACATGAAGAACACAAGCTAGAAGTAGTACGAGAAGTGGAAAAAGACAGCAAGTGAGAACTGCGTAATAACTGAAGGATTGCAGGTGCAGTATGACCAAGACGTGCATGCCAAAGATCAAAAGTGGCGGACGGAATTCGGGAACATGTCGAAGCAAGAAACGCCGATGGACGAGAATCAAGCACGTATAAACCCTCCTTACGAACGCCGGTTGCAAGAGTGCGACCCGTGGTTCGGTCGTTGATCAAAAACTGTGAGTCAGTAAACACCACATCGACAGAATGATCATGGGTTAGACGGCTAACAGATAATAAGTTTTTGGTTATCGAAGGAACCACTAGAATATTTTTCAGAGAAATATTGTGAGACAGGGTTAGAAAACCAGTATGAGAAATCCGAAGTTTAGCACCATTACCAACTTGGACGTGATCCGATCCCGAGTAAGGAGTCACGTCGTCGAGGGCGGCAGTGTCAGAAGAAATATGAGCCGAAGCTCTAGTATCCAGATACCAATCAGACGCGGAAGTTGGCGAGAGAGAACAATTTGTAGAGAAGGCTTCTACAAGCTGAGCCGTCGGCTTTGATTGGCGAGGGTAATTTTTGTCGAATCTGTGAGGACAGTCGAAAGCATCATGATCAGTCTCTCGGCAGAAATAACACCAGGGTTTCTTGCGCGGGCGAGAGTTGTTGCGACCACGAGTTTTGGAGGATTTTTTCGTGTTTGAATCACGATTTGAAGGTGCAGCATGAAATGCTGCAGGCGGCGGAAGCGAAGCGGAGGAATGCGTAAAAAGTTCATGACTTTGTGCGCGAGCCAGCAGGGTGTCAAAGTCAGGTAACGGATCTTGCGTGAGCTGTGCGGCTGTGAAAGTCGCGAATTCAGAACCCAAACCACGAATGAACCAGTGTGATTTGTCTGACGGTTCGAGCGAGCATCCAATAGCAGCCAGTTGATCACAGATGGATTTGTAGCGTCATCCATATTCTGCCACGGACGAATCTTCACGTTTAAGCGAAATAAGATCATCCTTGAGGCTCAATTCACGAGCCTTGGAACGGCAGCTGTAAGCACGTGATAAGGCCATCCATACCTCTTGAGAAGATTGGCAACCAATAATAACGACCACCGATTCTTCAGTTAGGGTAGAAACCAAGAACAACTTGATTATCTGATCACGAGCGTACCACTTAGAATAATCAGGATTCAACGTCGGAACGCCGGCGGCGCTGGGAAGAAGCTGCGGCGGGGCGGGAGAAGAGCCGTCGATGAAGGGCTGAAAACGCTGAGTAATAAGGAGTGGCTCGATCTGGGCATGCCATAACATGTAGTTGGAGCCGATAAGTTTGATGTTAACCATGTTTATCATGGTGGAGAGAGGTAGAGATGGAAGTTCATCGTCGTCGGGTCAAGCAGCCATCGAAGGAGGCGTGCAGCGAGAAAAAAGAACGACGCACGAAAGTAAAAAAAACCTAGGGTTTTAGCCGAAAAAAAATATTTCTTAGGCTGATACCATGTAGAGAATCGTATCTCATATTTCACTCAAGTAAAAATTAGGTTACAAATGAAGTACTTATAGAAGAGAAACGAATCTAAACTAAGAATATAAAAAGATATGTATTATCTACAAAAATATGCTACAAGATATACAATATCTTAACAGTGAGGTTATATTTATATATGATGTATAAGTTCATATATAGTTCTGAATTTTTTATTAGACAAGGTTATATTGGGCAGATCCACAAGACTATAATTAAGATTGTAGTAGTCTATTCTAATTAGAATTTTGTCTATAATTAGATTTCAAGTTTTTAAAATGTTTAAGATTTACTCTTCGCGATAAATAAATGGCTCTTGTAATCAATTTTTGTGTGCCTTCGTCATAATCAAATGACCCTTGTAATCAGTTCTGATGTGTCAAAATGTGTCTTGACTTGTTTATATGCCTAGTACCAATTGATAGTTCACATAAGATTTCTAATAAATATTCTTGTTAACAACTCCAAATGTAGTTATGATTGATAAACTGGATTATCAAAACATGTACAGATAATCTAAGTAATCATGAAAAATCACGAATAACAGTAAATAATCATAGGAAAATAGGATGCAAGAGTCATAATTGTTAATAATCTAATGATTGATGAATCCTTGTGGGAAGATAATTCCATCCCTCGAGTTGTCCCGAGGAGTCTTTGAAGTTAAATATTATACGATTAGATGTCTCTCATTAAATGAACCTCATCAAGTTACTTGGAGTAGGACTCCAGAGAATTTGATCAATTGAGCCCCACACGTCGTTGAACTTGTGTCCAGAGGCGGACGCATGTGTGAAATTGGGGTACACTTGTACCCCCAAATTTATATTTTTTATTATAACTATATATATATATATATATATATTTTAATTATTTATATATATTTTTATATATAAATATTTATATAAAGTACCCCGATTTAATTTTATTTATATATTGTATCCCCAATTATAACTTTCTGGATCCGCCCCTGCTTGTGTCGTGTTAAACCCACACAACGTGTTGACTTTAGACTATAATCATTAGTGACCAGATCATGACTCAACCATCTAATAAAATACTCCCTCCGTCCCACTACAATTGTCATGTTTATTTTCGGCACGGAATTTAAGAGTTGTGAGTGTAGAATGAATTAGTGGGATTAATATTTTATTGTTGAGTGTGGAAAAATTGCCATTTTTGGAAATATGACAATTTGGTTGGGACGCCCAATTTGACAAGTGTGACAATTCAAGTGAGACGGAGGGAGTACTTATTTTTATTTATTCACTACACAACCTACAACCTAATATCATTTATCTCTCCCACCAATAACCCAACTCAACCTAAATTTTTAATTAAAATATTATTTTTATCTCTTTAAATATAATATAAAAATTAGAAACTATTTTAAATTTGTGAATAAATAAATAAATTATTACCCATTAATAATTCATACTTACTTGATAAATAAAAATCACGTTAATTAGTCACTAGGAAAATCTAACTACAATTTTTTTTTTGAATTCTTGATAATTTTTTTAATAATGATTGGAGGTATACACCATTTAAATGATATAGATATATATAGCACCAGACATGGGCGCGTGCGATCGGCTGACCGAAATTGGGCGCATTAAGTCATAATATTCATCTAATTTTTCTTTTTTTAATTACATCTTTATTTTGTCCGTTTCCCCTGACCACATGCGGTGGCTATCGCTGGGGTAGTCTTATGTAGGGTGTGTTTATCGAGAATGACCTCAATATCGAGGACTTTGCCAGTGGTTTGGTATGCTTGTAGGCATATAAAATGGAGACTGATCATATCATCGCGGGTGACCACAAGATCAGGATATCGTAATGGTAACTTGGCACAATGCTTCGAAGGGATAAACTTCAAAAGCTCATAGCGTGTTTTGCAACACATTATTCTGCAAGTGTATAAACCACTGTAGATGACAAGTAATAAAATTGTCAAACACAAGAATTGCAGATTCGAAATATAATCAAGCACTATAACACAAATATTTCACTACAATCTAGATACTAGTATAAAGAGATTGAATTATTTAACTAGACAATTTTGAAAATAAATAATAATAAAAAGGAAAATAAATGAGTGATTTAGAAAATATGGAAGAAATAGGATTGCAGGATTACCCACTATAATGAACAATTATGCAAAGTTTCATTCAATCCAATTTCGATTTAATTTCCAACACATAGATTAACCAAAAATAGATTATCAAATGAATCTCTCGAGTTCTATACCATAATATGGAAATAAAATTCCTAATGAATCCTCTCGGATATACAAATTCCTCTAAGATATTCAATTAATTGAATCCAATTATCATGCAATCTATTGATGAATCTAGACTTCTCAGTTCAAGAAATATCAATCAATTCACCATCAATGACAAATATCAAGCAAATAATTAAACCCAGGACAACCAAAATGTGAATGGAAAAGGAAAATTAAATTAACTAAATGAGTGCATAAAACTCATCACAGGTTCAAACCCTAAAATACAATGAGTATTTACCCAGACATGCTAAATTCCATCGACAAGAAAATATCAATACAAAAAAGCATGGAAAACATAGAACTAAAAATCGTGGTCTTCAATTCTGAATCTTCAAGCCTTCGTTGTTTATATTCTCCGCTAGGGTTCTCCGTTCTCTCCAAAATAAACTCAGAAGAATAATGACTGATTGTGAAAAATAAAACTCTGGAACCCTATATATATTCCGAGCTAGTACAAACCTAAAAAGATATGAAAAATACATCAAAATTTAGCCCTCGGGACACGTTCAGCGACCCATATGACAAACTTGGTGAGCGCCATCTGGTCGCCAAGTTCGAATAGAGAGCTCGTGCTAGCTTTACGAATTCGGCGACCTGATTTACAAATACAGCGACTACCGAGTTCGTAATGTGGGTCGCCATTTCTATTGGTTTGTGCTCTCCACGATTCTTCTCAATCTTTTCTCGCTTCATCCTCTTCCCAATGCATACCAACACCATAGGACACTTCAACACTTTGTCATATTTTGTAAGCAACTCAAATGCACATGAATCCTGCAAAGATAGCTCAAAACTAGACCATACGTAACATTTTCATAGAAAATGATGAATCAAGCATCAAAACATCACTGAAAGGTCTAATCTAGAATAAATATCCAGCAAACTCACATAAATAAATGCATAAATTGAGTGTTTATCACCCCCCCCCCACAACTTAAATTATTGTTCGTCCTAGAACAACGAGGTGAACAAATAAAAGAAAAGAATAAACACGAGGGGTACATTTATTGATCAATATAATTTTTCAGACACAATAGGGATTGCGATTCCCACAACAATAACTACAACCTTCATCAACAAAGTACATCAATTCATAGTTTCAATCTTGACCTCTAGAATTTTCTTCTCACAGGATAATGTATCACTCATATATCGCTCAAAGTAGTATGAAAGGCTAGTGTATACCTTTAAATGTAAACTGTACAACTTCCCTACCATAAGTTTGCTTATTGTCTAATCTCTCCACTGACTTTGGGAGTGTTAAAAGAAAGATAAAAAGGTCTTTATTTTTTTGTTCTAATGTAGAAAATTTGGCTAAGTGACTAAAAATATTCATCCTTATAACTTCATTCACTTAATACATCTCCTCATCATATACCATACTTATTTATTTATTTACTTACTTAAATAACCCACACTTTTCTCTCTCTCTCTCTCTCTTTTTTTTTTTATGAAAATATAAACAAAGGCATTTTGCCAAACTAGCTCAATCATGCTCATTTTTTTTTCTTTTTTATGTTTATTGTCCACTAAAGGAATTTGGACTATGCTCTCCCGCAATACTATTATATTCTTACACATACCTACAATAGATACCCATATTACTTCATCCAAACCTCCTATTATTCGGTTCACAAATGAAAGACTTATAGACTCAACGGGCTAACAAGAGATTATGTGACGAATTAGTATTTGAATTTAATGAGGCTATAAAATGATGGTCTAAGATCATTTCTATGTTCATGGCACTCCTCTAGAATTTCGAGACAAAACCCAAAGCAAGTTCTAGAGGAAAAGTGTACAGTGACATACTTTCAACAAAACAAACACACACTCAAATTTTCACAGGCTAAAGCATATTCTAGAGGCCAAAGTTAATTCCAAAAAAAAAGAGTTGTCATATTGTAAGTCATCGGTGCAAGTTTCTCGAGAAAGAAAGAGTTGTAATCATGAACATTGATCAATAAAATGCAAATTTAACCCATCCAACAGTCCAATTCATTCCCCAGTACAATGCTAAAAGGATAATAGAGTTTCCAGTACAATCCAACTAAAAAGCAAATAAAAGATAAACAACTAAAGCAATAGTTAAAGTTATTGCAAAGAGTGCAGGGAATCAAATCAAAATAAAAGAAAATAAAGGTAGAAACACACATCGCCGATCACATCCCCTCCCCCAAACATATTCAAAACTAAGTAAAGAATAAGTTTGTGGGAAAAAGATCAAGGAGATGTGTGTGAAACCTCGTTACTCACAATGGGCCTGCTAAAAAATTGTTCGGCGACTCAGCAGAAACTCGGTGACTTAGCATAAACTCAGCGACCACCGTCTATGTAATTGGGTCGCTGGGTTTGTACAGAGGACTTGGTGAACCATTTAGCAAACTTAGCGACTGCCATCTGCACTATTTGGTTGCCGAGTTCGTACATAGAGCATGGAATTTTGTTGAACAAACTTGGTGACCCGTTGGTTGATTTTGACAACTGCCGTTTCTCCACAATAAGTCGCTGAGGTCATTTTTCCAAGAGATTCTAACTATTTTTCTTAAATTTTCGTGCACTCAACAAGCTTAAACAAAAGATACGAACTCTAGGCATAATAAGGACATAAGACTCAAAATTAAACAATTGAAAGCCGTAAAAATTGGGTTGCCTCCCAACAAGCACTTTATTTAACGTCTGTAGCTAGACACAATGGTAGAACAACCTATGGATCAATTGAATCAATTTGATAGACATATGGCACCAATTCAAAAAGGAAATACTTTTCAACACGCTGACCATTAACAGTAAAAATATTTCTATCAACACCAAGAAATAAAAAGTTCCATTAGAATTTACCTTCTCAATGCAGTAGGAACCAGTCCACCTAGACTTCAGTTTTCCTGGAAATAACCACAAACGAGAATTAAAAACTAATGCCTAATCACCGGATGCATATTCGCAGCTTCTAATGTATTGATCATGAAATTTCATGGCACGCTCCTTGTTCATCTCCATTAGACTCGTCTTACGGGCTTCATCCCCTTCTTTATCACTTCTCAACTTCAAAAAATTTGCAGTCTTCACCCTGTTCTTCTCATCTGCGCTATCGAAAGCTACAACAGGCTCTAGCAACTCATTACAAGCATCATATAGATCATCACAAGAATAGACACAACTTTGAACACCATAGTCTAACAGAAACAACAAAAGAAGAGTCAAAAGGACACATAAGCTGGATCATATACTACCTGAAAAGGACATAAGAAATAATCAACAAAGAAAATAATGGCTTAATATCAGAAAAAGTGTTAATTATAAATCTATGCAATTCCTGGCAATGGTGCCAAAAACTTGATAGCATATTTTTCAACACGATATTTAGCAAGTGTACAAACCACTGTAGATGACATTTAATAAAAATATCGAACAAAAGGATTGCAGATTGGAAATATAATCAAGCACTTAAACACAAATATTCCACTATTATCTAGAGACTTGATAAAAAGATTGAATTATTTAACTAGACAATTTTGAAAATAAATAATAATAAAAAGAAAAATAAATGAGTGATTTAGAAAATATAAAAGAATAGGATTCCAAGATTATCCACTATAATGAACAATTTGAATGGATTTTTACTAGCAAATTGAATTGCATAATCCGATTGCCAAAGTCGATTATTGGATATCATAAAACTAATTGATATGCATATGATCAAACCTAGCATGCTCCTATTGAATGCATGAGAAAGTTTGCGAAATACCTGGATGAATTTAATCTCAAAACAGTTGCACAAGGATTTGATCTTTAATCCTCTTTGCACAATAAGATTCAATCCTCAAAAGATCATAATTAAATCTCTATTTAAAACTATGATAAAATCAAAAATAAAGAGGAAGAGAGTGAAGAAGATCCTCCAAATCTGATCTTCTGATTTGTATCCCTTGCTCTGATTCGGATATCTGGTGAAGATTTGCTTTGGATTCTGTGCCTATCGAGAAGTAGAAAATCCTTCCCTTTCTCAGATCCTGGTCGACTTCTACAGCTCCCAAATATCTGATTTGCTGTTTATCAACTTATGATCTTGTGGTGCATTGAGATCTGAGAACTAGGGTGTATTTATAAGAAATTCTAATCCCTATTGGGCTTGAGCTTTTCATGTGTCAGACCAGGGACTAGTATGCAAATAGTAAAGAAGGCCTATCAATTAATTAATTCCCACATGAGAATCAATACTATTCTACCTCTTTGCTACCACATTATGAGAACGAGTTGCATGAGCTCGGTATATCCCCCTATTTAAAGTTATAGACATTAATTAATTAATTTAGGTTCTGACAAGCCTAAAAAATAATTAATATATTTTATTCCTTAGTAGTACCACTCAATACTTTTTCACTTATCCTTGAACTTAATCAACCTACAGGACTTCCGAATAGTGAATCTTTTTTAGCTTCTTAGGGAATGTCACCATCCTATATTTGATATGGTTACCAAATGAAAGAACTAGAAGTCATACATATGTTGCTACCACCCAAGATACAGATATAAAAGTACATGTAAGACTCTCCACCATATTATCTCAAAGTCATACACAAACTTGTGTATACCTCTTGAACCTTGATCAGGCTTTAAATTTCAGCAAGTGATCACTGTTATTTCTAACAGATTAATTATAGAAACAGTGGCAAATAAATTTGTAAACCCTAAGGTTATCGATCCAGGGGAATTGTGTGGGGAAACTATCCTATGTACTAGCTATAATCCTAAGATTCATTGTTTGAGGAATCCAAAATCAGGGTTTTATAAAAGTAAAGATGACAATGCTGAAAATTAAAGTAGTTTTGAAAGCAATTTAAAGGAACACAGATTCTAGGGAAGAATTCTTATTATGGATGACATGTAGAAATCAATTAATTTAACAGGTGGAATACTGCAATAATGCTATATTTCCTTGTTTGGCAAATATAACCTAGATTACTAACTAGTGACTATCTCCGCTCGGTCTCAAAGTACACCAAATTAGTCAATCTGATAAGCAA
>JAPKLW010000831.1:203250-218926 GCA_026898455.1 Plectranthus barbatus
TTGGGGATCTTTAAATCTTGAAAAGATATGATTTTGGGCCTCAGATTCGTCAGAATACGTCAAAAACGCGCCAAACTCGGTGACCCATCTACCCGATCGGCGATCGCCGTTTGTGCAGAGTGGGTCGCCGAAATCGCGCTGAAGAAACCTGAAAAATTTACAAACTCGGCGATCGTCGAGTGCGTCATCGGGTCGCCAAGTTCGTGCCGTGGGATAAAATGATTTTTCCCACATCGGCGACCCATTGGCAAACTCGGCGATCGCCGAGTGCATCATTTGACGAGCCTTTTGGTATTTTCTGACTCCTTCCTCCTCCCGATCCAAGTTAGCATCGATTGTCCCCCAAGGCACTTAACTAAATCTCAAAAATCAGCTCAATTGTGCATAAAATCTGCGTAAACAACCACAAACAAAATCAAACGTAATATTTCCTTAAAGAATAGAGATAATGCATGAAACTATCACGTAATACGTCAATCTGAGGTCAAAAGTGAGCAAATTTGTATCAGTAAAATGCACAAATTTAGTGTTTATCAGAATAATATAGATAAGTGAGTCAAATTACGAGCTTATCAAACCCCCAAACTTGAACGTTTGATTGTCCTCAATCAATAGACAAGAAAGAAATCAAAAGATCATGCAATTAAAGTGCAATACCTCACAAGATTAATTACAATCAAGAATTGAATATCCACCTGATAGGAGGTTTAAGGCAAAAAGGATTGCTAAATGGTTTCCCCCTGTTACGGTGAATGATGAGAAGAATGATGATCTCCTCTCATGGGCAAAAGACATATGTGTCTTTATTGAAGCTCAAGTTGCTGCTGAGTCTGAGACCACATATCCTGCTGAACTAATGGACGAGTCTTCCGATATTGAATGGTTCAAGATAGAGTTCACAAGGTGGAGATTTTTCGACTACGCCACCCATGAACTACACTATGAAGACCGCTCAATCATGATGGCACGGATGGGTCTAAACTACTGGAGAAGTGAAGAGGAATGGGCGGATGACTAGATGGATCAAACATCAAAGCAGTAATACACGAAGAAGCAAGTAGTTGCCCGACTATAGAAGATTAAGGCACGTAGAGCAATCATGAGAGATCGCTCGTTGCCTGCCTCTGAGTATGCCATTGTTGATTCACCTCCGTTCACTCAGAATTTCAAATCACCAGCAACAAGAAGACAAATGGCTGCAACTACTGAGTTGCAAGCTAGGTTAGCAGAAGAAAAAGCCACACGCAAGAAAGCGGAGAATCGCAGGAAGATGATGGAGTTTAGGGAGCGGATCCTCACTACGCTAGCTAACATCCCATCTCGAGTGGATAGCTTTAGACCTCCCTCTCCGGTCACTGCTGAAGAGGAACATGTTCAGGAGAGTGAACCTGTCGCAGTAGAAAATGTTGATCCAGTCGCTAATTCTTCTCAGGCGCTGATCACCACTGCAAATACACCTACCATCTTGAATCAAATAGTGCCATCTGAGGAACCCCTAGTCATTGCAATTGAGCCTTTGAGCTCCAGTACTTATCAGAGGGACCTCCAGTAATTCATCCATACCATGGTAGGAAGAAGCATTGGGGAGTAAATTGTGCCAATCGTGCGAGATGAAGTGCAGAACAAAGTGGAAGAGGCAAAGGCGGATCTTCACAACAATCTGCAGGACAACTTTGAGACCTTCTCCACCGGCCTTTTGGCTGTGATCAAAGAGGGGGAAGAAAAGAGATTGGCATAGGAAGCAGAGCGACTGAAAGAACAAGAAAGAATCCGGCGCCTCAAAGTAAGAAGAAAATTGGAAGAAGACTTGAGAAGGAAACAAGAAGAAAAAGATGAACGAAGAAGGATAGAGGAGAAGGAAAGGATCAGAAGAGAAGAAGTAGTGGACAACTTCACGAAGGTAACACTTGAGACTCTTAGGAAAGTGAAGAAAACCACCGCCGGCTCCTCAAGTGCCAAAAATGCTGCTAATTCAGACTCTTCGACGACCAAGAAGTAATTCCTCTACATCTTATAAGTCTTCTGGGGTAAAACAAATGATTTTGATTTGGGTAATTTTTTTTCTTGTACGTTATTGCAATATGTTTTAATGGAAACTAACCCGGGTTGAAGACAACATCTCACTGTCCAACGCTGAATTAATTGTTGTAGCTGAATTTACACACTCAGTGTAATCAGCAAACTGCGTGGATTGTTGGATGTGTGTGAAATGTTCCTGAATGTTGCTTGAAAGTTGTGTGTGAATATGTTAGATGCTTATCTGATAAATGATTTGAAAGCCATTTACTTGAAGCAACATTTATAATCGAGCAATACCCTTGATACTTTGAGGGGAATATTTTTGAATCATACTGAGTCTAAGGGAGTTGAGATGCTGAGAATAGAATTGATAGGAATAATTTGTAATCTCGGTAATTAGCTTTCCAGTGACTAGTTAGTCAAAATTGAGACATTGATCGCACCAAAAAGGGGGAAATTGTTAGGAATTATGTTAGAAATATCATAACCCCTGGATCTCAATTGTATGTATTTTAGTTTTGGTGCATCAAAGCTTAGTCAATCTAGTTTCTAGCAACCTAATATCGAGTCAAAATTGTAAAAGTCCTGTATAGGATACATATACTCGAGTTGTAATAGAACTAGAACAAAAGATCAAAGATTGCTGGAGGAATTAGCATTCCCCGAAGATTGCTGAAGAAACTAGTAAAAGGCTAACAAATCATTTGAAGAACGCTGGACAGACAGTAAGGAATGCTGAAGGAATGAAGCAAACATGTTGCTGAATCTCAGCAAGACTGTTGAGATATCAGCAGACTATCAACTGCCAGCAAACATATACCAGCAACCAGAGTAATACAAAGTCGTGGACCAGAAGGATCCAAATCACAAGAAAACTTGGTGAATTAGAGAAAAGGATAATATAAAGACACAAAGAAGGTTTCCAGATTCAAACTGAAAGATCCGTTCTGACAAAGACGGATACGAATAGGAGCAATGCCAATCAAAGACAAAAGGGACCTGAAGAGTCACTGTGTTTCAAAGGAAAAGAAGGACGGAGATTGGCGAGCAGACACTTTGTGTCTAATGGATAAGATTCAAGAATCTTCACCTATAAATAGGTGTCATCAAGAAGAGATTGAGAGGTTCACGAAATTTCAAATAACAGAGAAAACAAGAGAAGATCCTAATACTCTCAATCCCATGCGAACTCACATTCGAGCTCATACCTGATTGAAGCTTTTATAATCTTACATGTTTAAAGCTCGAGACCTATGAAGTGTTACTTATAAGGTTAACATTGGGATTCTTTCTATCCTAGAAAGAATCTAGCAGTCACCTTACTCTGCAAGCGTGATTATCACGGGCAACCGCCAAACAAAGAAATGTTCTGGGAAGAACTATAAAACTCCCAAATTCGACGTCCAAAGAGAAGGGAGGTTTGTCCTCACTCTGAGAAGTGTCAAAGTGATGATTGAAGACCAATGTGCTTGAAGGTGCGTGTTGACCAGACGGAGGAGCTGCTCAACATTAAAGATCAACCCTGACCTTGTAATCAATCAATAGTGAATTTTCAGTCAGGAGGACTGAAAAGTGGACGTAGAACAGTTGTTCGAACCACTATAAACCTTGTGTTCATTTACTGCTTTTATTTTGTTACGTATTGATTACTTTAAAACCCAACACATCAAGTGTTGAGGTATAATCTGCAATAAACTTAACGAATACTCGAGCTTAAACACATTTGATAAACACTTGCTAAGTCATGACCTTAGCAAGATAAGTGCAAGACTTTATTAAAACTTCCGTTGCATATATTGATACTTTGATGAGGGACTGATAAGCTCATTATTTCACTCACTTATCTATATTATTTATCTACTATTTTATGTAGTTTTATTGAGTTTATATATATATTTTATGCATGAGTCAATATTTGGTGGTGTTAGGCGTATTTTGGTATTTGTGCAGGTTTTAGGCTTAAATTAACGAGAAAACCGTTCCGAAAGCAGTGACGTGTAAGAGTAGCAGTGAAGAGTTCTTCCACAAGAGGAATTCGGGCTATTAGAGCATGTAAATGGATGAAGCTTTGAGTTAGCTCTCCAACACAACTGGAATCGGGTCAATCGGAGTTCGGGAGAGGAAGTTATGGCCAAAACCGTGAGACAGCGCAGAAGGGACGAGAGACCACATCGATCGACGTGAATCCACATCGATCGACTCCGAAGGGAGAGCCACGTCGATCAATGCCAATCCACATCGATCAACGCGGATCTGCTGGCGTGGAAAGTTGATGAAAATTAGATTTTATCATATCTTTAGCCATAGATTTGATAGGATACACCTCCACCTATATAGATACCCCTGTAACTTCGATTTTGAGGGGTGCTTCATTCCAGATTTCAGATTTTGAGAGATTCCAAGCACCAATTGAGTTTTATGTTTGAAAACAGAATTTTGTGGGAAGACATTCAGACCCAAGTTTTTATGTAATTCAGGTTTTATTTACTATGATGAATATTACTATGAATATGTGTAACTAACTTCTTCCTCAGATTCTAGGGTTTCAAATTATCAATGTATGCATGTTTGATTGATTGAATTATTTTCCCTTTCCCTTCGTAGTTTGTGAAATATGTGCTTATTCGTAATCTTGAGTTTGCTGGCCACATCTTAGGATTAATTACTTGATTACTTGAGACGTAACTGTAATGGTTTTCAATGGAAAGAGATTTTCACAATATAATTTGATTTCTTGTCGTAACTGAAGGAGATAAATTACAGGAATAGATCCGTAGAATTATGGAGTTAATTAATTCATCTTGAGACCGAGCGAAAATAGGTAATTAATTAATCTACTTTATGAATTGTCCAACAAAGAAGTTCATAATACTTTTCTGATGTTTCACTACGAAGAGGAATTAAATTGGGAATTAATCAATTCATTCATCCATGTCATACTTGATAGGTAGATATCCCTGGAATCTGTACTTCTCCTAATCGTTTCATCAAAAGTATTTTAATTTCCTGTTTAATCTAAATTTGCAAGTATTACAATTTTCGAAACAGCAAAACCAAAATTTGATTTTCCTAACCAGTGTTTTGAGAACTTACGTTTTAGTAATTAAGGTTTTTCGTTATTTCTTTCCCCTGGGATTCGATAATTTTATTTGCCACTATATTATTAGCTTTGCTAAGTCACTGTTAAATAATTTTAGTGATCAAATTTTGGCGTCGTTGCCGGGGATTGAATAGAAATAATCTTACTATTAATTCTGTGATCAAAATACTGATTTAGGCTGTAATTTTTGTACTTTTCTTTGAGTTTTCGTACTTTCGTTGTTCACGTCGATCGACGTGACACCAACATCGATCGATGCAGTTATCACTTTCATGTCGATCGATGCAAATAGCTGTCGATCGACGCTAATAGCTGTCGATCGACGCCCGTTGTTTTTTCCATAAATTCAAGTTTCAAATTCATTATGTTTCAATTTGTTTCTGTATACCTCACTACCTCCTTTGCTGTACAGGTAGTGCATGAGTACGAGAGCTAAAGGAAAGGACCTGCTCTATTATTTCCAGAACATTGAAGCCACATGCAGAAAGATGCGAAGGAATAAGCGTGCTCAGGAAAGCTCGAGTAATCAAGCGATGGACGATAACGTACCACCGCCAATTGTTCAACCACCTCCACCAATGCTAACTTCAAAGGAGCAAGTTGTGCTTCTCCAAGAAGTCCAAGCCATGAGGGCATAACTCCGACAACTAAATCTGGAAAGAGACCTCGAGAGGAACAATCAGAATAATAGGGATTTTTGCCGCAACCCACTATTTGAGGACAATAACAATAATGAAGAGGACGACAACCAGAATCAGCCAGAGGAATCTGACGATGAGGAAGAAGAGGAGGCTATGCAGAACCGATATAAACCCCGGTTCAGGGAGACAGACTTCAGAGTTGGCATCAATGCCAACAACTTTCAGCTGAAGACCGGATTGGTGCAAATGGTGCAGCAAACTCAATTCGGAGGAAGAGCTACTGAGGATCCTTATGCACATCTGGATAAGTTTCTTATGCTCTGCAATACTATTAAAATCGGAGGAGTCAGCAAGAGTGCCATCCAAAAGCGTCTGTTCGCATTCTCTCTGCGGGATAAGGCACAGTCTTGGTTCACTGCACTGGACAAAGAAAGTATAAGTACATGGACTGAATTGCGGAATGAATTCCTCGAAAACTTCTTCCATCCGAACGTCATCAGGCAGAGAAAGAAGGAAATCATCAGATTCGCTCAAAGACCCGATGAGAGTTTCAGTGAGACGTGGGAGCGGTTCAAAGAGCTACTGAGATCTTGCCCCGGACATGGCTTTCCGCCAGGAGAACAGGCAGAAGCATTCTACGAGGGACTCAATGATAAGACCGTCAAGTTGGTGGACACCACACTGGGAGACACCATCATGATGAAAAGCGGAAAGAAGGCCATGGAATTCTTCCAAAAGATGGCCAACAACACTCAACGGTGGTCCTCGAGTTGACATCGGCCTGTGATGGTGGTCGAGAAAGTGGTGGAGAATGTTGCCGAACAACCTGATTTGGCAACCGAGTTGAAAAGGCGAAGGGAAGACTTCGCTGCACTGAAGCAGGAGAAAACAGTTGCTGCAGTAGACCCAGTGCAAGCTCCGCCTGAGGGGGATTGTGCCGCTGTAAATTTCATGCAAATGGGTGGTTACCAAAACAACTCCCGTGGAGAATATCAGCAGCATAATCAGCAGCACAACCAGCCCTACACTTATAAAGACGTGAAGAACCATCCTGGATTTTCCTACGCGAACCCCCAAGCCACGGAGCAACCACCACCGGGTTTGCAGTGCAAGATGGAGAAGTGGTGGAGAAGAAGAAGCCAAATCTCGAGGAGATTTTGGCTAAGTTCATGCAAGGGTCTACTGACAAAGTGGAGAGATTGGAGCGAGAAATTGCAGGCGTGAATACTAAAGTAGACCAGGTGCAGAAGCATGTAAAAATTATATAAATCCAGGTCAGCCAGATCACCGATGCCCTCGGAGCCCAGCACAAGCCGGGGCAACTTCCGAGAAACACTCAGATTAACCCCAAGAATCAGAATCAGAGGAACCAAGTGAATGTCATCACTCTGAGAGGGGGAAAATCATATGAAGGGCCAAAGCAGGCGGGGAAAGAAGCCGAGCAGGTCGAAAAAGTCATCGCAGACACAACCCCGTTGATCGATGCAGGATCTACGTCGATCGATGTAGCTCCAAAGGCCCCATCGATTGATGCTGATCCACGTCGATCGATGCCAGTTCCAAGCCCACCTGTGAAGAAGCCTCCTATGCCGTTTCCGCAATGCTTTGCTAAAACAAAGATGAACGAGAGATTTGCACGCTTTCTAGAGAACATGAAGAAAGTAAACATCAACATCCCGCTGATTGAGGCACTACGAGAGATACCGGGGTATATCAAGTTTCTGAAGGATATGGTCTCTTAGAAAAGACCCTTCATGGAGCACGAGAGGGTCAACTTGTTCGAGGAATGCAACGCGATTATTCAGAAGAAGATGCCGCTGAAGAGAGAGGACCCCAGATCCTTCACGATCCCCTGCGTCATTGGAGGAGAGACCTTTGGGAAGGTCCTTTGCGATTCTGGTGCATCCATCAACTTAATGCCGTTGTCAATCTTCAAGCGACTAGAGATCGAGAGCATCAAACCAACGACCATATCATTGCAGATGGCTGACAGATCGGTGTCCTACCCAAGAGGCATCGTAGAAGACGTACATGTGAGGGTGAAGGACTTCATCATTCAAGCAGACTTCGTGGTGCTTGACATGGAAGAAGACAACAACATCCCTCTTATCTTGGGGAGATCTTTCTTGAAGACTGTTGAAGCATTGATTGACATTCGAGACGGCAAACTGACGTTCTGAGTTAATGATGAGTCGGTCACCTTCCCCATCTACAAAGCAGTGCAGAAGCGTAATGAAGGGAGCTACCAGGAAGAGTGCCACATGATCAATTGTTTAAATCCGGTGATTTACTCTCCCTTTCCTTCTCTTAAAACTGATCCGGACTTTCTGGAGAACTGCTTACTACACTCTGTGTTTGTCTTCAGATTTGGATAAGGCGAACGATGAGCTTGTGGATTTGGTGATGGATCTGGACGTATCCGAGGGAATAACACATGAAAAAGAGAACAAACGGGAGCGGTTTCCAAGCCGACGCAGCCAAAAAAAGAAGGGAAAACGTGGAAATGCCTCCACGTCAATCGACGCACACCGTGCGTTGATCTATATAGCCTTAGGAGCCACGTCAATTGACGTAATAGTTACATCGATCGACGCACGAAGGAAGTCAGACACGGAGTTTTCATCGGCAGAAGCAGCGCGACGTAGAAAAGGGATTGCGGCAGTTTCATCCATGTCAACCGACGCAAACCTGGGAAAGCTGCCATCTAACTCTGATCCGCTGGTTCTGGAACTCAAGATGCTTCCGGCACACCTCAGGTATGGGAAGTTGGAAAAATTATTACGAGTTCTACGGAAGTACAAGTCCGCCATTGGGGGGACAATGAGAGACATCAAGGGGATCAGCCCCTCATTATGCACGCACAAGGTCCTTCTGGAAAAAGACGCCAAGAAATGGGGGATACAAGTTGTAAAGAACAAAGATGGAAAGGAGGTCGCGAAAAGACCTGCCTGGACCCGACCTCCCTAGTGGTGATTTGGAAACTCCGGGGGATAAAAAGTTGATGTGTGAGATCAACTACCAGGTATCGTTCCCTCTTTTGTCTGATTTTCAAACTTATTCCACTCTTCGAGTTGGAAATAAGTTTGGGGATGTGGACAAGAGATGGAATTTCCTATCTTTTATTTATTCTGCTTTTTGTCTTTAATTTTTCGTACTTTTCTATTTTATGCTATTTTGTGGAAAAAATGTTTTTGAGTTTTGAGATGACCTGAATGAGACTGTGAGATTAGAGTTGATTGAAGGTTGAGTTTGAATTGATTGAGATTGTGGTTAGATGCCTATGAATGTAGAATACCGCATGATAGGACTGATTTGACACTTATACTTGCATGCTGATTGAGCTGATTTGAAATTGACTGTGGAAGAAAATTTTTGAATCCTTGTGAGAGAATTTGAGCCTTTATTTTGTTTGATGTGAGATTCATATGTGAGTTTTGATTTCTCTAGAACTTGTCTATTTTCTGTGTTGAGACTACATAGTGTGCACAAGTTTAGGAGATGATCTTAGGCCATCTTTGTTAACCCAATATTCTAAACACTGTCCCTTCACAATAAAATTTTCCCTAGTTAGCCACTTTGAGCCTGTACAATTTTTTCTTTCCTTGTCTATGAGATTAAGAAAAGTATTGTCTCACTCGTGTCTTGAGTTGTGGCATGTATGGTGTTGATTGGTGAATTGGTGATAAGATATGATAAATTAGTGGTGAAAAGATGTGTGAACAAGAAGCTCAAATAAATAATTAGAATTCTCATAAGCTCTCTGAAAAGAAAATAATACAAAATTATCGAAAAGAGCATAAGAGATTCAAAATGAGCTAGAAAAAAAAATTGAGTTTGTTGATGTATATGAGGAGATAAGGTGGATGATTATAGATAGTGTTTGGAGGTGTTGAGAGTCATGAACTCAATTAATTTAGTCACTTGGCCATATTTCCCTACCTTATCAGAAAAAGCCTACGTTACAACCTTTCGAAAGTCGTTCTTGATTCTAGACTTGTGTGCACATTCTAGCAGTGGAGATATTAGAAAATTTGCAAGCCTATGGTAGAAGTTTCTTCATACATGTTGTTGAGTGCTTTCATCTTTACCTTAAACACTTGAGAGTTGAGCGATACACTTCTTGTGAGTTCTTCCACGGTTGATGAATTTTCCGTCTCCTTCAAATTGCTTGTGGGTAGTGGATTCTTGGTTCTTGACTGTGATGAATCTTGTGAGGCATTGCACTTTGACCAAATGATCTTTTGATTTCTTTCTTGCCTATTGATTGAGGACAATCAAACGTTCAAGTTTGGGGGGTTTGATAAGCTCATTATTTCACTCACTTATCTATATTATTTTTCTACTATTTTACGTAGTTTTATTGAGTTTATATATATATATTTTATGCATGAGTCAATATTTGGTGGTGTTAGGCGTATTTTGGTATTTGTGCAGGTTTTAGGCTTAAATTCACGAGAAATCCGTTCCGAAAGCAGTGACGTGTAAGAGTAGCAGTGAAGAGTTCTTCTACAAGAGGAATTCGGGCTATTGGTGTAGGAACTGAGTCTACAATAGGCGACATGAATCGCCATTTATTATAACTCCGGATTCGACTTATGGATATCAAAATAAATATAATGACAAACAGTAAATGCCCTATGCATGCTCCTATTTAATTTAATTCGTAGATTCAAAGGAATACCTGAGACTCCAACGACTGATCTATAGATCTAGATCGATAATGGCAATGATGATGGTGTAGCTCTGGATCTGGAATCGATTAAAGCAATGGTGTTCCTACAGATCTGATCTTCTGATCTGTTCCCTTGCTCGATCCGGAAATCTGGTGAGGATACGCTACCGGATCTACAGCCGCCCACTCTCTCTCAATCTCTCTAGGGTTTCTGATTTGAAACTTCAAAACTTATGTGGGAAAATGAGAGATTCATCTATTTATATAGATCTGAGATTGGGCTATTAGGGTTTAATAAACCCTAATGGGCTCTGAGCAGTGTTGGGCCAGACCAGGGATCAAATGCAAATAATAAAGTGGGCCTCCTATTAATTAATTCCATGTTCAACCCAGAACATAATTAATTAATATACATTAATTCATGCCACCAGAGAATTAATGCTGACCTACCCCTATTACCACGTTATTAGGAACGGGTTGCATTGACTTGGTTAATCCCCATATTTAAGGTTTCAGACATTCATTAATTAATTCAGCGTATGATAATTAGCTATAATTAATTAATCTCTTATTATTCCTGAGTAGTACCACTCAACCCTTATCGCTTATGCTTGAATCAATGATTCAGCCTGCAGGACTTAGCATAACGAACCTCGTGAGCTTCCCAGGGAATGTCACCATCCTGACGCGGATATGGTTATCTAAATCTAGCCTGAGGAAACCCCACACAAACTGCCATCACCCAAGATGCAGATATACGAGTACATGTAAGACTCTCCACCATAGCAAGTCAAAGTGACAGTCAAACCATGTGTGCCCCTCAGCTTTCAATAGACTTTAGATCCGACCAAGTTACCGAGATCTTTACTCATTCATATGTCAAGTAGAATGGTTCATCTCATTGTTGATCCTATCAATACATTGAGATGTACCGGTCACACAAAGCAGTCAAGATAAACCACTTATGGACTTGTGTGCCGCAGCCTAAACCAACAGCCAAACCAGAAACTGTCTCAGCTGTGATAACTGTTTATATCTCGCTAGGTCGAACGATTTATACGATCTTCTGTAATCTTTTACACACCGTATGATCTCCCTATCGATGAGATATATGGATGTATTTGTTCGCATCGTATGATTGTTAATTCAGACAGGAGTTGTTTATTGCAAGTCATTAATGATTACCAGTATATCAAACATAATGTTTCCTAATATACCAATCATAATGCTTTTATGTATACAATTCCAACAATCTCCCACTTATACTCAAAACATTATACCATTACTTTCCAGAGTATAATATGTGTCTATTCTAATCTAGCCATTACATTTGGTCACCAGGTGGCCGACATCTACCTCAGCCCTAGGCTACGAACATGACCTTCGTATGCCTTCTGAGGTAAGCCCTTTGTAAATGGATTTGCTAGATTATCCTTAATGTTTATTTTATCTATTAGCACATCGCCCCTTGCTACGGTTTCTCGTATGATGTGGTACTTTCTGTCTATGTGTTTAGACGCCTTGTGAGTTCTTGGTTCCTTAGAGTTTGCTACTGCACCAGCATTATCACAATATACCATGATAGTCTTGGGCAAACTCAGAACAACATATAACTCTTGGAGGTAGTTCCGGAGCCATACTGCTTCTTTAGAAACTTCTGAAGCTGCCACATACTCAGCTTCCATGGTGGAGTCCGCGATACAATTCTGTTTCGCACTTCTCCATGATACAGCTCCACCTCCCAAGGTGAACACATAGCCCGAGGTCGATCTCTTCTCATCCTGATCCGCCTGGAAATTCGAATCTTTTCTTAGCATTTTGCATGCTAAAACGGGCAATCACAGAATCAATATAAGCAACCTTAGACAAGCTTAACATCCTCTTCTTGCGATCACGCAAGACTTTAATCCCAAGGATGTATCCAGCGTCTCCTAGGTCCTTCATTTGAAACTGTTCGGATAACCATCTCTTTAGTCTGACAACACCTTTACACCGTTGCCGAATAGAAGAATGTCATCTACATAAAGTGCAAGGAATACCACGCTTCCGCTGACGTATAATCGGTACACACAACATTCGGTTTCACATTGTGAAAATCCATAGGATTTAATCACATCATCGAAACGTTTGTTCCATGATCGTGAAGCTTGTTTAAGTCCATACAAGAACTTCCTTAGCTCCCAGACAAGATGCTCTTCACCATCCTTCACATAACCCTCTGGTTGCTGCATATAGATGTCACGACCTTCCTCAAGGTACCCATTTAAAAATGCAGTTTTGACATCCATCTGCCAGATCTCTAGGTCCATATGTGCTGCTATGGATAGAAGAATTCGAATGGATTTGAGCATGGCTATTGGTGAGAAGTTATCGTCATAATCAATGCCCTCCTTTTGACTATAACCCTTCACCACCAACCTGGCTTTAAAAGCTATTATTTCTCCTTTCGAACCTTTCTTCCGTTTGTATACCCATTTGCAACCTATGGCCCGAAAGCCATCTGGTAGCGCAGACTTCTGGTTTACATCCAAAGCGGTAATTGATTCAATTTCTGAATCCATGGCTTTATGCCACTTTTCCGCATCTTTGTCATTTACTGCTTCGTCGTATGTCCATGGGTCGGTATCA
Organism: Plectranthus barbatus; assembly: GCA_026898455.1. Taxonomy (NCBI): domain Eukaryota; kingdom Viridiplantae; phylum Streptophyta; class Magnoliopsida; order Lamiales; family Lamiaceae; genus Plectranthus; species Plectranthus barbatus. Next base: position 216,311 of record JAPKLW010000831.1, read on the forward strand.
TCTAGTCCGTCTTTCGGTATCAAGTCCGAAGACTCTCCCACGAACATATACCGCTCGGGTTGGTGAGGTACCCTCCTACTACGACGGAGCACTGGTACTGTGTCAGCAGTTGGTGCAGTTACTTGTGGATCAAATCCTTCCACTAGCGACCGTGCAATTGGTTCCATACCTTCGAGAGGTACACTCAATCTGCCACGGGGTTTTCCCAATGAAAGCGCATCATCATCTCCAATTTCTTGGAGAATGATATCACTTTTGGATTTGTGGTTTTTCACTAACTCGTCCTCCTAGAATCTTGCGTTGGTGCTAACAACGATCTTCTGATCCTCAGGGCAGTAGAAATAACCACCTTTCGTTAGTCTGGGGTATCCCACAAACAGCATTAGCTTGGACCTACTATCTAACTTATCAGGTTCCTTCGACAAAACATATGCCGGACAGCCCCACACTCTTATCTTTGACACACTGGGCTTTCGCCCATGCCAGAGTTCCGAGGGTGTTTTAGGAACTGACTTAGAAGGTACCAGGTTCAGCAGATATGCCGCTGTTAGTAACGAGTGGCCCCAAAACGAAACAGGAAAGTTGATAACTGCAGTTTAGCGGTTAAGCAAATAAATTTTTACACCCGAAGGTGGTCGATCCCACAGGGACTGTGCAATGAAAAACCTAAAGTACTAGTCATAATTCTTAGAACACAGAAGTTTGAGGAATTTAAAAAAGGGATTTTGTTTGGAAATTAAAGATAACAAGTGCAAGAAATTAAAGGGTTTTTAAAACAGTTAAAAGAAAGCACAGATCCTAGGGAAGATAATCTAATCATCAACATGCAATCTTAATCAACTCAGCAATGGGGAAAACATAGATTTTGATGGATTAAATTCCTTGGTCAGGCAATTAAATCCTAGATTATTAATTAGTGACTATCTCCTCTCGGTCTCAAGAACACCAAATTAATCAATCTCATAATTATCTAATTATTCATATGTAGGTTTCTTCCTTTTGAGACAGAAAACAAACACAATTAATTCTCTCTTCCTGTTAATAATTTTCATCTCTCGATCCATCAGTTATTAACTATAAACCTAGATCTCAATTCACCTCTCGGTCCTTCTTTTAATCTAGATTATAAAATTAAATCAGAGAATTAAACCATGCTATATGAGTTGATATCAATTAGACATGCATCAGAAAAGAAATCATAACCCTAGAACCTGTTTAGGGTTCTAGCCACAAATCATGATTAGAAAATAAAGAAACATTTAATTAATGAACTTACAAATGAAAAGGAACCTTCAATGTCTTGAAAAACTCCAAAGCTCAATGTAAAATCTAAGGAAAAACTCTATAATTTTCGTGCCTAAGAGTTCATATTTATAGAGGGGAAGAAGACCTAATTTGAGTATTGGGTAAAAATAGCAAAAACTGCCAAAACAGCCTTTTTGGGCCACCGTGTCGATCGACAGCCTGCCTGTCGATCGACAAAACCATCCAGTCGAAATCCGGGTTGAAATTTGTGTCGATTCATCAAGTTAGGCCTCTGTGTCAAGCGACACAAATCCTGTCGATCGACAGGAATGCACGCGTCGATCCCCTTCTGCGCAGTCTCACGGTTTTGGCCATAACTTTTGCTCTCGAACTGCGATTGACCCGATTCTAGTTGCGTTGGAAAGCTAATTCAAAGATCTTTCCATACATGAGATCCGTTAGCTCAGATTCTATCTGTGGAAGAAGTCGTGACTGTTCCTTTGAGCATCATCTGCTTTCGGTACGGATTTCCAATGAGTTTTGCCTAAAACCTGCAAAAATCACCCATCAAAGGCATAACACCCTCCAAAATAGACTCATGCACAATAATAAGTAAAAACATAATATAAAACACTTGAAACAATGGAGAAAAATATAGATAAGTGAGTATAAATATGAGCTTATCAAACCCCCCAAACTTGAATATTAGATTGTCCTCAATCGAAGAAAAGAAGAAAGAAATCTCAAGCAGTTGAAAGTGCAATGCCTCACAAGATTCATCACAATCCAAATTCATCAATCTACATCACACAAGCAATTGAAAGAGATAAGATATTCATCAACTTCGAAAGACTCACGGGAAAGTGTATCGCTCAACCACTCAAGTGTTTGGGTTTCATATGAAAGCACTCAGAACATGTATAAAGAAATTTCTACCATAGGCTTGCAAGAGTTCTAAAATCTCCACTGCTTATTTGTTCACACAATTCAAGAATCAAAAAGGACTTTGATTAGGTTGTAATGTAGGCTTTTTGTGAAAGGTAGGGAAATATGGCCAAGTGACTAAATCAATCAAGTTGTACACCCTCAATCAATCTGACCACCATCTTATAAACATCTACCCTTGTCCTTCAATTTTCAACACAAATAAAGGCTCATTTTTTTTCTCGTCCTTTTATGCTCTTAAAAATTTTATTTAATGATTTGAGCTTATAAGAACACAACTTTTTTTTTCTAGAGCCCAAACTTCTTTTGCTCACCAATCTAAAATTTTCCCATCCACTCATAACAATTATCCTTATTTCACCCAAATCCTATAGACAGGTGATAAACACTCACTTTGTGCATTTTACTGATGTGAATTTGCTCACT
>JAPKLW010000831.1:233926-286760 GCA_026898455.1 Plectranthus barbatus
CAGATAGCTGAGCTGCAGAGGCAGCTACAAGAAATGAATCTAAGACTCCAAGAGCGTCAGGGTCCTGAAGTACCACGACCACCTACCATCGATGAGATGTACGAGCCGATGACTGATAGGCATCGTAATGCAGATTTTGGGCTGAAGGTGGATACACCGAATTTTGAGCTGAAGACTGGTCTGATACACACAGCTCAACAGAATCAGTATGGGGGATCACCCACCGAGGATCCTCATCTACACATTCAGAGGTTTCTACTGTTGTGTGATATAGTGAAGCAGAATCAGGTGCTTATTGACTATCAAAGATTGATTCCAAACATTGCATATAATGCTAGAGGGTTCAATTACTTAAAGATTTTCCTCACATAATATCTATATTTTTTTTATTTGCAAAAATTTAAACAAACCAAATAAAGCAAGTAAAACAAATAAAACGGAAAGCGAATAAATATAAGGGATAAAGGTTCGACTTCTTGTCCACATCCCCCCAAACTTATTTCGAACTCGGAGAGTAAGAAAAAGTTTGAAAATCAGACAAGAAGAAGAACGGTACCTGACTGTCGATCTCAAACATCGACATTTTTATCCACCGGAGAAATCAGCTCGTCACAACGGAGGTTCGGGGCTGCTAGCACTCTTTGTCGATTGACAGAGAGCCTGTCGATCAACATAGAGCCTTCTATCGACTTCTGTGTCTGTCGAACTAAGAGTTCTCCGTGCTGAACCATCTGTGTCGATCGACAGGGATCTTGTCGATTAAAACAGAAAGATTCCTCTTTTTTTTTGAAAATAATCTATTAATAAATACAAAACAGAAATTTGAAACTAAAGTTAAACACACCAATGGAAATAAAAACGAAATTGTAAAGAAATAACAGAAATTGAAAAGAAAGCATGTAAAAGTTGGGTTACCTCCCAACAAGTGCTTTAGTTAACATCGTAGCTCGACGATACCTATATTCAGAACCAGGGCGGGCTAGAACGGACTCGCCTTCCTTGGGCATCCACCATGTAGACCCACTGATCTTGGATGACAGCAGTGAGCTCGGGAATAGACGGTGTAATTGACAATTTTGCCGACTCGTTTCCTCGCTCCCATCTTTGAGCGGAGCGGTCTTCTTTGATTTCTTCAGTCAGTCCCTCTTCATCTTCTTCATCCTCATCATCAGCCTCATCTCTAGAAGTGATCTTGAAGCATTCAGATTCATGCTGGCTTCTGTCATGCTTTGAAGGTAATCTTTTCTTCATTGGCTCGGAGGGTGATCTCTCCTCCGCGGCAATCAATCAGAGCAGCACTTGTGTCAAGGAATTCTCTACCCAGGATCAGTGGTGTGCTTCCATCCTCCTTCATGTCCAAGACTACAAAATCTGCTGGAAAAATTAGATGACCCACACGAATGAGAACATCCTCTATGATACCTATTGGGTGGGACACAGATTGGTCCGCCATCTGCAGAATAATAGTAGTCGGCCTCAGTTCTCCAATCTTGAGGCGCTGAAAGATGGAGTAGGGCATGAGGTTAATGCTGGCTCTGGTGTCACACAACACCTTCTCGAATGAGATCCCCCCCAATCTCCACTGGGATGGTGAAGCATCCTGGGTCGCTCCTCTTGATTGGAACCTTCTTTTGGAGTACCATGTTGCATTGCTCATGAAGCTTGACAGTTGCATTCTCCACAAAATGTTTCTTTTCGCTCATCAGCTTACGGAGATAACGCATGTAACCTGGAATTTCAGAGAGAGCTTCAATCAATGGTAAATTAATACTTACCTTCTTCAAGTTCTCAACAAAGCGTGAGAACTTGGAACCCTCCTTTTGCTTGGCAAATCTCTGAGGAAAAGGCATCGGAGGTGCCTTGGCAGCTTTGGAAGTGGAGGAATGGGGCTGGAACTGTGTTTCTGTCGACTGGCCTCCTGTCTGACCTGCATGTCGATCGACAGGGGGTGTGTCGATCAACACACCCTCTGCAGTTCTATCGATTTCCTCTTTTGAATCTATGTCAACAGCCTCTTCTGGGTCTCTGTGTCGATTGATAGGATTCCTGTCGATCGAAACAGAGGTCGACTCTGCTGGGTCTGCTTCTTTTCTCCCCCCAAACTTGCTTTGGGGCATGCTCGGACCTTTGTACCTCTTTCCGGACCTCAGCTTCACAGCTTTGCAATCTTTCTGGTTCTTGGGATTTGCCTCGGTGGTGCTGGGCAGCTTTCCTGGAGTATGTTGTATCCCGATAGTGGTAGCAATTTGGCTCATTTGAGTTTCAATGATCTTGGCGTGCTTGCTGAGCAGATCCACCTTGGAGTTGACTCCTTCCACTTCTTTCTCGATTTTCCCCATTCTGTGGTCTGAAGCTTTGATGAAATTCTTCAGCACCTCTTCAAGGGTCTCCTTCTTTTTCTCCACAATCTTGCCATTCTGCACATCAAAATTAAGAGGGAGCTGCTCGGCAGCGTTAGGCTGAGAGTAGGAGAAGCCTGGGTGAGGTCTAGGATGGTAGTGTTGGTATCCCCCTTACCGGTACTGATTCTGGTAGCCACCACGATTCATGTAGTTCACGTCGGCGATAGGATCAACATGTGCAACAGAAACAGAAGCAAAAGTAGCTAGTTTTTCAACTTCCCCCTTTAGCTTCTCAACCTCTTTCTTCAATGCATCATCCTCCTTTGCCTCAACAGCTCGGATCTGTGGCCTGCTTGGATTCCCCCATTGTTGATCTTGTAGGGCCATCTTCTTGAACAATTTCAAAGCCTTTTCCGGTGACTTGCTCATCAATGAACCTCCAGCTGCATAGTCCACCGACTTTTGGCTTTCCTCAGTCAATCCTCTGTAGAAGATATGGGCCTGCTCCTCAGTAACAACTCCATGGCCCGGGCAACTCCTAAACAACTCATTCCACCTGCTCCAAACTTCGAACATAGACTCATCAAATCTCTGGTGGAACTGCAAGATATCCATCTTCTTCTGAATGATGACTGAAGGTGGGAAGAAGGCGGCGAGGAACTCGGCTCTGAGATCGGCCCATGAACGGATGTTGCTGCAATCCAAGGCTGTAAACCACGTCTTAGCCTGATCCCTAAGTGAGAAGGGGAACAAGCGTAGACGAATCACATCCTGGGTAACTCCTCCTTGCTTGATGGTATCACAAACCTCCACGAACATCCTGAGGTGAGTGTATGGATCCTTCACTGCTCGGCCCCCGAACTGGTTCTGCTGAACCATCTGAATCAACCCAGTCTTGAGTTCAAAGTTGTTGGCGGTGATGCCAATAGCAAATCCCTCATTCCCGGGTTGTGATCTGTACTTCTTGTTCATCGCATTCGGATCCTCATCATCAGAGTCTTCTGGGCGGCGCCTTTCTCTCTCTCTCTTTCTCTTTCTCTTCTTTCGGCCTCGCGCCTGTCTGCTTCCCTTTCTGCCATGAGCTGCTTGATGATGTCCTTCATCTGAGTGACTTCTTGGAAAAGTAAGGTGACACTCTCTTGAGTGATGAGCTGTGTGTCGGAATCCTCCAAGGGTGGCATCTCATCCATGACGGTGTCAATGATTTGTTTGGCTTTTCCTTTCCTTTTTCTGATGGTGGCCTCGATTTCTGGGTCAAAACTCTCGAGTGGCTTGCCCTGGGCCCTTGTGTTCATAAACCTGCAACCAAAAACAAAGAAAAACAGGAAATCAGGACTGTGTCGATCGACAGAGAGGCTGTCGATCGACACGGGTGTTTTCTGCGCCTGTTTTGGTCGACAGAGATTCTGTCGGTCGAGATAGAGGCCGAAAACCAGAAAAACTGAACTGGAACAAATACGAAAATCAAACACCAAAAACCAAAATCAACAAACTAAATACGAAATTAAAAACAGCAAAACCAATAAAAACGAAATTAAAATAAAATACAGCCTCAATCCATCAGAACTAAAAATAAACTAATAATTAGATTAATCTGATAAATCCCCGACAACCGCGCCAATTTGATAACTGCAGTTTAGCGGTTAAGCAAATAAATTTTTACACCCGAAGGTGGTCGATCCCACAGGGACTGTGCAATGAAAAACCTAAAGTACTAGTCATAATTCTTAGAACACAGAAGTTTGAGGAATTTTAAAAAGGGATTTTGTTTGGAAATTATAGATAACAAGTGCAAGAAATTAAAGGGTTTTTAAAACAGTTAAAGGAAAGCACAGATCCTAGGGAAGATAATCTAATCATCAACATGCAATCTCAATCAACTCAGCAATGGGGAAAACATAGATTTTGATGGATTAAATTCCTTGGTCAGGCAATTAAATCCTAGATTATTAATTAGGGACTATCTCCTCTCGGTCTCAAGAACACCAAATTAATCAATCTCATAATTATCTAATTATTCATATGTAGGTTTCTTCCTTTTGAGACAGAAAACAAACACAATTAATTCTCTCTTCCTGTTAATAATTTTCATCTCTCGATCCATCAGTTATTAACTATAAACCTAGATCTCAATTCACCTCTCGGTCCTTCTTTTAATCTAGATTATAAAATTAAATCAGAGAATTAAACCATGCTATATGAGTTGATATCAATTAGACACGCATCAGAAAAGAAATCATAACCCTAGAACCAGTTTAGGGTTCTAGCCACAAATCATGACTAGAAAATAAAGAAACATTTAATTAATGAACTTACAAATGAAAAGGAACCTTAGTGAAGTAAGACTGAAAACGAAACGAACTAAAATAAACAACTGAAATTCTGAAATCAAGTACAGCGTCGATCGATGAAAGTGAGCGTCGATTGACGAGAAAGAAAAGACGGCGTCGATCGACGAGATTAAGCATCGATCGATGTGAATTACGAAAGTACGAGAAAAATTTCAAAAAATACAAAAATTACAGCCTAAATCAGTATTTCAATCACAGACTTAATAGTAAGATTAATTCTGTTCACTCCCCGGCAACGGCGCCAATTTGATCACTGTAATTTCTACAGATTAATTATAGAAATAGTGGCAAATAAATTTGTAAACCCTAAGGTTATCGATCCAGGGGAATGAAGCAACGAAAAATTCTAAATACTAAATCAGACGTTCTTAAATTACTGGTTAGGAAAATCAGATAAAAAGTTTTGTTGTTTTGAAAATTGTAGTATTTGCTAATGAAAATTAAACAGGAAATTGAAAATCTTTTGAAGCCAAATAAGAGAAGCACAGATTCCAGGGATATCTACCTATCAAGTATAACATGGATGAATGAATTGATTAATTCCCAATTTTAATTCCTCTTCGTAGTGAAACATCAGAAAAGTATTACGAACTTCTTTGTTGGACAATTCGTAAAGTAGATTAATTAATTACCTATCTCCGCTCGGTCTCAAGATAAATTAACTAACTCCAAAGATCTACAGATTTATTCCTACAATCAATCTCCTTCAGTTACGACAAGAAATCAGATTATATTGTGAAGATCTTTTTTGATTGAAAACTATCACAGTTACGTCTCAAGTAATCAACTAGATAATCCTAAGATGTGGCCAACAAATCAAGATTATGAATAAGCACAGATTTCACAAACTACGAAGGGAAAGAGAAAATAATTCAATTAATCACAACATGCATACATTGATAGTTCGAAACCCTAGAATCTGAGAAAGGATTTAGTTACACATATTCAGAGGAATATTCATCATAGAAAAATACAACCTGAATTGCATAGAAACTTGTATCCGGAAATCTTCCCGCAGGAACTTGTCTTCAAACATAAAACTAAAAACTCTTGGAATCTCTAAAAATCTGAAATCTAGAATGAAGCACACTTAAAAATCGAAATTACAAGGATATATATAGAGGTGGAGGTGTATCATATCAAATCTAAGGCTAGATATGCATTAATCTCCAAATCAGATCCGGATTAGGTTTCCCGCATGCGCGTCGACCGTGGCAATCTAGCGTCGATCGCTGGGCCTGGAATCTCTTCGTCGATCGACGAGCATTGGCAGCGATCGACGCGGCCTTTGCTTCCGTCGATCTTCCTTTCCCTTCGTCGAGCACTATGCCTTCTTTGCCCCTTCTGCGCGGTCTCACGGTTTTGGTCATAACTTCCTCTCCCGAACTCCGATTGACCCGATTCCAGTTGCGTTGGAGAGCTAACTCAAAGCATCATCCATTGCCATGCACCAATAGCTCGAATTCCTCTTGTGAAAAAACTCTTCATTGCTACTCTTACACGTTACTGCTTTCGGAACGGTTTTCTCGTGGGTTTAGGCCAAAAAACCTGCATCCACATCAAAATACACCTAATACCACCTAATATTGACATCATGCATAAAATATATATATAAACTCAATAAAACTACATAAAATAATATAAAAATAATATAGATAAGTGAGTGAAATAACGAGCTTATCAAGAAGTTAGAATACTTAGTAATCATTGCATCCTTCTTTAAATAGGTTGATAAATGATGATCAAACTTCTCAAAAGAGTATGTGGAAGAAGGACTCTTCGATTCTGTCGTTCATTTATGCGGCCGATCACATGTGTCAATGCAAGATTTTCTTGACATATGAGACTTGTAACTGAAGATCTTCCTTACAGCCGATAGGAGAAGGTGAAGAGACATTTTTTAGATGGCCCTTACTTTTCTAGAGAACAAGACAATAAATGTTGAGGATATATTTTAACCATTATCATGAGCCTCGGGAAACACAGAATATAGTCCTCTTGATTGATTGAGAAAGTTACTCTATGAAAAAGATCTCCTTTCAAAATGGCAATGACTACTCAAAAAGTAAACTGACAAATCAATCAGCTATCATCGTGGCATCAGACAACTATTCAAATATACTCCTTCACCATAAGATTTTTTAGGAAATTTTGGGGCTGTAAATGGAAAAAATTGTTTATGAATTACTCAAGTCTCGACTCGATAAAAGCTCGTTCGAACTTGTTTATCAAATGAATGAAACTTCACTTATATAATATTCGACTCTTGAAGTTGAGAACCAGCTCATTAGCTAAACATAATATAAAACATAAAATTAACATTTTTATAATTAAATTGAACTTGAATATGTATATATATTATTATTATTAGAATAAATAATTTTTTTCTTTCAAAATAATTAATATTTTAGGTAAAATCTAAATCTAAGATAATTTATCTAAGTTTAACTATGACTTGACTTGGCTTAGTTTGTAAACTCCAAAGCATTCAATAAAAAATTTAAAAATAAACTCATAATAAACATGTAGAACTTGAGAAAAATATACACGGTTGGACTCAATTTCATTACACTCTTAGAAAACATATGCACAAACAAAAGAATTAGAAAACAAGAACGATACATTTGTACGAGCTATATTGTGTGCTGTACAGCAGAAACAAATGTTTACAAAATCAGTTTTTCACATTCACTAACTATGCAGACTGTATATAATCATCCTTTGTATATATTTCATTTTTTGAATATATTGCTGGCGAATTAGCTGAAAACCATCTGCACCAGAAGACAATCATTGACGAACTACGTGAAACGGGAACGAGCCATAGCTCACATCGAAGCCCTCGGCAACGTACGGATGGAGAGGACTCTCATCTGTGGCCTCCTCGAAGTTGGATGAATAAAATGTTTGATCATTCTTCATATCTGGAGTTACCAGCTCCATAATGTTCTCAATCTCCCTCACCACCTCCCCCATTGTGGGCCTGTGGGCAGCCGCCTCTCTGACGCAGCTCATTGCCAGGCCAACGAACTTCGACAGCCCACCAAGCTTCGATCCAGACTCCAAGGTTGGATCAATGATCTGATCCAGACTTTGAGGGTCTTCTGCATCTCCCATTGCCTCTTGAACTAATCTGACGATGTGTTTCCCATGCTGTATTGGGGCTCTAGCAGTCATAATCTCCAGCAGTACTACTCCGAAGCTATAAACATCACTTTTCTCGGTCAGCTGTTGCGTCATGTAATACTCAGGATCCATATATCCCTGAAGTGGCAACATATTATCTAATTTAGTGAATGAAAGGAAACCAGTCCATCTTCTTTAACTTGTGTTGCGTGCTTACCAAGGTCCCTTTGACTTGCGTTGTGACATAACCCTTGCCGGTGTCTCCCAAAAGTTTTGACAGCCCGAAATCAGCAACTTTCGCATTTAAATGGTCATCCAGCAAGATATTGGTGGATTTCACATCCCTGTGTATGATGGGAGGGTTGGCAAGTTCATGCAAGTACGACAGACCTCTAGCAGCATCTAGGGCTATTCTCAGTCTCTTATTCCAGTCCAACAAAAACCCTGACTTCCCTACACAACACTTGCGCAAAGGTTATGGCCCTAACTTTAGGATGATTAGCCTATTTTAGCAATCTACATCTTTTTAAAGTTTTCAATGATGAAAAATATAGAAAATGATGATACTCAAATAATGCGCGGAAACAATGAGTTATCATGATTAGATGGCAATCCAGCAAGCTACCTGAGATGCAGTCTCTAAGCGTCCCATTAGAGATGTACTCATAAACCAGCATCTGTTCGCCTTGCTCGAAACAGAACCCCACCAGGCCAACCACATTCTTATGATGAATCCTTGACAAAAGCTCAATCTCAGTTTTGAACTCAACTGCCCCCTGCATTGATCCCTGTTGAGCTCGCTTTATAGCAACTACTAGTTCAGAAGCAACTGTTCCCTTATAAACCTGTTGGGCATGTAACGCAATGCGAGGTTTAGAATCAAATACACCGTGCTCAGAAGCATGATCACTTGCTCAAACTCTATAGTGTTTTTGTATGTGTCACACATTCAAATTGGCGATGTAAGAAACTTGAACTACCTTTCCATACCCTCCAAAACCAATGCAGTTGGATTCGGAGAAGTTGTTGGTGCATCTTTTTAAATCTTCGAAGGAGAACCACTTCGCCCCCTGAAGCTGTGGAACTGAGCCACTTTCTTTCTCAGGGTCCCAAGAAGCTGCATTTATTTGACAAAATGGGGATATGGATGAAAATAATTGTCACGCACATGCTTAGCACATAAGTCATTTTCTAATTAATAACAGCTTGTCTTACCAAATGGGTTGCTCATGCCGATGGCTTTTTTTGCATTCTTTTTCTGACGTATAGCATAGATTCCAACCAAGAAAAGCAAGAGTAGAAGAAATGAAGCACCAATTGCTACTCCAATGATAATACCAGTATGCGATGAGTTTTTTTCTCCTAAAAGATAGGTTGTTAACAAGATTAATAACCATAGTTTGCAGAAGACCCGAATGATTCATCCTAGAAAATACAAAATTACTGCAAAGAACATATTACAAAGACTTCAGTTGTGAGAATTGTGCATATTACCTTCAAAACAACAATATTGTTGGTGAATGAAGTAAAGTGGTCCAAAAAATGGATCAACTGGGATTGGAAACTGTTGGCGGTTGAGTACAAAACTTATCATAGAAACTGATGTTCGATCAAATGAATCCCGGCCTGAAGGAAATACTTGCAATGTGATATCTAGGAAAGAAAAATCATTTATAGTCGGGTTAGTGAGGTTGATCGAATCAACTGGAAGCCCATTGGACTGAAAAGCAGACATCAGAGAGCCATGGAGAATGCCATAGTATGTTATATTTTGCAAGTCGGAGAAGGCAAAGGAAAAGAAGTGTAAGACTCCAACGTATGGATGAGCACATTGACAATTTGGACTCATCACTTCATCTCTACGACAGGATACTGCCCCACAACGACTTGATGGTAAAACATTACTGCCGTGATTCTGAGCTGAACAGAATTTTTCTGTTGCTCCATTTCCATCACAAATTGGGTTATCAGCTAGTCTGCCAGAGAGAAGATGTAGAACACAATCAAATGAAGTTTTAGCCCAAGTAATGAAAGGACCAAACACGTGACTTTTTTATGAACATGAAATTGTGCAAGGCCTCATGGCTTTTCAAAGCGAGGCTTACGTTAGCTCCATACTGTAATTTTTTCTTTGCTGGAATTCAGTGAATGAATTATTATGCAAATCAACAGTCAAGTTGCTGCTATAGCTACTGCCAATATCCAAGGTTCCACTCAAATTATTGTTGCTAAGCACCCTGATCAACAAAGTCATGGCTCAGACTATATGGAATGAAGAAAAGAGAGAAACCTGGATCGATATGTAAGGATACGGAAGAAAATTCAAAAAATGATGAACTTACAGAGTCTCAAGTTGAGGAAGGCCAAACATTTTAACAGGAATATCTCCTTGAAGATTTGTATTCTCCATCATCCTGAAATTTCTCATTAGGCAACAGAATATGGCCGTAGATAAGGAAACGAGAGACAAAAATTGAACCACCAAGAATTAAGTATGCTTGAGAGAGAGAGGGAGAGAGATACAATGTGGTTAAAGAGTGGAGACTTGAGAACCCCTGTGGAACTTCTGATGCATTAAAGCTGTTGTTGCTCATGTCCCTGTAAATTGTTGTTAGACAGCGAAATGGCAATCCTAAACATCATACTAAAACCGAGACCACTTATAATGGGGTCTTAATAATTAAGTTTTGCTGGTGTCTAAATGTTAGTTCAGTTTCATTAGACTTCTTGTTGCTTGAAACTTTAAGGTTTCTTTGTAGAAATTTGATTTCAAACGACAAGTCCGCTGAGCTGGGGAAAGGAGCTTATTTATCACAAGTATACATTCAGAATCCAGACTTTTTCCATTATGAAGCACAAATTTAAATAAAAATGATCACATACTCGAATCATCCTTTGACTAACATTCATGATCCCTTGTTTAAATGAAAAGCATTGTAATGAGAACAACTCGAACAAACTTACATATAAAAAAGACGGTCCAAGCCTGTAAGGTCGGGAATGTTTCCACTAAAATTATTATTAGACAAGTACCTGAAAAGGATTACCACCAAACAATTCACTTAAGGATCTTATTCAGTCTCATTTCTGATTTGAGACACCAGTTTATGCTAAATCATTGCACTTACAGCTCTTGTAAACTTGTAAGGCTATTGATATTTGAAGGGAGAGCTCCTTCGAGAAAATTCCAGTCGAACCGTCTGCAGTGAACAGCATAAGTTCGGATGTTTGGAGCAAACAAGTATGGAATGGAACAGTTATATTGCAGAGATTCTTACATGACCTCCAATGTCTTAACCGCTCCCAGAGAAGAAGGTATACTCCCATTCAGTTTGTTGTTATCAAATATCCTGAAGCATTAGTGTTAATGAGATACCAAAATTGAAATGACTGCTAAGGTAGCTGAGTATATAGGATCACCCACAAGTTTATTTTCTTACTAAGTTATTTCATTCTTTCCCACATCAAAAAATTGATTTCTATTAAAAAATAAAAAAGAACGAATGAAACAGGGGGCAGGTAGCTGTGTGTTATGTTCCTGCAGCAGACAAGGAAATCACCTACTATGTTTGACAAATAAGCAATAGATAGGTGGCTATATAAATCAGATCAATAATTTAGAAGTACTTCACCTCCTGCTGTACAAGGAATCGACAAAGCAAATGAATTTCATCCATGTAAGCATGATTAGACAGATATATACTAATACAAAAAATAATTAATAGAAAGGTGTAAACTCACGCGTGTATTAGTCTCATGTTTGGTTGGAACAATTTATCAGGAATTGGTCCAAAAAGCTGATTATTAGATAAATGGCTGCAAATAGTAGAAAGATATCACATAAACAGTGATAATAAATTCCTGTAAAGCAAACAGAGCTAAAACTATAAGATGGTTCAAGTACAGAAAACTTTACAAGTGTCTTGCATTTAGTAGCATATCCAAACCAGCAGGCATAGTATCACCAGAGACAGGAATGTTGCCGCTAAGCTTGTTCGCAGCAAGATCCAGCCATGACAGCTGTGATAAATTGCCAATGGAAGGTGGAATTGGGCCAGTGAAGCTGTTAGAGTTCAAGGAACTGCCAAAAGACAAACTTTAAAAAATTAAATAGTCTGCCTCAGTGTGAAATAGCCAAATTGCCGATGTGCTTCATATTCTGCATTTGTAACATGTTGCAGATAAAACAAGGTAAAAATAAGCTAATACGAAGACTCCACCAGGTACATGATAACTTGATAAATTGATAATTCAGTTAAAATTCACCACCAGTTTCTAGATAGATCTGAATGTCAGAATATCATGTCTTCTTCAACAGGCAGTAAATTATTGTCAAGTGAATCCTTACATATATACAAGCCGTGGGAGAGATCCTATTGAATCTGGAATGGGACCGAAAAAGCTGCAACCAATCAACATCCTACAGGCAATGATAAGTAGTAAGTCCAATGCTGGTTATGATTCACTGACTCATCCAGAGGAGCCACAATAAAATTAAAAAAAAAAAACTCGAAGTCTTCCTTACAAAATGGTAAGGTTCTTCAGGTTCCCTATAGATGCTGGAAGAATCCCTCTGAGACCAATGTTATTGGAGAGATCCCTGAATCAGTAAATGGTATATCAGAGAATGGGATAGAAATAAACATTGTTTTCAAATGCTGACTGAACAGAGTTTACATTCACAATTGTTGAATGAAAATATTGTTTTCAGATTTGCACAGAAAACAAGAGACAAATAACCATTGTTTTTATATATGGATTCTAATTAGAGTTAATCATTGTCAAATTTAATGTGGTAGAAGCTCATGACTGAAAAAACCAAGAACCGAATTAGGGACCGTACAATGTGACTAATCCAGTCAATGATGATATGTCACTGAAGACACTACCTTCCAAACGCTGCCCTGCCAAAGTTCTGCAATTAAAGATATCATATTTAAAAGAAACGAGTAAGGAATAAGAGAACTCTAAGTAGCATCATGACATTCAAAGGCGAACTCACATGGAGGTCACACGTGTATCCGTGCAGTTAATGCCATCCCAATTGTTGCCACAAGGATCTGCACCCTTCCAGTTTGGTGGCAGGTTTTTCCAGCTAGACTTGAGAGCAGTCAGTGCAGAAACTGCAAGATATATGGCATGTTGGGATCTATGATTGTTCAGAATAGACATAATCTAATCAATGCAAGTCCACTGAAGTATCAAGAATCATGAGCAAACTACATAAAATGTGTTGTCTACATGAGAAGCAATTGTACTTATTGTACATGGAGACAAATGTATCTATCAATCTCGAATATATTCTATCGGGTAAGTGTAGAAGAAATGTCTCGATCCTTGCGGAAGGATCACTCGCGCAATGTAAATATCATGTATAGAACTTCAAACATCTCAAATTGATCAGGCTATTGTTCCCTGAGAAGGCTTCTGAAGTGTTATAATTCATCTCAAGAGCAGCACTATTACAGTTATGCTTTATATTGCTAAGATCATTATCTCTACCCCTGTATCGATAGATTATTCTGATAATAATTGATGCTTTTCCTTAAAAATCTTGACAATAAATATTGAATCAATTCTGTTTTCATGGGAATTCCTCCTGAGCAATGCAACTAGGAAGTTCTAAGATTCTTATCGGCATCTGAATCTTTTCTTCAGTTCAAGATTTTCAAGCTTCAATCACATGTTGTCAGAGTAGAAAAAATGAAGTTTTTAATCAACTAAGTGAATTGAGGAACATAGAAATACAATCAAACAAACTAATAACTAAACCTCCTAGAATATACAAATAACTAGTCACTATTTTAGCTCCAACTAGTCAAGATCTCATGAAATGGTAAAACTATACAGAAATGCTCCATATAAACAAAAAGCATGTTGTTCTTGTAAAAATAAGAACGTACGATCTCTACTGTCGGTGAGCGCGATGCTAACAAGAATCTGACAAGACACAAGCAGCAAGCGCATGAAAAATCTGCAACTCATTTTTTACAGACACTTGAATCCCCTACAGGGGGCTTTGAAAAACTGGTGAAGAAAAAGATTTTGTTGCAAGTAGGAATGAAAATTTAAACAATTATATGTTGCACATATGATGGTTGACCACAATGCCTAACCAGACAACGAAAGGAACAAGTCCAATTGACTAAGTCTATAGATACAAAAAATAATGCAAACTTTGTCTCTTACTCTTCATTATATTACTTCCCCAGCATTAGACAAATAGCAAATACCACCTTGCGTATGTCACACATAACAGGCGGAATCACAGAGTCTCCACAAAAATTGTATCTCTCTCTCTTTGCCCTACAAGAAAAGGCCCTACAAGAAGAGTAAAGAAATTAGCACAACATTAGCTATTAATTATATGCATCGCTTGCATATTTAATGGGAAAATGGAGCATGCAGAGGTGATTGTCTGCAGAAAGATGGGATCTTGGTCAAGTCATCACAACTTTTCCAACTCTATTCAACTCTGGATATGGTTGATTCCATCAAAATTCAAAACATTGATTGAGCTAATATACAAATAATTCAATTATTTTTCGTACTCGTCAAAGAAAAAATATCTAAGTTTTCTATTTTTGCTTTATCGGCAAGGAATCTTTGAACGCACAAAGGGCTACTGCCAAACATAATCCTTAAAATTAAAGGAAACAATTGTTTTTTCTCGCATTCGTGCCTCCTTAACTCCGTCCGAGTATTCAAATATTAGTATTTGAAGCGATTGAGAGCACACCAACTATTGTATTTTATTTCCTTCAAAAAAAAAAAACTATTGTATTTTATTAGAAAACTTTGAATACATAATATCTTATTTTAAAACATTTTTATATATTAACAAAATTATATATTTGTATATATTTTTGTTTTTCTTTAAATAGATGTAATTTTATTCATTGATTTTATATATTATAATATAAAATACTTTCGATATTATAGGTCTCACTATATATATAGATTTAATACAACTAAAATAAAATACATCAAACACAAAATTACAAAAATAGTAATTTAATTTACAAAACTATCTTATAAAACAAATTATACTTGTGTTATTAAAAAAACAGTAAATATAGAGAGAGATATTTTAATTAAAAAGGCAAATATAATTTTATCAAATTTGAATTGATTGTGCATCGATATTTTAGTCGAAAAATTAGTAAATGAACCAAAAAAATTAAAAATAAAATTAATGTTGATGTGATGCATTTTAGAGGAAAAATCGCAAAGATTTAATTATATAGAATTAATTGGGTTAGTATATTAGCGGATTATCTTGCACATAATATTTTATTTAATAATATTAAAATATAGTTAACAAAATTATATACTTTTATAAAATGCATATAGTAACTTATTTAAAATATTTGTAACTTTTCTTCATCGATACTATATTGTAGTATAGTTATATTATAAATAAAAATCATATACCACAGCCTATAAAATTGAGTCTGGTATACAAATTAGTTCATAAAAATTAGACTTATATTATTTAAATTACAATAAATAATTAAATTTATAACACCCTGATTTTTAAATAAAGAAATATCAGTTAAGGTGCATTAGGATGCGTCACGTTTGTTTTGGGATCCATGATATATTGAAATGGTTCATAACATCAGCTTATTTTTTACATGAGAGACAAAAGGTGGAGCACTGCACTTCATCGATCTCGCCCGTCATTACCTCATCAATATGTACATTTAGAAGTATATAAATGACTAAGTACACGAATGTACTTAATGGACACAAGCCAAAAAAATATATATTTATATGATTATCGACCACGGTGAAATGCAACACTATCTTCACGTTAAATTTTATCAATCTGAGTACTTTTCAATTCACTCAAGTGAAAACTATTTACTTGTTTGAAGGTTCAATAGCTAGGCAAATCATAGTCGTAGGTAATTGTTTAACTAGGCAAAATAGAATGTAATCAAGCATACAAGTAACGAAGCAATAACAAAACATGTAATTAAACTTCACAAGCCAAAACAATTGAGTAATTTGCTTAGGTAGATCAAAATCTCAAGTTCAACAATAAGAAGATAGTGAGTGTTGATTGAATTTCTATTGTTCAAAGTTGAATCAAACTTTGTTGTAAAGCAAGTTTAATCCCTAGGAGGTTGAGCAATCGACCCTACATTCGCTAGCCACTTGCTACGGAAAACTAGCGGTAGATGACACTAGGAATTGCAAACAGCTACGTTATTAACCCCTAGATCACTCCCAATCGACCGTCAATTATCGCCCTACGACCTAGCCCCGCACAGGGATTGGAATTAAAATCGTAAGAAAATACACTTTTCACGACGATTCCGCCCGCGTGTTAGTTACAACGTTCACATCAACTACCTCTAAGGTTGGCTATTACCTACACCTAAGAGATATGGAATAAGCTCAAGTGCAATTCAATCCCTCAAAGGAAAGTAAACAAGCAAATTTGATATCAACTCATCACAATATCCATTCTACAACACTCACAAATGAATTTAGTTCTTCATACCTTGAATTGAGTACAAAGCAATAAGAGAAATGAGAGAATCCATTACAAAATAGCAAGGTTTAAGTATGATCTTCTTTGATTGCCTTCCTTGGACTTGATCTACCTTCCTCCCTTCTAGATCTTCACCAAGTTGGAAGAATTTGGCTTGAATCTCCTTGAATGTGGATGGGGAATGGTTTGAAGATGAATCTAGAGAGAACTCTCGTGACGGTTATTTGAAATATGACCAAAAGTTCTTTTAAAATGCGAAAATCCCCCTTTTATAGACGAGCTCCCAGGACTTTGGATCGCCTGAGCCACCCATGGCTTGCCCGAGCCATGCTGGAA
Organism: Plectranthus barbatus; assembly: GCA_026898455.1. Lineage (NCBI taxonomy): Eukaryota > Viridiplantae > Streptophyta > Magnoliopsida > Lamiales > Lamiaceae > Plectranthus > Plectranthus barbatus. Next base: position 250,585 of record JAPKLW010000831.1, read on the forward strand.
ACCACAGAACTGGAAAAACTCTAACTTGCTCGCCCGGGACAACCTCGCTCGGCCGAGCCTGCTCTCTGTCGGCACGGCTCGGTTTAGCCTGCAGAGCTCAGCCGAGCGAGCCCTCTGTTCGCTTGGCTCGGTCGAGCCTGCTTCGCTCGGCTGGGTGGCTCCTCCAAACTCCAAAACTCTTCCTTTTGCTCCGCTTAGGCGATCCAACTTCCTTCTAACCTTCGGCTCGGACGATTTACCTCCAAAACTCACCCAAAAGTGCTATAATATGCTCAAAACCTATCCTACAACATTCAAAAATACAAAAACACGAAAACACGACAAAAGAACAACAAAAACATATGATATGAGGGTAAAATGAACGCAAACATGCACGCTCACACATCGAAATATAGGTCATTTTACACACATATCATAATCCCCCAAACTTGAACCTTTGATTGTCCTCAATCAAAACAAAGTAAAGCAATCCATGAACCTCATGAAACAATCCTCACAGCTCATCTTAGTTATCTTGGCATGCCCTAATCAATCGAGATCATCACCTAACTTTGTGACACGGTTAATGCTAAGGACTTGAACCACTCATCAATTTTTGGATAAAGAAATGATAACACTCCCTTACGTGTTTAGGGACGATGAGCATCATTCATTCACAAGATATCGAGCACAATTTCCATAGGCTTGAAACTATTCTCACCACTATACTACAACGAGTTGGCTCCTAAAATCAAGAAGGTCTTTGTTTTTTGTTATAATGTGGCTTACTAAAAGGTAGGTGGTTTTGGGCCAAAGTGACTAAACTCCTTAATTTCCCAAAACCCCCAAACTTATTTTCTTCAATCCACTTCAAACCCGAGGCTTCTTATTCACAACATTTCTTTCCCTTTCTTCTTTCACTTTTTTTTTCATATTTTTTTTCCACACCATCATTCATTCTTTTCATGGTGCTTTTCTTTCTTTTCTCTTTTTTTTTCAAGCACCCAAAATTTTTGTTGGTGCAACAATTCTTAGGATTCACATCAATCCTTTATTTCATAACTTCCATGCCTCAATACTTGCAATACAACGATACCAAACAATTCCCAACCCAACTCTCATCACCGTATTCACCCTCATACACTCTTTTCCCCCAAAATTTGTCCTAATAATTTCAAAGGAAATCCTCCATTAAGGCTCAATCACGGGGGTCAAAGGTATGAAAGGTAAAATTATGATAACATCCACCTTATACTCCCGGAGTGAAAGGTAGGACTAACAATTGATGGCCTAATATCATTTTTTAGTTACCAAACTCATGCCAAAATAGATAGAGAATAAGTGCAAGTTCTAGATCTTGTGCTCTCAATCTTGCAACTCACAATCGATAAAGATATGACAATATCATGGCTCAAATCTCACAGCTTTTTTGTCAAGTCCTATGCATTAACCACACACAAAACTCGGCAATTCAAAAGTTCAACTAAAGCATGCCTTGACAACTAGATTCCGCTCTATCATTGGTCAAGGTAAATATCAAGCTCACTAAGTAAATCATGATTCAAATCTCAAGCTCTTGTTTGGGTTCATCACACACACACAAGCACACAACATCCTAACAACAATCTACATGCCATAAAACAATGTAATGAATCTAATTGGTAGAAGGAACGATATAAATCGTTACCCCTCGGCACACACGATCAAACCACTCTCCTTGCCTTATTTGTACCTATTACAAATCAACACAAACACCACCAAACTATTGAGCAAAATCAAGCCAATTAAGTTCTTATTTCCACCAACTTCCACAAACCAATCATCAACAAAAATAGGCAATATCTACTAGCTCCACCATTCAAACCAAACCATTAAACATTGCACAAACCAAACCAAATAGAAAGAATTCAATCTCATGCAAGCTCGCTAATAATCATCAACAAACCCATTCAATTAAAATTTAAACATCAAAATATTATCCATATTCAAATATCCAAAATCAAATCCAAAGTGAAGGTAAATCAATACTGTTATACAACCAAATCGAATTTTTAACTAACTAGAAAGCAGTAAAGAGATAGAAAGAGAGAGGAGAGAGAGAAGATCACGTCACCGACTACCGACACTTCCCCCCAAACTTAGTCAAGTGAGACTAAGTTTGTAAAAAGGTAGGCGGTGAGGTCACACTCCATGGGATCCTGCGACAAGTCCTACAAAGAAAATTGCAAAAATCAATCCACAAGATAACAATTGAAACAACATAAGACAAACAAATACCACACTCCAGATGGGTTGCCTCCCATCAAGCGCCTTTTAAAGTCCATAGCTTGACTACCGTACCTTAATCAATAAAAGAAACTTCCAACACAGTACGAAGTACATCATTCACATAATATGGTTTAGCCCGATGTCCATTAATCTTAAAACAAGGACCACCATTCTAACGTGCTAACTCCAATGTACCATTGTCAAATACTTGCTTCACAACGAAAGGCCCAGACCATTTTGAGCGAAACTTACCAGGCATCAGCTTTAGCCGAGAATTGAAAAGAAGCACCAAATCACCGGGAGCAAAAGATTTACCCCTAATGTGCAGATCATGAAACTTCTTTGTGCACTCCTTGTAAATCTTTGAGTTTTCATAAGCCTCATTGCAGAATTCATCCATTGAATTTAAATGCAAAGCTCGTTCACCTTGAGCCTTCCTCCAATCAACATTAACAATCTTCAAAGCCCAATAGGCCTTATGTTCCAACTCAACCGGTAAATAACACGATGATATGTGCGTAAAATGATTTATTTTTCGATGTGTGAGCGTGCATGTTTGTGTCCATTTTACTCTAATATCATATGTTTTGTTGCTCTTTTGTCGTGTTTTCGTGTTTTTGTGTTTTGGAAGTTGTAGGTTGCGTTTTGAGCGTATTATAGCATTTTTGGTGGAGTTTTGGAGGTAAATTGCCGAGTTTGGAGTCCAAGGAGGTTAGGCTAGCCCGAGCGGAGCGAAAGGAAGAATTTTGGAGTTTGGAGGAGCCGCCCGGCCCGACGAAGCAGGCTCAGCCGAGCTAAGCCGGACAGAGGGCTCGCTCCGCCGAGCTCTGCAGGCTCGATCGAGCCCTGCCAACAGAGAGCAGGCTCGGTCGAGCGGGTCTGGCTCGATCGAGCTAGACTGGGATTTCAAAGATTCTGGCGGTTTTTCTCCTTGCTCGGGCGAGCCAACCTTGGCCCGGGCAATCTGAGGCTCTGCCAACTCGTTATAAAAGGGGGATTTTCACATTTAAAAAAACATTTGGTCAGATTTCAAATAACCGTCATGAGAGTTCTCTCTAGATTCATCTCCAAACCATACCCTATCCATATTCAAGTAGATTCAAGCTAAATTCTTCCAATTTGGTGAGGATCTAGAAGGAAGGAAGGTAGATCAAGTCCAAGGAAGGCAACCAAATGAGATCATACTTAGACCTTGATATTTTGTAATGGATTCTCTCATTTCCCTTATTGATTTGTACTCAATTCAAGGTATGAAGAACTACATTTTAAGTGTTGTAGAATGGATATTGTGAAGAGTTGATATCAAATTTGCTTGTTTACTTTCTTTTGAGGGATTGAATTGCACTTGAGCGTATTCCTTATCTCTTAGGTGTAGGTAATAGCCAACCTTAGAGATAGTTGATGTGAACGCTGCAGCCAACACGCGGGCGGAATCGTCGTGAAAAGTGCAAATTCTTACGATTTTAGTTCCAATCCCTGTGCGGGGCTAGGTCGTAGGGCAATAATTGACGGTCGATTGGGAGTGATCTAGGGGTTAATAACGTAGCTGTTTGCAATTCCTAGTGTCATCTACCGCTAGTTTTCCGTACCAAGTGGCTAGCGAATGTAGGGTCGATTGCTCAACCTCCTAGGGATTAAATCTTGGTTTACAACATAGTTTGATTCAACTTGGAACAATAGAAATTCAATCAACACTCACTATCTTCTAATTTTTGAACTTGAGATTTTGATCTACCTAAGCAAGTTACTCATTGTTTTGGCTTGTTGAAGTTTAATTACATGTTTTGTTATTGCGTTGTTACTTGTATGCTTGATTACATTCTATATTGCCTAGTTAAACAAATACCAACGACTATGTTTCACTTAGCTATTGAACCTTCAAACAAGTAAATAGTTTTCACTTGAGCGAATTGAAAAGTACTCGGATTGATAAAATTTAACGTGAAGATAGTGTTGCATTTCACTGTCGTCACGTTTTTGGTGCCGTTGCCGGGGACTTCATTTAGTAAGTTGCTAGATATTGGGGGAAAAGTGAAGCTAGTAGGCTAGGTGTTTGTGTTTTTGTTTGTGTGAATAATTTGTTGTTTGTTTTTTTTGTATTTGTTGGTACTTTGAGTTTGTTGGATTCTTGTAGGGGTAAAATGGAGAATCATCGAGGAACTCACTCAGAGAGGCTTAACAATCTCCAAAGGGAATTGGATGAGATGAGAGAAAAGATGTTGGAGAGACAACGACCGAGGAAGCCAATCCGGTTGGTATTTGAAGAGAGCTACCCATGGATGGAAGAGAGGAGACATGATCGAATGGTGAAGCCGAATTGGGGATATGAAGAAAATGAGTGTAGTAATGAAATATATAGAGATAAATGGGGTAATGGTCACCTCCGGAACAACATGAACAATCCCTCATCTAATGGCTACTCTCCATGTAGACTTTATGAGAACCAAACTTGGAATCCATCCATGAAAAGAGTTCATTGTGATGAATGGGGTAGCCGTGATCATGAAAGAACTAGAGAAACGAGATCATCTCAGGAAGCTTTGGAGAGGAAACCGAATAAGCTCGAGGGAAGGCTTTTGGAGATAAGAATGCAACTATCCGATATCGTGAAGAAGGTGAGTGAGGAACCTCGAGTAGAAGAATATGAAATTTTGGAAGATGAATGTGAAGATGCGGTAATGGTGCTTGAGGAAGTTTAGATTTCAAGATATGGAAATAGAGGAGGTTCAAGAAAAGGAACCAAAGAAGGAAAGAGAAGCCTTACTCCAAGAAGATGAAGAGGTTGAAGGCACCAAGGTGGAAATATTGGCGGAAAGTCCATGTGGCGATGTGGCACCTACATTTCCTTCAAGATTGATAGACAAGGGGGTAAAGGAGGTGATCCTTGGAGACAAAGTGTATGAATCGGATTATTTGATCGGAAAAGGAGGTGATGAGAAGTTGTTGATTAATCCAAATGAGGGACAAGTCGAGACGTATATAATTTGGATTCCGTTGGATGATGCATTGGAGATCAAATCAAAGAAGGAATCACCACCTTGGACATTTGAGATTTTTAAGATAGGCAATCTTCCTTGGAAGGATGAGAGGGGTGAAAGAAACATTGCCATTGACAAATTGCTTCCAAGTAAATGCCGATTAAGGGAGAAAGGTGTATTAAAAATCCACAAGATTTTTGACAATGGATGAGAATGGTGAGGTCGTCTAGCTACCGATGTTAAGGAAGCGCTTGTTGGGAGGCAACCCAACCAATTTTCTTTCGTTTGTTTAATTACTTTTAGTTGTTGTGATTTTGAATAAATGTCTAGTTTGTTTGGTTTTGTGTTTGTATGGAGGAACTACAAGATCAAGAGGAGTGACGATGCACCGTCCACCGTTTTTGCAAACTTAGTCTCACTTGACTAAGTTTGGGGGGATGTGCCGGTAGTCGGGCCTTGGTTTCTTCCTCTCCTTTCTTCCTCTATCCTAGTTTGCTTTAGTTTAGTTTAGTTGCTGGATATTGTCCCTTTATTGGATTTGATTCGATTTGGTTGTACCTATATTAATATTCTACCTTGGATGAATGTTTTGGACTATGCTCATCTTGATGATATGTATGGATATTTTCATGGGTTTGAGTTTGTTGAACATTGGTTTTGATGGTATGTATGGTGGAGCTAGTGGAAAAATGATTTATTTGTATAGATTTTTGGATAGTGGAATGATGGTGGAAAGAGGTTTTGGAAGTGAATGTGGCTTATGCTTGCTATTGTTTGATATTTGATGATGGATGGAATTATTAATGAGTTGACATTATTTACTACTTCCTATTATGCATAGTTTGTGGTTTGGATTATTGGTTTGGTTTGTATGGTTGAGCTAGTGGATATTGTCTTATCATTGTTGATATTTGGTTTGTGAAAAGTTTGGTGGATATGAGAGCTTTAATGGCTTGTTTTATGCTTAATAGTTTGGTGGTGTTTGTGTTGATTTAGTAGGTACAAATAAGGTCTTGGAGAAGCGGTTCGATTGTGGCTACCGATGGGTAACCCATTCTATCGTTTCTCTTGCCAATTAGTTGCATTGCATGTAGATTGTTTTTAGGTTGTTGTGTGCTTGTGTGTGTGTGATGAACCCGAACTAGGCTTGAGGTTTGAATCATGATTTACTTGGTGAAGTTGGATGTTTATCTTAACCAATGATAGGGCGGAATCTAGTTGTCGAAGCATGTCTTAAGTTTAACTTTTGAATTGCCGAGTTTTGTGAGTGGTTAATGCATAGGACTTGACAAAAAGATGTGAGGTTTGAGCCATGATATTGTCATATCTATATTGTTTGTGAGTGGCAAGATTGAGAGTACGAGATCTAGAACTTGCACCCCTTCTCTATCTATTCGCATGAGTGTGTAACTAGAAAATGATCTTAGGCCATCGATTCTTAGTCCTACCTTTCACACCGGGAGTATAAGGTGGTTGTTATCATTAATTTGCCTTTCATATCTTTGACCCCCGTGATTGAGCTTTATTGGTGAATCTTCTTTGATATGATTAGGACCATATTTGGGGGGAAAGAGTGTATGAGGGTGAATACGGTGACGAGAGTTGGGTTGGGAATTGATTAGAGTTCTATTGATGGGAAATGTTGAGGCATGAAAGTGAAAAAATAATAGCATAAATGTAAACCGAGTATAGGCCGCAACCTTACAGCAGCACAGGGGCATACCCCAGGGATAAAAACAGACACCCGAGGTTCACAAACAGTGTGACCATCGGGACAAGCAATCTAACCCTGCAAATACAAGTACACGGGGCATACCCCGGTAGAAAGATGACATCTAAGCACACTATAAGGTGACCAGCCCAACAATGGCCCAAATCTCACACCTACCGAGATAACCCAACAGAAATCAACCACCCAAAACGATCATACCGATAGTAGTCCTGGGTCCGAAAGAGAAATGCCATCCTAACTAGGTCAGCACGACATCCCCCTTCATCATACTCAAAACCAAGCGATGTAGGCATACTAACTAGGTCAGCCCACCCACATCACACTATCGATATGATCACAAACCAACAGAAAACACAGAAGAGACCACTAATGGGTATTCCAGTCAAGATGAGCAACAACCTCATCAATCGGGAACACCGAGTAAAGAATACGAAAAACGTCCTCCTTAATGCCCTTCACAACTGCAGCGGCATCAAAGGGAGCACCATTAAAGACTTTCTTGTTCCTTGCATGCCAGATATGGTTCGCCGTGGCGGCCAGAGCAAGATAACGGGCTTTCTTCAAGACTTTGGACCAGCTCCTCTCCCGCAGGCACCACTTCAGCGCAGCTTCCACGGTCGATGTCCTATGCTTCAGTCCAAGCCACTCCCGCACATCCCTCCAAACCCGTGAGGTTTCCCTACATTCAAAAAAGAGATGCTTAGCGGTTTCATTAACAGAGTCACAAAGCTGACAGACCAAGGGCACATCATCACTTAAAAAGCACATGCGGTCCCTAGTCTTAAGCCTGCCATGTAAAATAAACCAAAGGGTAATAGAAAAACGAGGAGGGATAGGAGACTTCCATATGGTCTTGTGCCAAAAGCGCCGAGTCCCCTTAATCCTCCAAAACTCGTAAGCCCCAGTCACCCCTTTCTGAGCGAACATCCTATCAAGTAGTCTGCCCGCACTCTCCGCATCCCCTGAAGCAGCCTGCAAAAGAGAATCACGAAGAGTAAAGATCCTCTTCAAAAACACAGAGTCTCGAGAGTTAATATTAAAAGTCCATAGATCATCTCCCCTCAAGTACTCCGTGTGGACCCAGCGAATCCACAATGAATCCGTCTTCTTATGTATATTCCAGAGCACCTTCGTGAAAAGGGCATCATTCCATTTCTTCACATCATGAATACCCAGACCCCCCTCCTCCTTTGGGGTGCAGACCGTCTTCCAGGCGACAGGCGAAGACTTAGTTCCCCAAAGGAAGGTCCTCACCAGCCTGTTAATCCGATCAATCACACCCTCCGGAATCGGAAGGACCTGAAACCAATAGTTCTCCACCCCCTGCACCACAGCTCTAATCAATTCCGCCCTACCTGCAAGAGATAAAGAACTATTAGACCATCTCCGAATAAGCCCCGTAATCTGATCAATCAGGGGAGAATATTGATCATTCAAAAGGTTGTGAGAAGCAAGAGGAAGCCCCAGAAACTTGATCGGCCAAGTCCCCACTGGAAACTCAAACAATTGTTGTATCTGTTCCTCCTCCCACCTACTGAGTCCCCCAAAATATATGTTAGACTTGCGGTTATTAATCACAAGTCCCGACGTCGCAGAAAATTCCCTGAGGGCATCAGCCACAACCTGCATACCAGCAACAGTACCCTTGCCAAACACCAACAAATCATCAGCAAACATAAGGTGTGTAATATTCAACGAATCACATTTTGGCAAGTACGCATATCTAGAGTCCCTAATCCTGACAGATAAGAGCCTAGACAAATACTCCATGCACAGAAGAAATAGAATCGGAGACATAGGATCACCCTGTCTCAGACCCCTCCTACCCTCAATGTAACCATGCACCCCCCCATTCATAAACAACGAAAACGTAGGGCAAGTCACACATATCATAATCCAATGGATGAACTGAGGGTGAAAGTTCAAACCGTGGAGGACCTCATACAGAAACTCCCAAGAGATAGAGTCGTAGGCCTTCTGTAGATCAATCTTCAATAAGCACCGCCCAACTCCTTTTCTCTGCGTCTTCTTCTCAAAGCCTCTAACTATTTCCTGCGCCAAAAGAAAATTATCAGTGATATTCCTTCCCCGTAGGAAAGCAGCCTGTGCAGGGTTAATAATAGAGGGCAAAAACAGCCGTATGCCCCATCCTACGACAAGAAGAACAAAAGCTTGGAAAGAATTCATAAACAACTTCCTGTTCAAATTCCATGCCATTCGGCATAACAATCGACACATGCTCTTTCCTGGGTGCCAAAGCATCGACAAGAATCAACAACCGGGGACCTGCAACAGATTTTCTAAACAGCACACGATGATCAACTTGGAGAGGTTCTCCAATCATAGATCCAATTTTACTAAGAGCATTTAAATTCCACAATCGAAGCGGCAAATTAGGCAATGTAATCCATATGCGAAATTTAAATTCTGGGGAAGAGTCAAACCGAAAATCAGCCGGAAGCGAGCAGACAACAAGAGGAATACCAAATACATATTGCGTACCTTGATTGCGTATTACCTCTCTATCCTCAGCTGATCTACATCGGATGATAAGCCACCCCTTGGGGTGATAGGCTACCTTCACCGGGCGAGCCCATCGCTTGACAGCGTTTTCCGTAGCCTCCTTGCCCGGAAACCGGCCACCATAAAATCCCAAAAGGCAGAAACCCATAAAATTATCTTCATCAATGCAGTCATCATTGTTCAAACAAAGTTTTTCACAGTTTAGGTCAACATGACGCAGCACCGTATCCTCAAAACGAACATTTGGCTCCTCCAAAAGCTTGCCAATCAACCAAGGATTTTCACCTCGGTTGTTTGGGAGGCCATGCGTCCCATTAGTAGCAGGGCCAATGCCCGAATCGAGGTTCGCCATACCTACAGCTTAAAAACACCAACCCACACCACAGAGATAGTAACCAAACGAAGAGCAAGTGTTAAACAGATGTATAGCGACACACCTACCACCTGTTCGACGAAATGCCAAAACCAGAAAATAAATTGCTGAAAAATGGAAAATGGAGTTTTCAAAATGCAAGGGATACCACAAATCTCCACGGGGCAGAGACCATCCAGCGTGCACGACTGAGAGAAGTCTCGCTGCACTCGAGAGCTAAAAGGAGAGTCACCTACAACCTCTCAAACAAGCAAGGGATCACCACCAGTGTGTACACCACCCTGATCGCGATCAGCCAGCGTAAACGGGGTCTCCCTTGATCTGGTGCTTGAGAAAGAGGCTGCTGGACTCAGAGGTAAGGACCAAAACCAGAAAAATGAGCCACGAGCCTAGTATATAAGAAAGGAACACCCTTCCAGATTGTGCACACCAGGTGCTCGATAGAAAGCTAAGGCCAAGAAAATCAAAGAACTCAAAGGAATTGAAAAGGTCAGAAACGATTAAGCGTGAGATGGATAGGCAAGCGCTATCACAACACACCAACCACGAGCATGCAAACAGAAGAGAAGAAAAACTAAATATGGCGGCAGCTAAGAGGAATTAATGCCCAGAAACATGCAAGCCAAGAACAATGCACAGGGATAAAGACAATAGAATACACAATCAGCATAACATAGGTCACACAGTAACCTAGATAAGTCTATATCTCAATACTATGGCAAGGCATACACGAAGCTATAAGCACGACAGAAAGCAAACACGCTAAAGAGATGGAACACGGAGCTAACAACCACCAGGAGATGTAGGAAAAGTAGTCAAAAAGACTCACAAAAACACAAAACTAAGAATGATGGAAGAATGAGGATGCAAGAATGCAGGATCGAGCACAATCAATAAAACACAAATAAAAAAAACCATACCTGCTGCGAAGAATGAACACACAACACTTACCAAGGTACACCGAAACTAACCAACAAGAGTAGGAGAGGCGAGCGAGGGTCAGAGCATCTCCCGCAAGAAGGGCACACAAAGGTAGATCCAAGCAAGGCCAAAAGAGAGCACCAAATCCTGCAAGTAGCGAAGAGAGAAGCTAGGGAGGGAAAGTTAGCCAAAAACGAAAGACTCAGAAAAAGGGGGCCTGATCAGTAATCACAATCCGCAGCAGCGAAACACTCAGAGGCTCAAAAATCAGAGATAGTGGTCGGTCAATCCACTATTCTGAAGAGAGAGCATCTAGGTAATATAGTAGGTGGAGAGAACGGTATATGAACGAATGACCCAGGCACAATAAGCCGCCGTGTTCCAGAGTTGAAGAACCACGGGTCCAAGTCCACCATGCACCGTCACACCCCAGACAAATCACAATCACACCACACTGTTATCCGCCGAGAGTCGTACAGATGCGGGAATACGCCGGGAAGCAAGCAGCACCGGGTATGGCGGTATTCAACGTCCGAATACCTGGTGATAGAACACCCTTCGCACCTCAGCCCTGGATAGACGTATGATCAACACCAAGGAGCAGCAGGGGTGTTGCGGCGAGAATGAGGCAGAATAATGAATCACACGTCCAAGATTAATCAGAGACTCAAGGATGGAGCGATACAAGCCAAGGCTACTCTGCAAAATTTCCGCAGGTTGAGATTTGATTTGAACGATGGGCAACTGAACCGACGCTTTATTAGGGTTTCTGAGCCAGGGCAGCGGACAGGACTCCGACGCCTGCAGCGGACCGGCAAGGGCGGCGAACTCAGAGAATAACGACGGTGGTGTGGTAGAAATTTTCGAATGGGAGGCGAACAGTACTAGAGACCCGGACACACGGTTCTAGCGAGAGGGAGGTATCTCAAACTGTTCACGGCGGCTGGGGTTACCGGTGAAGGCCGGCGGTGGTCGGAAAAAAAAGGTGGTAGGGGTGGTGAAGGGAGGTGGACGATCGGTGGAGGGAGGGAGAAGGGATAAACGAAAATTTCAAATTCTAGAGAGAAGGAGGAGCTTCTCTCTCTAGAATCCCACTAGATCACCAGAAGCATGATAAATTGGTCGAGGCATGAAAGATATGAAATAAAGGATTGGTTTGAATCCTAGAAAATGTGGCACCAACGAAATTTTTGGTGCAAGTGTTTGAAAAAGAAAAAAAAAGGGCACCGACAAAATGAATGAATGATGGTGCAATTGAAAAAATTATGAAAAAGAAGATGAAAAGAAAAAGAAAAAAAAAAGTGTTGTGAAATGAATAAGCCTCGGGGTTTGAAGTGGTTCGAAGAGAACAAGTTTGGGGGGTTTTGAGAAATTGAGAAGTTTAGTCACTTTGGCCCAAAACCACCTACCTTTTAGTTAGCCACGTTACAACCCGTGAAAAGACCTTTTTTATTCTAGAAACTGACTCGTTGTAGTATAGTGGTGAGAATGGATGCAAGCCTATGGAAATCAAGCTCGATATCTTGTCGAGTGAATCTCATCGTCCCTAAACACGTGAGGGAGTGCTTTCGTTTCTTGTATCCATTCTTGATGAGTGGTTCATGTCCTTAGCATTAACCTAGTCACAAAATTAGGTGATAATCTCATTTTACTTGAACATGCTTAGATAATCTTGATGAGCTATGAGGTATTGCACGAGGTAGATTAAAGGCTTTACTTTGTTTTGATTCAGGACAATCAAAGGTTCAAGTTTGGGGGATTATGATATGTGCGTTAAATGACTTATTTTTTGATGTGTGAGCGTCCATGTTTGTGTCCATTTTACTTTCATATCATATGTTTTTGGTGCTCTTTTGTTGTGTTTTCATGTTTTTGTGTTTTGGAAGTTGTAGGTTGCGTTTTGAGCGTATTATAGCATTTTTGGTGGAGTTTTGGAGGTAAATCGCCGAGTTTGGAGTCCAAGGAAGTTAGGCTAGCCCGAGCGGAGTGAAAGGAAGGACTTTGGAGTTTGGAGGAGCCGCCCGGCCGAGCGAAGCAGGCTCGGCCCAGCCAAGCCGGACAGAGGGCTCGCTCGGCCGAGCTTTGCAGGCTCGACTGAGCCTTGCCAACAGAGAGCAAGCTCGGTCGAGCGGGTCTGGCTCGGTCGAGCCAGACCGGGATTTCAAGGATTCTGGCAGTTTTTCTCCTTGCTCGGGCGAGCTAACCTTGGCCCGGGCGATCCGAGGCTCTGCCAACTTGTTATAAAAGGGGGATTTTCGCATTTAAAAAAAACTTTTGGTCAGATTTCAAATAACCGTCACGAGAGTTCTCTCTAGATTCATCTCCAAACCATTCCCCATCCATATTCAAGTAGATTCAAGCTAATTTCTTCCAATTTGGTGAGGATCTAGAAGGAAGGAAGGTAGATCAAGTCCAAGGAAGGCAACCAAAGGAGATCATACTTAGACCTTGATATTTTGTAATGGATTCTCTCATTTCTCTTATTGATTTGTACTCAATTCAAGGTATGATGAACTAAATTCAATTGTGAGTGTTGTAGAATGGATATTGTGAAGAGTTGATATCAAATTTGCTTGTTTACTTTCCTTTGAGGGATTGAATTGCACTTGAGCCTATTCTTTATTTCTTAGGTGTAGGTAATAGCCAACCTTAGAGATAATTGATGTGAACGCTGCAGCCAACACGCGGGCGGAATCGTCGTGAAAAGTGTATATTCTTACGATTTTAGTTCCAATCCCTGTGCGGGGCTAGGTCGTAGGGCAATAATTGACGGTCGATTGGGAGTGATCTAGGGGTTAATAACGTAGCTGTTTGCAATTCCTAGTTTCATCTACCGCTAGTTTTTCGTAGCAAGTGGCTAGCGAATGTAGGGTCGATTGCTCAACCTCCTATGGATTAAACTTGGTTTACAACATAGTTTGATTCAACTTGGAACAATAGAAATTCAATCAACACTCACTATCTTCTAATTGTTGAACTTGAGATTTTGAACTACCTAGGCAAGTTACTCATTGTTTTGGCTTGTTGAAGTTTAATTACATGTTTTGTTAATGCGTTGTTACTTGTATGGTTGATTACATTCTATATTGCCTAGTTAAACAAATACCAAAGACTATGTTTCACCTAGCTATTGAACCTTCAAACAAGTAAATAATTTTCACTTGAGCGAATTGAAAAGCACTCGGATTGATAAAATTTAACGTGAAGATAGTGTTGCATTTCACCGTCGTCACACGACTTCCCGAATACCAATTGATATGGTGACATACCAATCGGAGTTTTGAAAGCCGTGCGATAAGCCCATAAAGCATAATCTAAATGCTTTGACCAATCTTTCCGGGAAGCTACTGTTTTCTCAAGAATCGTTTTGATTTCCCTATTGGCAAGCTCAGTTTGGCCATTAGCTTGAGGGTGATATGGAGTAGTTACTCGGTGCTTAACTCCATATCGTACCAATAAATTCTCCAGCAATTTTTTTACAGAATTGGCTTCCCCCATCACTAACTAACGCTCTAGGAATTCCAAAACGTGTTACTAATCCTTGCAAAAATTTCAGCACAACTTTAGCATCATTAGTAACAGTTGCAGAAGCTTCCACCCAATGGGACATATAATCCACAACAAGCAAAATATAATGATAGCCACAAGAAGAAGGAAACGGGCCCATAAAATTAATCCCCCAAACATCAAACAAATCAACTTCAATAAAAAGTCTAGAGGGCATCTCATCCCGACGAGTAATGGAACATGTTTTCTGACATCTATCACAAGCCTTAACAAATTCATGCAATCACGGTAAATAGAAGGCCAATAAAAACCAAAAGACAATACCTTCAGGGCCGTTCTATTGGCAACAAAATGCCCCCCCACTCTCAGAAGCATGGCATTCCTCTATTATCTGTCTCCACTCTCCCTGGTGCACACATCTTTGAATGACTCCATATGCACATCTACGAAACAAGAAGGGCTCCTCCCAATAATAAAATCGCACATCTTTGAGGAACTTCTTCTTTTGATGGTACTTCAAGTCAGGAGGAAATATTCCAGCCACAAGAAAATTAGAAAAATCAGCGTACCAAGGAGTATTATAAGCCACATAAAATACTTGTTCATCGAGGAAACTATCATTAATACAATGTTAATTGTCGCCCCCACCAACAGGTTCCTCTAACCGAGACAAATGATCAACTATCACATTCTCACACCCTTTCCTATCTCTAATTTCTATATCGAATTCCTGTAACAATAAAATCCACCTAATGAGTCTAGGTTTTGCATCTGGTTTTTTAAACAGGTACTGTATAGCAGCATGATCAGTGTACTCAATAGACTAGGCACCTTCCAAATATGAGCGAAATTTATCATATGCATAAACCACTGCTAAAAACTCATTTTCAGTTACAGTGTAATTACATTGAGCTGGATTTAAAGTCTTACTAGCATAGGCAATTACCCTAAAAACTTTATCCCTAACTTGTCCTAGAGCTACCCCAAAGTGCAACATCACTTGCATCACACATCAACACAAAAACCTTATCCCAATTTGGTGAAATAAGCACCGGAGCTGTCACAAGAGCCTTTTTCAATTTCTCAAAAGCAACAACATACGCTTCATCAAAAACAAATTGCACATCTTTCTCAAGCAAACAACATAAAGGTTTAGTTATCTTAGAAAAATCCTGAATAAATCTCCTATAAAATCCAGCATGTCCTAAAAAACTCCTCACACCTTTCACCGTCTTAGGAATGGGTAATTGTTCAATAGCACAAATCTTAGCTTTATCAACTTCTTACCCTTTACTAGAAATCTTATGTCCTAACACAATTCCTTCACAAACCATAAAATGACTTTTTTCTCAGTTAAGAACAAGATTTGTCTCCTCACATCTAGCAAGAACAGTCTCTAAATTCTTCAAGCATACATCAAATGAATTACCAAATACCGAAAAATCGTCCATGAATACCTCCATAATCTCCTCAATAAGCCCATGAAATATAGCCATCATGCATCTCTGAAATGTAGCCGGTGCATTGCAAACACCAAAAGGCATCCTCCAGTAAGCAAAAACTCCGTAAGGACATGTAAAAGTTGTCTTGTGTTGGTCCTCCGGTGCCACCATGATTTGATTGTACCCCGAATAGCCATCCAAGAAACAATAGTGAGAGTGCCCTGCAAGACGATCAAGCATTTGGTCAACAAATGGTAAGGGAAAATGATCCTTGCGAGTAGCTAAATTTAAAGCAGGATAATCAATACAAAACCGCCATCCTTTAGTAGGTCTCTCCATCACTTCTTCCCCATTATCCTTTACTACCTTTTCAAATCCCTTTTCTTGGGTACCATATGCGTCAGGCTTACCCACTCACTATCACTTGGAGCATAAATGATTTTATTATCAAGCAACTTAAGAACCTCTTTCTTCACCACTTCTTGCATCATTGGATTCAGCCTTCTTTGAGGTTGTCGCTTAGGCTTACATGTTTCTTCAAGAAGTATCTTATGCATGCAAATGGCTGGGCTTATTCCCTTGATGTCAGACAATTACCAACCAAATGCTGACCTATGCATCCTCAAAACTCGAAGTAATTTATCAACTTCACAACTTGACAGTCCGGTTGAGATAATTACCGGATAAGTCTCATTTTCTCCCAAAAAAACATACTTTAAATGGTCTGGTAGCTTCTTCAACTCTACTTCTGGGGCTTTAATCTTCAATTCCATCTTCTTCTGTTTAACTTCATCTTCCTCCTCTATAGTTCTTAATTCCAAGAACTTAACCTCCCCATTTGATACATCAATAGGGAAGTTATCCAACACTCGGACACACTCCACAATGTCTTCTTTTACTTCTTCTCTTCCACCTATATTCTCCATGTAATAAGGATTTTGCAAAATATCCTCCAATGGTTCGATTTCGGCACTTTTTGCAAGAGTTAGGTCTTGCATTACCTCTACCATACTGCAATTCTCTTCATTTTCCTCCTCCATACTCCTCTTCATAGCTTCCGAAAAAGAGAAAGTGATCTTTTTTCCATCGAATTGGAAATTCAACTATCCATGTTTCATATCAAACAATGCTCCTCCGGTAGACAAGAAGGGTCTACCCAAGATCAACGGAACATCTCCATCATCTTCCATGTCAAGTATGACAAAATCGGCCAGAAATATAAAATCACGCACTTTAACCAAAACATCTTCAACAATCCCTTTAGGATATGATAAAGACCGGTCCGCCATCTGGAGCGTCATTGTGGTTGGCTTGATTTCCCCTATTTCCAACTTTTTGAACAAGGATAATGGCATTAAATTGATGCTAGCCCCCGAATCACACAAAGCTCTAGATACTTCTATTCCACCAATCATGCATGAAATAGTGAAACTCCCCGGATCTTGCCTTTTGAAAGACATCTTCATTTGAATTACGACACTACACTCCTAAAAAAGGTTCACCGTCTCATATTCTCCAATGCCATACTTACTCTTTTGGGTAAACATCTCTTTCAACATTTTCATGTACCCCGACATCTCTTGCAAGACTTCAAGTAAAGGAAGATTTATTTGAATCTTGCTCATATGCTCTAAAAATTGAGCAAACTTCCTATTTTTCCTACTTTTCTCAAAGCGTTGAGGAAAAGGCATACGAGGTGTGGATTCCTTCTCCAAAGATTTATCCTCTGTCACTTCTTTTTCCTTAACCACATTTGGAATGACTTCTTCTTCCTCTTTTAAAGTAACCTTCTTCCTAGTGCCTCCTTCATTCTTATCTTTTTCTCCAACATATTCTTTTTTTTTTCGGTCCCTCATAAGAGTGCCCACTTCTTGTGGTTATAGCTCTACATGCTCCTCCCAAAGGGCCTTCTTCTTTCTCACTCAATTGATTCATTATATAAGAAACTTGTGTCTTGATGTCTTCCAATAATTCAACATTCTTCTCACATTTCCATTCTACGTCCACCTCAATTTCCAATATCTCCTCTTCTTCTTCCAAATACCCATGTTGTGGTCCATGCCAACAATTTTGTGAAGGTAAACTCGACTCTTGCGATGGATCATATGCAATTCTCCCACCATATGGCTTATACTCTTGACAGTTCCTCCACTCATGCTCCATTGTATGGACATCTCCTCCGTACACAATATCCTTTCTCTCAAGCTTATACATCAACTTGTCCATTTTCTCTTGCATTGAAGCCATTTGAACTCGCAAAGCTTCTATCTCATTTTTCTCCTTCACTGATTTAATGACCTTACAATCCATTCTTTCTCTTGGCCATTGGCAGTTATTGGCAGCTATCCGCTCAATCAACCTCCATGCTTCATCTTCTTCTAAATCAAGAAATACTCCCCCAGATGATGAATCCAATAATGTTTTCAATTCATATCTCAATCCTCCATAGAATTGGCAAATTAATTGACTTTGTGAGAAACCATGCCTTGGACACTTGCGTAGAAGCTCTCGGAACTGATCCCAAGTGTTGGTCCTGATTTATCAGAGTCATCGCGTTAAAACAGAGACACGAAATGCAGCGGAATAAGTAAACGTCACTTGCACTTAAGTTAGTAAAGTTTGTTTAAGCTCAAGGTATGATAAGAATTTCTTCACAGATATACACTAACAGTTTGACTGCTAAGTTTCAAATCCAACTTAAACAGCAAGTAATAAAATAGTAAACAACACAATATTTATAGTGGCTCGATCCAATAGATCTACGTCCACTCCTTAGCCGAAACGCTAAGTATTCCACTAAGAAAGTATACGAAATACAAGGAATCGCCGAACACTTGTTGTAGGCGGTGAACTTTTGACCCGACCACATCAAAGCTATCCTCCACCACTTTGTTCTTTTCAGTTCACAGCTACGGCCAAGTCAAAGACTGAACCTTCGAAAGACTTGTCCTCCGCTGTTGTGAAACTTTTATAGTTTGTTTCTAAACTTGTCTGGTTTTGCGGCAAATGCCCGTCAGAGTCAATCCCTTTTGGAAATGACTGATGGATGCTTCCTAGGATGGAAGGTATCCCAATGATTGGAGATTCCCAACCAAAATCATAGAATCTCTAAGAGGTAGTGTCAGATATTCAATGGAAGACACTCCTGTTTGTTGAGAGCTTTGAATACACTTTTTATCTCGTGCTCTCAACTGACTACTTTTCACTTGTTCGCTTTGTCAAAGGAGTCTCTTACTTAGGGTGTTTGCGAATGTCGGTAGTGATAGAAGCAGTAGTTGTCTCTCACTTTTGGATTTATCTTTTATACTTGGAGATTCAAACTTTGAATCTCCATACCCGTTAGACACAACGGTTCCTTCATCCAAGAGTGGTTCGACTTTTCCAGTCCTTTTTGGCGTCATACAGTACTTTCCGAACTACTTTGGGAAAGCTTTGTCCTTTGTGTGTACGTCTGTCAGAATGGGAGTGTAGCAGTCGTTATTAGCTATTTTGCCTTGCTAAGCAATCTCAGACCCATCTGCTAGGCCGTTTGATTGCTAAGCCTTTTCTAGCAATCTGCTTTTGTTAGTATCGGACTGCTGACGCCTCAGGAAAGTTTAGCACTTGATTCCTTAGATTTCTGATTGCCATCTCTTTTGGCAATCTGCTATATGCTAGCAAATGCTGACTCCTTCAGCATTCTGCTATCACTTGACGAATAGCAAATGCTAGTTCTTTTATCATTCTGCTATTCTTCTTCTGAATGCTGAGTAGATATCTTCTACCAGTCTCTTCCTTTAGTGTATGATTTCTAACGTCTTAGCAATCATTCTCTTTAGCACTTGACTGCTAGCATCTATCCTTGTCTGCTATAATCTCTAGCAGCCATCCTCGTCTGTCATTATCTCTAGTAGACATCCTCGTAGCACACGATTGCTAACGCCTTAGCAATCTTCCTCATCTGCTAGAAATGATTCTAGCAATCTAATCTATTACAACTTGATATTTAGACTATACAGGACATTACAGGAGTTGCTAGACTATACTTGATTTCAGCAATTGATCGACCAATCTATTTAGGTTTGATCCAACAAAACCTTTTACAATATGATCCTAAAGGAGATTTAGAAATAATTTCCCAACAATTTCTCCCTTTTTGGTGCGATCAAAGCTTACTATCACTTGCTGAATCTAAGAGGATGAATATTTATGTTTACAAGAATTTTTCTAAGTACAGAGCTATGCTAACCTAACAATCTAACACAGAGTTTATCCATCTTAGTTCTAGCAGGATTGGTTTTAGTGAAATTCCCCCTCAATAGATGTTGGGAAATATTTCTCGCTTAAGATATAAGTAAATGCTGTGAAGGTAATATGCTAGAAATTCTAGCACCCAAATAAATTGACAAACATTTTTACTTTACCAATCACAAGACATAAATTGTCATTTGGATGCAAATGTGTTGAATACATGGATAGTGTATATCAACTAGGACACACAACAAAAAAATCAGAAGTGGACAATGAGAAATTGTCTAAGTCTGATCCATTTTCATTCATGTGATTGGTTCATTACAAGTAC
The DNA here is from genome assembly GCA_026898455.1 of Plectranthus barbatus. NCBI lineage: Eukaryota > Viridiplantae > Streptophyta > Magnoliopsida > Lamiales > Lamiaceae > Plectranthus > Plectranthus barbatus. The sequence goes on from JAPKLW010000831.1 coordinate 270,869, forward strand.
AATGAAAATGATAGAGCAAGGAAAATGGAAAAGAAACTGCTAAGATAAAGAAGACAGGATCAGGAGTCGGGAGTAGCCTTTTTTGTCTTATCAAATTCGTCAAATTTGCTGGATGCTAGCTGCACGAATCTGTCCAAAAATTCCTTGCTTGCTACTCGGTCAGCAGCCTCCCTTTCAAGTTCCCTAGCAATTCTTTCATTTGCTTCTTCAAGCATCTTAATTTTCAGCTCCATTTCCTTCTGTTTTAGCTCTTCCAAAGCTCTTCTTTTCTCTTCTTTAGCAGCGGCCCGAGATTCTTCTTCTTTCTTCCTCTGCTCAGCATCAGCAAGTCTCCTTGTTTCCCCCTCTTTGAGTGCATCCAAAAAGGTGGAGGAGAAAGTATTAACTTTGTGTTCCACTTGCTGCTTATGCTCTGCTATGTCCTCCTTCACTTCTTGTACACTAGTCTTTACCGTCGCAACGTCGGTCTTAACCTCGACAATCTCCCTTCTTATGTCCGATGCTTCCATCACCATTCGCTCAGACATGGTGGACATAGCACTTTGGACAACAAGTTGCACCACTGAATTTAGGTAGGATGGAAAGTTTTGAAAACTAACCGGAGTGGCAAGAAATGATGAAGTGGTGGGTACAATGAGTGCTTGACTTCCAGCAGTGGAGGTGGAGATCTCTTCCATTTCAATATCTGTGGTTGCGAGTTCAGCAGTGTCAGCTCCATCGGCAGTGGTTATCAGATACTCTGCTTCTTCGATGGCTTTCAGATACTCTGCTTCTGCAGCAACCAATTCTGCCTCCTCTAGCATCCATGCATCCGAGAGTTCAAGTTCCAAAAGAGAGGCCCGCAATTCCTCATCTCTGTTGCGGTATGCGATCACCTCACGGTTTTTCATTTTGCGTTCTTCCTCCTCTCGGATTGCATCTAAGCGAGCCTGCAACCTCACTTTCTTAAGCTTCACATATTCAGCTTGTCGCCTCTTATACTCAAAAGCTGCTCTGGCTTGGCGTTTTAAGAGTTGAATGTGAGCATCTGACATGCCATTTGGAGCAAATGTAGATTTTGGTAAGCTGTGAGTAGAAGAGATTCATCGATGAGCTTTGATGGCCTGAAGTCGAGCAATGACTGATTTGTCTGCGTACTGCTTGGTGCAGGGAGCTTGGTCCATCCATTCGTTCGCCCATTTCTCCTCTAGCCTCCAGAAATTAAGTCCTTTCCAAGCCATCATCAATTCTCTTTCCTCGATGCAGAGCTCACGCGAAATGTAGTCATACGTTTTCCAACGCCTAAGCTCGCGTCCAAGTATGTCTCCTTCGGGGGTTCCTTCCTCCAATTCCCCAGAGAATATTTCTTTGACCTCTTTCTCAATCATAGTAGCAACAAATTCTTCAATCTCATGGCCAAAGAGAGCAAAATCAGAGTTTACCTGTTCTTCAGACGAAATCTTAGCACACCATTGTGATATCCTCCGCAATTTGAATCTTGGGCTGGGGAGTCCTTTGAATGGAACTCGGAGTTGTTCATTGCCTTCTGTGGTGATCTTCCTTAAGGACTTTGCATCATAAACATCTTCGGATTCCCTATCGGAATCAGAATCTGAGAAGCAGGTGGAGGAAAAGCCTTCATCTTCTTCAGTCTCAGCAGAGGAAGGATTAACGGTGTCAGGACCCTCCTCATGATTTATTTCCTCTGACCTAGGAGATGGCCTCTCCTCAGCAGTCTGTGGAATGCTAGCTGCTTGCACAGCATCTAAACTCCCATCTGCGTGAGTGGTCTGCTCAACGAGTGAATCTGCAGCACTACCGGTCTCATCTTCTGTTTGCTTCCCTGCTCCAGAAGGACCAGCTTCCTGATCTCTGGGTGGCCCTCTCGGTGGACTCTCCTCATTCGAGCTGCTGCATGGTTCCTCAATTGGTTCGCAAAATTGAACGTTTATGCCTTTGAGCGGAGGGGGCTCATTGAATGCACCAGTCTGAAGTAATTGATCAAATTCTTTGTCGGACATAGCTTCCTTTTCTGGAATTATTGCTCCTGCAGCATCAACTCGTGGGATGGAGATGGTGATCCTTCCACCCTCTATTCCTTTGCCTTTCTTTGTGGCAATACCCCTCGTTAACCGCTTCTACTAGCAGCTTAGCAGCTTTCTTTGCTGCTAGCCGGTCAACGGCTTCCCGTTCGAGTGTATCTTGCTTTGTTTGCTCAAAATTTAAATCCCTTACCTGGAAATTCAACTCCTCCATTGTTTTCTTGAATTTCTTCTTCTTTTGTATCCTCCTGTCATATCGCTTCTTCTTTTTTCTTTCATTCAGAATTCGAAGTCGTTCCTCATAAGGCTTCGAGGAATGAGGTTCATCTCTCTCTTGCTCTTGTTCCTTTTCAACATCTTCCGATGCTTTCTCTTTTTCTTGTTCTGATTGCATCTCCAACTTCCGCCTAGTCCTTTTTTTCTCAGGTTCAACAGGATCGGGGATGTCCTTGGAGGGTGTAGTTGTTGATTTCTGAGTCCTCCTCCTTGTCCCCAGTTTCTCTTGAGTAGAGAGCTCTGTTCTTTTTTGTTTTGGTACCGCAGTAGCCAGAGGGTCAGTGGGGGTAGGAATATTCCGAAGCTCAAGCATTTCGATGTCCTCAAGCTCTTCGAAACATTTGTTGGTTTTGGCTTCTTTCCTGGCAGCCGCTATTTCCTCCGGTGTCATAGCTATAGCATGCTCCAATCATTGAAATGCTAGCTCTCCTGGGTGTGGATGTTCAGGGGATGTTGGAACCTTTTTATCCACGTTGGACTTCCCTTTTAGAATCATTGGACGGGCAGCATCGGGATGCGCAGTTGATTTCTTCGTCTGAGGAATGAAGTCTGTCGGAAGTAGTGTCTCCCCTGCTTCCAGCTTCTTCCTATGAAAGAACGTCTCTATGAACTTGCTAACTTTCAGCCCGAAGTTCACATTGGAAGAGAATGTTCCTTTCTTCTTGACAGTCACATTCTTCCGAACGTGCTCCAACCACCGTCCGTAGAAGAACTCTGCCCAATTTCCTTTGATTTTATCAACAATCGCCATCATCACTGCATATTTATGTGCGGATAGCTGAGAAGCATCGCACTGGAACATTTTAATAACAAGCTCAGCCAAGAGCTTGTATTCCTCCGTAAATTGATTAATAGGTGTCGCAACCCTGAAGGTGATCAGCTCCCCCTTGCTATCTTTTACCAAATCCGGTTTCTTCCACAACTGCCATCTCCTCTTCATCTCCTCAACATCATTTAACTTGTATGAAGCCATACGCTCACCCTGGTTAGGAAGTCCGAACTTATCAGCCAAAATATCTGCACTTACTTCCAGAATGGTCCCAAAGACCGAAGTCTTGAATGATTTCTGGGTCAACTCTTCAACTACTGCGCGAGCATAAAATTCAGACACCATGTGGGGATGAAACCACAATGGTTCTGCATAGAGATATTGAACCATGCCTGCATGTGTTAGGGCATCCATCAACCAATTTGGAAATTGTCGGGCAGCAAGAGGAGTATACAATATGCTGTCCTTTAGTACTTGTGCCGCCCTCCTCTGCTGATTTGACAGCCCAGACTGCTCCTTGTTCCTGGCCAAGGTCACCAACTGGCCATACGGAATGTTGTCTTGTACATCTTCCCTCTTGACGACCCTAGTATATTCAGGAGCCCATCTCTCATGGATTTTCACAGTAGAAGTAAGGGAATGAATGGGGATACCTGATTCCGTAGAGGATTCCGATGTATCGGTGGTGTGAGCGGAGTGTTCAGAGTGATGAGAGTGATTAGGGGATTCAGGGTTAACAGCCATTATCGAAGAAATTTTGGAAGTGTTTAAAGAGAATATTTGAGAATTTCTAAGGACTCAAGTTGCAGGAAGAGTTTTAGGGATTTGAATTTCTGTAAGGCAAAGTAAGTCAGGTGAGACTTATATACCTTGCAGGTAATAATCTGACGGTTGGGGGTACAAATTTTGAAACGCAATCGACGGCTGGGCTTATGGTGACGTTTCGTATGGGTACTCACGCTCCTATGAACTCGAGTACTGATGACGCTGAAGGGATTCGTGAACTGAATCACGAAGTCCGTTTGCCAAGGATCGTTAATTGGAATATCAAAAATAAATTGCTATGCCTATGAACAATCCTAGCATGCTCCTATATTATTATGCATAAGAAGGTTTATGCGGAATACCTGGATTGATGAACTCTGAAGAACGAGTGCGCTGAGATGCCCTTTGATCTTTCCCACGCACAAAGATTCAATTCCTAACAGATTGAGGAAATAAATATTTAAGAAAATAAAGCAGTTATTTTCGAAAAAAAGGAGAGAGAGAAGAAGAAAAATCCTCCTGATTTGATCTTCTGATCTGTATCCCAACTCGATCTGAAAATGTGGTGAAGATTCTCTATCAGATCCCTTGCCCGGTTGAGAAGCAGAATTTCCTCCTCGTTCTCAGATCTTAGTCGACACCACGGCTCCCAAAAACCTAGTTTGCTGTGTGCAACTTATGATCTTTTGGTGTATTGAGATCTGAGGAACTGAGGCCTATTTATAGGAAATTACTGGACTCCTATTGGGCTTGAGTTTCATGGGCCAGACCAGGGACCAAAATGCAAATAGCAAATAAGGCCTATCAATTAATTAATTCCCATATTCAACCCATAATATAATTAATTAATTAATATTGATTCATTCCACCAGAGAATCAATACTGTCCTACCTATTTGCTACCACGTTTTGAGGTACGGGTTGCATGGGCTCGGTATATCCCCACATTTAAGGTTACAGACATTCGTTAATTAATTTAAGCTCTGACAAGCTATTTAATTAATTAACATCTTATATTCCTGAATCAATCCACTCAAACCTTTTCACTTATGCTTGAACTTAATCAGCCTGCAGGACTTAGCATAACGAACCTTTTGAGCTGTTCAGGGAATGTCACCATCCTATACTGGATGTGGTTACCTAGTTCCAGTACCAGACAGTCATACACAAACTGCTATTACCCAAGATACAGATATACAAGCTCAACTAGAGCCTTTCACTGCAACTCAAAGTAATACACAATCTGCATATACTTCTGTACCTTCATTTAGGCTTAGGATCTCGTCAAGCCATAGAGATCTAGATTCTTTTAATGTCAGATAAAAGAATCGATCTCGACTTAGGTCCTTATCAATGTGTGCCCCACACCAGCATACCAAGCCATCCAAGATAAGATGCTTATTACTGCGTATGCTGCAGCCTACACCGACAGTTTATCCTGGAACTGTCTCAGCTGTGATAACTATTTATATCTCGCTAGGTCAAACAATCCATACGATCTTCCGTGATCTTCTACACACCGTATGATCTCCCTATCGACGAGATAAGAAGATAATTGCGTTTGCGACACATGTTTGTTAATTCAGACAGGAGATGAACATACAACATTTATGATTCCCAGTATATTAACCAATCAACCTTGTACATAATATACCAATCTTAATGCTTTCAGTATATAAATCCATCAGACGCGGTAAGTCCTGGTTCGTCGCCGCCGTCTGAGCGCAATAAATGCACGTCCCATTTGAAATTAAAAAATTATCCCGCTTTTGACTTTCCTTAGCAGGCGAAGATTGCTATATATTGGGGTTTAGCAATCTTCTAGTGCAGAAAATCCTTAGCAAACATATATATGAACCGTAGCAAATCTTTAGCAAAATATTTCCAGAAGGAATGAGAGTTAAGATTCATTCATTCATAGTATCGTCCAACTCCATGAGACCTAACTTAATGCATAGTTCTTTGAATCTGGCCTCTGCTAACGGCTTTGTAAAGATGTCAGCAATCTGATCTTATGTGTATATATATCGGACGTCGATGTTCTTCTTCTCCTGATGATCACGGATGAAGTGGTGATGAATATCAATATGTTTGGTCCTCGAATGATGGACTGGATTCTTCGTAATGCACGTGGCGCTGTTGTTATCATAGTAGATCGGCACACATTCAGGAAGAATGTCATAGTCTTACAATTGCAGCCGAATCCACAAGACTTGCGAACAACAACTAGCAACTGCTACGTACTCTGCTTCGGTAGTTGATGTAGCAACAGAGTGCTGCTTCTTGCTAAACCAGTTGATGAGTTTATGCCCAAGAAATTGGCAAGTGCCACTGGTGCTTTTTCTGTCGATCTTACATCCTCCAAAGTCTGAATCTGAATATCCACTCAGTGCTAAACTATCGGACCTTGGGTACCAGATCCCCAGAGCTTCTGTGCATTTTAGATATCGCACAATCCTCTTAGCAGTGTCTAGATGCTTCTTCTTGGGATTTGCTTGATATCTCGCGCATAATCCAACAACATATGATATGTCTGGTCTGCTGGCAGTAAGGTATAACAGTGACCCAATAAGACCTCTGTAGAGAGTAGGATTCACATCTTCTCCTTCTTTTTCAAGAGCAGCTATACATGTTGTGCTGATAGGAATTCTTAGACTTTTCTTCTTCTCCGGGTAGTACTTCGCAATTAGATCGCGAGCATATTTCTTCTGGTGAATAAAGATTCCCTCGCTGGACTGCTGGACTTGCAATTCGAGAAAGTATGACATTTTTCCCATCATACTCATTTGAAAATTGCTAGTCATGAGCTTGGAAAATCTGTCACATAAGTCTTGATTTTTCGATCCCAAAATGATGTCGTCGACATATATTTGCACTAGCAGAATACTTCCTTTATCTTCGATGTGAAAGAGAGTCTGATCAATCCTCCCTTTCTTAAATCCATTAGCTAGAAGGAACTTAGATAGTGTTCCATACCACGCTCTCGGTGCCTATTTCAAGCCGTACAGGGCTTTCTTGAGCCTATAGACTTGATTTCCCTGCTCGAAGCCTGGTGGTTGCTCTACATAGACTTCCTCCTTGAGCTCACCATTTAGAAATGTTCTTTTCACATCCATTTGCATCACAACAAATTCGTGATATGCGGCATACACGAGAAATAATCTGATTGCCTCCAGCCTTGCTACTGGAGCGAAAGTCTCATCATAATCTATGCCTTCACATTGCCTATATCCCTTGGCTACGAGACGTGCCTTATTTCTAACTACTAAGCCTGTCTCGTCCTTCTTGTTCTTGAACACCCACTTTGTGCCTATAACACTTTGATGTTCTGGCCTATCTATTAGATCCCACACATGATTATGTGTGAACTTAGCAAGCTCCTCTTGCATAGCGTTCACCCAATCTGGATCCTGTAGAGCTTCTTCAACTTTCTTAGGTTCTTCATGTGATATGTAACAGGATAGCATCGCATTGCCTTGTCTCGTCAAGATGGGATCATTGACATCTCCAAGAACATCTTCTAGAGGATGAGCACGCAGCCTTGCAGATCTTATGCGTGCTGGAACTTCAGCATATGTCTGTCCTGCTGGGTTGTTGTCTGTTAAAACATTCCCTTCATCATCTGCCTGGTGCTCAGCATCTGGATTTCCGGCATTCTGATTCTCAGCATTAGGTAATTCGACAACAGGATGTTCAGTATTTGCAGCTTCAGCAACTGGAGCTTCTGCATCTACAGCAACATTCTCAGTAGCTGGAACCTCATCAGCAGGCATCTCAGCACTGGGAATCTCAACAACGCCTTTCCCAAGATCTTCAGCAATGCCCACACCTAGGGATGTCAATTTAGCCCGAAACCTGCGGGTTGGCCCGATTAACCCGAGCCAAAATGCGGGTTAGGGTCAAAATATTTTAGCCCGAATAGCCCGGGACCGAATAACCTGAGGACGGATAGGGTTGAGCCCGAAACCGGACGGGTTGGCCCGATTAACCTGATTATTTTTTTATTAATATATTTATCATAATTATAGTATAAAATCTACTTCTAATATTGAAGATCATATTTATAAATTAAATTTTAAGTCATATAATTATATTTAATTCAAATAGTATTTAATACATAGTTATATTTATTTATTTATGAATTTAAAAATAACGCTAAAATAAAAAATAATGTGTTTTTAATAGTTAAATTTATCATTATCTAAAAATTTGTAATGTGTTATGCATTTTTTTATGAGAGAGAAGTAATATTTTGTTTATTTTTTATTATTTAAAATATTAAAAGGAGTGAAAAGATATTAAAAATAAAAAGTAATTAATAATTAATAAATTTATAGGCCCGACGGGCTAGCCCAAAAACCGATGGGTTAGGGTTAGGGTAAAAATTTTTTAGCTCGAAAAAATTCCAACCCGATTCAACCCGGACCGATTAACCCGCAGCCCGATAGGGCTGGCCCGAAACCCGATGGGTTAGCCCGATTAACATCCCTACCCACATCGTCTTCAGCACCTCGTGCTAAAACTGGAGTTCTCTCATCGTCTTCATCATCAAGAGATCCCAAAACATCCAAATTATCATTTAGATAAATTGGTGGAGTGGCCTCAGCATGATCATTAGCATCATTGGCCTGGTCAGCAGTTTGGTCACCTGCTGGGTGCGTCGTTGCTGGATTAGAATCATTCATAGACCTAGACGGATCAATACTCATATTTTCGAAGGAGTTCAAAAGTGATTGATCATGGACATTATTGGTCTCATGATTGCTATTCCTTTGTTCTTTTATAACCCTGCGCACTAAAGTAGACTCATCAAAGATATCATTGCATGTTATTTCCACAAGTTGAGTTGTCTTATTTAACACTCGATAGCCTTTGTGAGAAGGGTGTCCATATCCCAGGAAAACACCTTCATCGGATTTTGGCGAAAAAGTATTAAGTTTTGACTTTCCATTATTATGGATATAACATGTCAAACCGAAAGCACGAAGATGAGTGATCGAAGGCTTACGACCATTGTACACTTCATAAGGAGTTTTGTTGAATCTGCCATTGATCGCGCTCCTATTTTAAGTGTAGCATGCGGTCATCACGGCTTCTCCCCAATATTTTCCACTCAATCCAGAGTTAGCAAGCATGGACCGCACGACTTCTTTCAATGTCCTATTCCTTCGCTCTGCTAATCCATTATGCTGGGAAGTCCTAGCAGTGGACTTCTCATGACCAATACCTGCTTCTGCGCAAAACTCCATCATGATTCCATTGCAAAATTCGATTCCATTGTCTGATCTGATCCTCTTCACCGTGACTTCTTTGCTATTTTGTTCTTTAAGAATCAACTCTAGAATAGGATCTTGACTTCGTCCTTGGTCGTTAGCAAGCGAACCCATGTGTACCTAGAAAAGTCATCAACAACCACAACTGTATACAATTTCTTGCTTACAGTGGATGGTGTGACAGGGCCAAATAGATCCGTGTGCAAGAGCTCAAGGATCCTCCCAGATGTAACCTTCTCCGGGTTTGTTTTGAACGATGCCTTGGTCTGCTTCCCTTGCTGGCAAGCTTTGCACACACCTTCCTTTCGGAAAGTCTTAGCAGGCAAACCTACAACCAGTTTATTCTTGGCAAGATGGTTAATAGTTTTGAAATTTAGATGATTCAACCTCTTGTGCCATAGCCATATTGTTTCCTCTTTGTTCAATGCTAGGAAGCACGAATGTTGTTGACCACTTTCCCAGTCAACAATGTATAGGCCACCCTTGCGGATGCCTCTTAGCTTCACTTCTTCTATACCATTGTCAGCAATAGAACAGCCAGTATTGACAAAAGATACAGTGTACCCATTCTCGCATAGTTGGCTAATGCTCAGTAAGTTGTGCTTGAGGTTGGAGATGAGAGCTACGTTGACGATCCTTAAACCATTACGCTCAATGCATCCTCTTCCAACAACTTTCCCTTCGCTGTTATCTCCGAACTTAACTTTGGGGCCATAATAAAATCTTTGTATATCTGAGAATAACTCCTCATTCCCCGTCATATGTGCGGAGAAACTGCTATCAAGGATCCATTCATTTGATATTCTTGACGTCTTAGCACTCGGATCCTTTCCCTACAACATAATCAATCAGGCTGATTTAGGTACCCGTTTAGCACCGGGTCCTACAGGATTAGCGTGGATCAAAGTTCCTTTCGGAACCCACATCTTAGTGATCTTTAAGATATTCTTCTTGATCTCACCTTTTACCACCTTCTCGACCTTCTGATTGACATGCTTAGCATTCTTAGATCTAGGTGTCGTAGTGTGCTTAGCCTTCCTTGTCCTTTGAAATGATTTGGACTCAGGCCTCACATAGGTGTTCCTCCTATGTGGTGTGTAAAACTGGTAATGAGGTCTTATAGTATGGTATTGAACCTGCTTGCCTTTAGGAAATGAAGGAATTGCTTTCCTAGCATTAGGAACATGTTGCTCAACATTCCTTCTTGACTCTGCTGGGGGTGGCCGCTTAGCAGGCTGCTCAGCATTGATTTGCTGTGTCCTCTGCTGAGGTTTAGCAGATGTCTGCTTAGCATGCGATCTCTAGTTCCTCTGCTGAGATCGCATTCTGCTTGTGCCAGTCCCTATGCTTAGCATACTGCTCAACATTCGAAGATTTAGCAGTGTCCTTTCCCTTGTCTTTTTCAGCAGTCGTCATTCCAGCAGAAACGAATGAGATCATTTTCTGCTTAGAAGACATTGCTTTTTCAGCATATCCAAGCCCTATACCAGATCAATCCTTATGATGTCTCTGTTGGCTAACAATGGCATTTAGAACTGCCTTGCTGGATGTATATGTACAAATGCAATTTTCTTTGGGTTTGCTCTTCAAAGCGAGATTCTCCTTTTCAAGATTTTGAAAATTTTCAAATAGTTTGGAGAAGTCAGCTTTAAGTTTTGAAAATTCCTCACTTTCAGACCTTAGTCTTTCGACTTCCTTGGTCAAAGATCTAATCTCAAGTTTTAGTGAGGTGTTCTCTGCAACGATAGCATCGTAATTTCATTTATTTTGAGAATTCTACAGTGAGCTTCTTCAGATAATCTTCCTCAGAATCTAAAGAAGATTCCTCTGATTCTTCTATAGTTGCTAAACTAGGAATGCTAGTAGTACCTCATTATCATCGGCTGCTAGAGCAGATTCAACATTTTGTTCAGTATCGGCATCAGCGAACCGATCTTCAACAACATTGGCCATCAAAACTAGCATGGCTTCTTCATCATCTTCTTCTGAAGAAAAATAATATTCCTCATCATTATCTGGGATATCAGGAGCCTTTGTCCTTGTCAGCAGCGCCCTGGTTACTGCTTTAACAGCACGTCTCTTGAATCTCTGCTTCAGACGCTCTCTTTCCTCCTTGCTGACTTTCGGACATTCATGCTTGAGGTGATTTGGCGAACTGCACTCAAAGCACGTCCTAGGCTTTCGCTCTGCTGAGCGGGTAGAGGATGATGATTGCTGGATTTCTTTGTCCTCTTTTTTAGCTTTAGCTTCCATCATCAACTTCTGAAGTTTCTTCATCTGCTCTTCCAGCTCACCGATCTTCAAATCAACGGGTTGAGTGCCTGAGGTTGGGACAACCTCCTTTGCTGGTGACGCTAGAGTGGATCTCTTTGTCTTCCACTTGCTGAAGTCCTTCTTAGAAAAGAACGCTAGGTCCTCAGAGTTAGCGGCGGGTGTCGATGAAGCTTGTGCCACGGCTGCTTCATTCTTTTTCGATTGCTGTATGATAAACTCGTGAGTTTTGAGTTGAGCAAATACCTCGGATGTAGACATGTTGCTGAGGTCTTTTTCACTCAAGCTGGTCATCTTCACAAACCAATCTTCCCTTGGGTATAGTTTGGAGATAATCTTATTGTTCATCTCCCCATTATCATATTTTTTACCCAGATTACGGAGCTCTCCCATGATAGTGTTGAATCGTTCTTCCATAGCTTGTATAGATTCACCTGCAACCATAGAAAAAGATTCATACTTGTCAACAGCTACCTGTAGTTTGTTGCGCTTCATCTGGTCTGTTTCTTGGGAAGAGTCGCAGACATAATCCCACATTTCTTTGGTTGTGTCAAAGTCAAGAGCTTTATCAGCCATCAACGGTGGTAGAGAGTCAATGATTAGTTTCTTCGCTAAATGCTCCAACTGGGATCTCTTTTTGTCCTCCGTTGTATACTCCTCCTATGACTTTACAACCATTTGGGGTCTTGGTTGTTCGTCAGCCGCAACAGGACCTACAAAAGTGTTAGCTTTCATAATTTGTATTGGACCTCTTTCAAGAACATCTGTCATTTCTGGATGTATGCTTTGAAGCTGTATAATGGCAAGCTTCTTCCATGACTTGAACTTCTCCTTTGTATACTTGGGAAGAGTGTGATTCATCATTATGTTCACGCTTTAAGTATCGTCCTGAGCTAGACACACAAAATAAAACAGTAACAGTGCAAGGAAAAGATAGATCTGGTCTTAAAGCGACTCAGAAGCAGTCGGTCTTTTAACCTGGCTCTGATAACACTTGTTGGTCCTGATTTGTCAGAGTCGTCGTGTTAAAACAGAGACACGAAATGCTGCGGAATAAGTAAACGTCACTAGCACTTAAGTTAGTAAAGTTTGTTTAAGCTCAAGGTATGATTAGAATTTCTTCACAGATATACACTAACAGTTTGACTGCTAGGTTTCAAATCCAACTTAAACAGTAAGTAATTAAACAGTAAACAACACAATATTTATAGTGGTTCAATCCAATAGATCTACGTCCACTCCTTAGCCGAAACGCTAAGTATTCCACTAAGAAAGTATACGAAATACAAGGAATCGCCGAACACTTGTTGTAGGCGGTGAACTTTCGACCCGACCACATCAAAGCTATCCTCCGACACTTCGTTCTTCTCAGTTTACAACTACGGCCAAGTCAAGGACTGAACCTTCGAAAGACTTGTCCTCCGCTGTTGTGAAACTTTTATAGTTAGTTTCTGAACTTGTCTGGTTTTGCGGCAAATGCCCGTAAGAGTCAAACCCTTTTGGAAATGACTGATGGATGCTTCCTAGGAAGGAAGGTATCACAATGATTGGAGATTCCCAACCAAAATCAAGGAATCTCTAAGAGGTAGTGTCAGATATTCAATGGAAGACACTCCTGGTTGAGAGCTTTGAATACACTTTTTATCTCGTGCTCTCAACTTACTACTTTTCACTTGTTCACTTTGTCAAATGAATCTCTTACTTAGGGTGTTTGCGAATGTCGGTAGTGATAGAAGCAGTAGTTGTCTCTCACTTTTGGACTTGTCTTTTATACTTGGAGATTCAAACTTTGAATCTCCATACCCGTTAGACACAACGGTTCCTTCATCCAAGAGTAGTTCGACTTTTCCAGTCCTTTTTGGCGTCGTACAATACTTTCCGAACTACTTTGGGAAAGCTTTGTCCTTTGTGTGTACGTCTGTTAGAACGGGAGTGTAGCAGTCATTATTAGCTATTTTGTCTTGCTAAGCAATCTCAGACCCATCTGCTAGGCCGTTTGATTGCTAAGCCTTTTCTAGCAATCTGCTTTTGTTAGTATCGGATTGTTGACGCCTCAGGAAAGTTTAGCACTTGATTCCTTTGATTTCTGATTGCTATCTCTTTTGGCAATCTGCTATATGCTAGCAAATGCTGACTCCTTCAGCATTCTGCTATCACTTGACGAATAGCAAATGCTAGTTCTTTTATCATTCTGCTATTCTTCTTCTGACTGCTGAGTAAATATCTTCTAGCAGTCTCTACCTTTAGAGTATGATTTTTAACGCCTTAGCAATCATTCTCTTTAGCACTTGACTGCTAGCATCTATCCTTGTCTGCTATTATCTCTAGCAGCCATCCTCATCTGTTATTATCTCTAGCAAACATCCTCGTAGCACACGATTGCTAACGCCTTAGCAATCTTCCTCATCTGCTAGAAATGATTCTAGCAATCTAATATATTACAACTTTATATTTAGACTATACAGGACATTACAGGAGTTGCTAGACTATACTCGATTTCAGCAATTGATTGACCAATCTATTTAGGTTTGATCCAACAAAACCTTTTACAGTATGATCCTAAGGGAGATTTAGAAATAATTTCCCAACACCAAGCTTCATAGAGAGGTTCATCGTACCTTTGCCCAAACGATGTGATATCGGCCCTTCTCTTCAAAGTCAAACTTGGCGGAAAAAACTTGAATTAAAACTTTTCTCTCAATTCTTCCCAAGTTGCAATATTCGATTTGTCTAAACCTTCGAACCAATTCCTTGCTCCATCCCTGAAGGAGAATGAGAATAACCGCAACTGTATTTGATCTTGGGGCACTTGGTTGATCTTTATAGTGTCCGTAATCTCCAAAAATTGAGATATATAAACATTTGGATCCTCGGTTACATGTCCCCCAAATTGGTTGTTTTGTATCATTTGGACCAACTGTGGCTTTATCTCAAATTGCATGGCATTTACTCCTAACCAAAAACCTCCCGTTATCGGTTCCCCTTGAGGTCGAAAAAGGTTTTGAAGTGACCTCCGTGGACCATTCCTCTCATTTAACATAGCTTTCATTAACTCGAGCTGTCTCTCCAATTCTTCAATCCTAACCGTGTCCTCTCCATGGTTAGCCATATCAAAATCAATTTGAATATTTCCCCTTCTTTCTTGTATTTTCCTTGCCTCAAGCTCCCTAGACTTTGATCGAGTGATCATAAACTACCTAGGAAAAATCAACAAAACAAATTACAAAGCAAAACAATTCAACTAAACAAACTAGAACAATCAGCAAACAAATGTTAGTAACATATTAACACAAGCTTTTCCTCAAACACCTAGCATACACTCCTTCGAACTTTCAATAATTTCACAAGAACTACTAGAAGAATCCCTGACAACGGCGCCAAAAACGTGACGATGTTGAAATGCAACACTATCTTCACGTTAAATTTTATCAATCCGAGTACTTTTCAATTCGCTCAAGTGAAAACTATTTACTTATTTGAAGGTTCAATAACTAGGCAAATCATAGTCGTTGGTAATTGTTTAACTTGGTAAAATAGAATGTAATCAAGCATACAAGTAACAAAGCAATAACAAAACATGTAATTAAACTTCACAAGCCAAAACAATTGAGTAAATTGCTTAGGTAGATCAAAATCTCAAGTTCAACAATAAGAAGATAGTGAGTGTTGATTGAATTTATATTGTTCAAAGTTGGATCAAACTATGTTGTAAACCAAGTTTAATCCCTAGGAGGTTGAGCAATCGACCCTACATTTGCTAGCCACTTGCTACGGAAAACTAGCGGTATATGAAACTAGGAATTGCAAACAACTACGTTATTAACCCCTAGATCACTCCCAATCGACCGTCAATTATTGCCCTACAACCTAGCCCCGCACTGGGATTGGAACTAAAATCGTAAGAATATACACTTTTCACGACGATTCCGCCCGCGTGTTGGCTGCAGCGTTTGTAGGGTTTGAGTCTACGATGGACAACACGAGTTGCCATTATGAATTTCTTGCCAAGGGTCGTTCTTATGATACCAGGAATAAATTTTAATTAAATAAACCATGCGAATCCTATGCATGCTCCTACAAAATTAATTGCATAGGATGGATCTAGAGAATACCTGATTTCACCGTTTGATCTACAGATCTAGATCGGAGCCAATAACAGTGAAATAGATCTGGATCTGAATCTGAACGCCGGCGAAAAACAATTGTTCCTACAGATCTAATCTTCTGATCTGTTCCCTTGCTCCTTGGAAATCTGGTGAGGATTATCTACCAAGTTGAATCCGAGATCTGGAGGAATCGATCAGATCCTCCCACAGATCAGCCGCCGCCGTCTCTCCCAATTTTCAATGTACTGAAAGTCTAACTTGATCTGATGGAGAGAAGGCCTATATATAGTGCTAGGGTTTTGAGAAACCCTAACCCTAATGGGTTGTGAGCAATTAATGGGCCAGACCAGGGATCAGATGCAAATAATAAAGTGGGCCCTCTTTATTAATTAATCCTTCCTTGTTCAACCCA